>JASDDO010000024.1:640397706-640997706 GCA_030015575.1 Agapanthus africanus | reverse complement strand
AGTCCGTCCAGTGTACCCAGTCTCCACTGAGCACCCGTATACCATCTCTGATGTCAAACACCAATGGATATGGGATTATCCATCACCCATCTCATTGGTCGAGAAGCGTATACGCTAGTCTACACTGGTATATCGATGCCCCGTCTCGATACACCCACGACTAGGGACCTTGAAGGATGTACTTATGGACTACCATGTCCCCACTAGTATGATCCGCATCATAGTCCAGGTAGTCAAGTACACATCCTAAGGGCTTTACTAACATGTAACTATAAGACAGTATAAAGAGACAAGTATACATGTTAAGATAAAGAGCAACCAGATAGCATACTATCATATCGAGCAAGAAAGTCCTCTATATATTTGTCCAAGCATCCAATATAATATACATCATCTGTACAATACTGGCCTCTAGGGCATACATACAACTAATAATCTCCCACTTGCACTGGGGCCAGCTGCTGTAGTATCGCAAACCAAGCATCCCGAAGAGTCTCTCAAACTGTATCTGGGGAATGGCCTTCGTGAGTGGATCCACAGTGTTGTTCTTTGTGTCAACCCTCCAGACCTCGATCTCCCGGCGATCAACTATCTCCAGGATCAGGTGATACCGCCTCAGAATATGCCTGAATCGCAGATGGGACCTGGGTTCCTTAACCAAAGCCACTGCTCCATTGTTATCGCAATACAAAGGTATTGGATGCTCAATGGATGGAACCACTCCAAGTTCAGTAATGAACTTCTTGATCCAGACAGCCTCTTTGGCAGCATCGTTGGCAGCGATGTATTCAGCCTCCATCGTCGAGTCTGCCACGGTTTCCTGCTTGGAACTCTTCCAGCTAACCGCCCCTCCGTAAAGGGTAAAGGCAAATCCCGACTGCAACTTAGAGTCGTCCTTATCACTCTGGAAGCTCGAATCGGTAAAGGACACCACTTGGAGTTCTCCGTTACCATACACCAAGAGCATCTCTTTAGTCCTTCGCAAGTTCTTGAGAATGCTCTTCACAGCTGTCCAGTGACTCTTTCCAGGATCAGCTTGATACCTACTCACTACACTTAGTGAGTATGCTACATCGGGTCTGGTATATAGTATCACGTACATGATAGAGCCTACAGCTGAAGCATAAGGTATTCCTTGCATGCGAGCTCTGTCCAAATCAGTCTTGGGAGACATCTCTTTGGAGAGAGTGAGCCCTGAGATCGTGGGTAAAAACCCACGTTTGGACTCTTCCATACTAAACCTCTTTAGTATGGTGTCAATGTACCTGGATTGGGACAATCCCAATATCCTTTTAGATCTATCTCTATAGACCATAATTCCTAGTATGCAGGAGGCATCACCTAGAACTTTCATTGAGAATCTTTGTGATAAGAAGAGCTTGACCGATTGCAGCATAGGAATGTCATTTCCTATCAAGAGTATGTCGTCCACGTACAATACGAGGAAGACAACCTTACTCTCTGCCACCTTCTTGTAGATACAAGGTTCATCTACGTTTTTGACGAAATCAAACTCTTTGATAACGACGTCCAAGCAGATGTTCCAACTCCGCGATGCTTGCTTTAATCCATAAATGGATTTAAGCAGCTTGCACACCTTCCCGCTGCTCCCACTATCTACGAAGCCCTCTGGCTGAGTCATGTACACGCACTCTTCTAAATCACCGTTTAGAAAGGCGGTCTTAACATCCATTTGTCAGATTTCGTAGTCATGATATGCAGCGATGGCAAGCATGATCCAGATGGATTTAAGCATAGCCACTGGAGAAAAGGTTTCGTTATAGTCCACACCTGGTCTTTGACGAAAACCCTTTGCAACAAGTCTAGCTTTGAAAGTCTCCACTTTCACATCTACACCAAGTTTTTTCTTGAAGATCCACTTGCTCCCAATGGGTTTTACCCCTTCAGAAGCATCTTCCAAAGTCCATACTTTGTTGGTGTACATGGATTCCATCTCGGACCGCATTGCATCCAGCCATTTCACTGAGTCCCCACTCGTGATGGCCTGCTCGAAGCTAGTTGGGTCATCATCTACCATGATGCAATCCTCGCTCCCACCATCCATGAGAAAACCGTGTAAGGTTAGTCTAGCACCCTATGAAGAGTTTTGAAGCATCACATGTCCAAAAGTTTAAATTTTTATGGTGCTAAACAAACACGCAAAGGAATCGATCCTAGAAAATTAGGGTTATGAAACTTTAAGCTAGTAAAGATTAGGGTTTGAAGGCTACAACCTTTGTAGCTCCCCTTTGCTAGACTCCTTGGTGTCTTGGGTTGTTGAATCAAGGTCCTCTTGATGTCCCCTTGCGTCCACGACGATCCACCACGGAGTTCTCCGTCCAAGCTCGCTACTTTGGAAAACCGAAGGAAACACTCTAATCAAGTTGGCTAGACTTGAGTAGAATGAGGTTGTGGCTTAGGATCTCTCTTCAAAAACCTTTCTTTAATGGTGTTTAACTCACTAGAAGAAACTAGAGAGGAAAAGATGAAGGAGGATGAAGATGGTGGCTAATTTTAGCAAGAGGTTTAAAAAGATAACCTTGAGTTAAGAAGAAAATGAAATATATATCACTATATATATTTATTTCCTTCTTAACTTCAACCATAATTAAATGATGGATAGTTAGTTTAACTTGGGTTTTAAATGATAAAGAGAAGGATAACCATAGGTTAGTGGTAGTTGAGCTAGGTTAGGTTAGAAGAAGAGTGTAGAATCAAGAATGATTATCCTTTTCTTTTTCATTTTGCTTTAAAACCAAAATTAAATAATAACCCATTATTTAATCTATGGTGTGAGTCTTATATTGCCACCATTTCCATATGCTAACAACCATGATGGATGGGTGTATGTATGTATGCATGTATGCACATCCACATGTGCATGAAACTAGAATGGAAGAAAGAAACACATGCATGCATGCATACATCCATCAAACCCTAGAAAGGTTTCAAGTGAGAAAACTAATGGTTAGATGATAAATCAACACTTAATTTATCAATACGGTCATATCTCATACGACCCCACCAAAAGCAGGCCACCCGATCAATATTCGGTATCATATACGCACATTTTAATCGGGTGCATGCGCATATCGCATATGCGCACCACAACGTTTCGCCTGGACTGGGTAACTCCTTTGTGGGACTTTAAGACTCGTCAATACGCCGGCAGAGGGTAATGATCATATCAAGTCCCCCAAGCCGCAAGCGGTCAGCTAAACGTAACGGCTACCCGGGTATTGAGCGATCAGAAGAAAACAAGCGAACCTGCTACAACTCCCGTCGAGCCATCCGGCAACACTACCGTACAGTCCGGTCTCTTCGTCAGATATGCTGCATATCGAGCCTAGGGATGGTCACGTTGACCCCAATAACTCAATAAGTCGTGCCGGTGAATGGTCTATAACAGATCGAGAAACTACTGATAACACTGATCAGCAAATCTCAGCAGCCCTGGCCAGGGACTTGCTGTTATAACCAGTCGGGCACAGCACAGCATCAACTCCCAATACCGGGAGAGACGAAACCCCTCCTATCGCTCATTTCCTTCGTGTGTCTCGGGACTGTACCCAACGGCCACCTGTTTGCACGACTCAGTAGAGCCGTGGTAGGATGGCAATCAAAGTACAGTGGGAGAACACACAAGACTTCATGACGATCTCGGGTCTACAGACTAACCTGTACCAGTGTCAACTGAGAACTGCTATCCGGCGATAGATATAATTCCATGTAGGAGTTCTCGGTGAGTCCGTCCAGTGTACCCAGTCAGCACTGAGCACCCGTATATGATCTTGATGTCAAACATCGATGAATGTGGGAACATCCATCGCCCATCACATGGGTCTGGTATCATATACGCTAGTCTACTCTGGTATATCGATGCCCCGTCTCGATACACCTTCGACTAGGGACATTTCAGGATATGCTTATAGACTACAAATGTCCCACTAGTATGATCTCTATCATAATCAGAGTAGTCAAGCAGATATCCTCAGGGCTTTATCAGCATGTATGAATGAATAAAAGCATGATCAAATCAACATGTCAGATAAAGAATAACCAGATAGCATACTATCATGTCGAGCAAGAATGCATACTGAATATATATACATGTATAAATACATCCACTATCATATAATGGCCTTTAGGGCATACATATATCCAACAATCTCCCACTTGCACTAAGGCCAGTTATTGGCGTATCTCATACCCAACATCTCAAAAAGTCGCTCATGCTGCGGCTGAGGGAGGGCCTTGGTGAATGGATCCGCGGCGTTGTTCTTTGTGTCTACTCTCTTAATCTCGATCTCGCGGCGATCTACAATCTCCCGGATCAAATGAAAGCGCCTCAGGATGTGTCTAGACCGCCGATGGGATCTGGGCTCCTTGGCTAACGCCATCGCCCCATTATTGTCACAATACAAAGGTATTGGATCAATAATGGTTGGAACTACTCCTAGCTCCGAGACGAACTTCTTCATCCAGACGGCTTCCTTGGCGGCATCATTTGCAGCAATGTACTCAGCCTCCATCGTAGAGTCTGCAACGGTATCCTGTTTGGAACTCTTCCAACTTACCGCCCCTCCATTGAGAGTAAATACAAACCCTGAGATAGATTTGCTGTCATCCTTATCGCTCTGGAAGCTCGAATCGGTAAATGCCTCCATTTGGAGATCTGTATTACCATACACCAAGAACAATTCTTTAGTCCTTCGTAAGTACTTAAGAATGTTCTTCACAGCTGTCCAGTGGTTCTCCCCTGGGTTGGATTGATACCTGCTTACAACACTGAGTGCATAAGCTACATCTGGGCGTGTACATAACATTGCATACATTATAGATCCTACTGCCGAGGCATAGGGTATAATGCTCATGCGAGCTCTCTCTTCATCGGTCTTTGGACAAGAATCCTTGGAGAGAGTGACTCCATGGCAAGCGGGTAAGGCACCCCGCTTGGAGTCTTCCATACTAAACCTTTTTAGGATGGTGTTGATGTACCTGGTTTGGGACAATCCCAATAACTTTTTGGATCTATCCCTATAGATCTTTATGCCCAGGATGTATGTGGCATCACCCAGGTCCTTCATGGAGAACCTCAGTGATAAGAATGATTTGACCGACTGTAGCATAGGAATATCATTTCCTATCAGAAGAATGTCATCCACGTATAATACGAGGAATGTGACAGCTCTTCCTACATCCTTCTTATAAACACAAGGTTCATCTGGATTTTTGATGAAATCAAACTCTTTGATAATATCATCGAAACAGATGTTCCAACTCCGAGATGCCTGCTTTAACCCATATATGGATTTAAGCAGTCTACATGCTTTTTCGCTGCTCCCACTGTCAATGAAGCCCTCTGGCTGATCCATATAAACGCATTCCTCTAAATCTCCATTTAGAAATGCTGTTTTAACGTCCATCTGCCAGATTTCATAGTCGTTGTGAGCAGCAATAGCAAGTAGGATCCGAATGGATTTAAGCATGGCTACGGGTGAAAAAGTTTCGTCATAGTCCAAACCTGGTCTTTGACGAAAACCTTTCGTCACAAGTCTTGCCTTATAGGTCTCTACCTGCCCATCCACACCAATCTTTCTTTTAAAGATCCATTTGCACCCTACAGGTTTTACCCCAGGGGGTACAACGTCGAAAGTCCATACTTTGTTGGTGTACATAGACTCCATTTCGGATCTCATGGCATCCAGCCACTTCACAGAGTCACCACTCGTGATAGCTTGCTGAAAACTGGTAGGATCATCATCATCCATGATGCAATCTTCTCTGTCACCATCAATGAGAAAACCGTAGTACCTCTCCGGTGGGCGAGAAGTCCTACCAGACCTACGGAGTGGCCGAGGTTCTTCAGTTTCTGCTGCAACAGCCGGTTCAACCAAATCGTCATTTATAGTTTGTGTCTCTAGAACCTCTTCTAGATCTACCACCATGCCATCATCTTTGTCTGTGAAAAACTCTTTTTCTAAGAATGTGGCATGTTGAGAAACGAACACTTTTTGTTCCTCTTTGTGGTAGAATAGATATCCATAAGAATTCTTTAGATATCCCACAAAGTTACACATGACCGACCGTGTCTCGAGTTTGTCCGGATTCTGCTTTTTAACATAGGCCGAGCAACCCCAAATCTTAATTCTCTTAAGAGATGGTCTCTTCCCATGCCATATCTCATATGGTGTAGTGGACACGGTTTTGGTTGGAACCCTGTTTAGTAGAAACGCTGCAGTCTCTAATGCATGCCCCCAAAACGAGACGGGTAACTCAGCGTCACTCATCATGGACCGGACCATATCTAATAGGGTCCTATTCCTTCGTTCTGACACACCGTTGTGCTGTGGTGTGTAAGGAGGAGTGAGCTGAGAGAGGATCCCATTCTCTTTCAAGAAGTTTGCAAATTCTGCACTGAGATACTCACCACCTCGATCTGATCGAAGCATCTTGATACTCAAGCCGGTTTGTTTTTCTACTTCTTGTTTATATTCAATGAATTTCTCGAAAGCGTCGGGCTTGTGCTTTAATAAAAATACATGACCGAATCTTGAGAAGTCGTCAGTGAATGTAATGAAGTATGAAAAACCGCCTCTAGCCTGTGTAGACATTGGCCCACATACATCACTATGTATGAGGCCAAGGAGCTGAGTAGCTCTTTCTCCGTGTCCGGTAAACGGAGTTTTGGTCATTTTACCCTTGATACAAGACTGGCAAGTCGCATAAGATTTATATTCAAAAGAGTTTAAATATCCATCTTTATGTAACTTGTTTAGTCTTGTTTCGTTAATATGACCAAGTCTACAATGCCAAAGAAAAGCTTCATTTAATTCTGAAAGTTTTCTTTTATTAGTGTGTTGTATACTGAAAACTGTGTGTTGATTTTGGACATATATTCCATTATTAAGCGTACCATACCCAACCAACATTTGATTCAGGTGAATGTTCATAACATTGTTCTGGAACACAAAATTATATCCTTCATTGTCCAACAAAGAAACGGATATTATATTACATAGCATACTTGGTACAAAATAACATGGATTCAAAATCAAAATACATCCAGATGGCAACCCCAAGTGATACTCTCCCACTGCGACTGTATGTACATTGGAACCATTTCCAACGCGGAGAGTATGGTCACCTGTCTTCAAAACCATGCTATTTCTCAGCCCCTGCATAGAATTGCAAATGTGAGAACCTGAACCGGTATCCAATACCCAGGAAGCAGAGTTTATAGAAAAACAGTTTTCAGTCACAAACGCACCTGAAGCAGAAGCATCACCATGCTTCTTCTTGAGACTTAAGTACTCCGTGCAATTGCGCTTCCAATGTCCTGTCTTGTGGCAATGAAAACATTCGCCTTTCCCCGAGTCTCCAGCCTTGGACTTTCCCTTTCCCTTCACCTTTTTAACTCCGCCCTTAGGATTAGTGGGTTTCTTCTTTTTCTTTCCCTTGGCCTTGGCTTTCGGGCGAGAAGAGGAAGACTGTCCAATAGTCATAACGGGAGTTTTTGCTAACTTCATAGTGCTCTCTGCACTCCTTAACATATTAAGGAGTTCAGGGAGGTCCTTCTCCATGCCATGCATGTTGAAGTTCACTATGAACTGAGCAAAGGTGGAGGGGAGGGACTGCAGAATAATATCTATATATTGTTCATTGTCCATTGTCCATCCAAGGTCCTCAAGCTCTTCTATAAGAGCTATCATCTTCAGAACATGGTCTCCTACTGGTGTGCCAGGGGCCATTCGCATGTCAAACAATTTCTTTGATGCTTCGTATCGTAATACGCGGGATTGCTCCCCATACAACTCCTTTGTATGGAGCAATATACCGTGAATGTCCATGTCCTCGTGCTGCTTTTGATGTGTGTTATCCATCGATGCAAGCGCGAGGCATGTGGTCGTGGCACAGTCAGCGTCCCATGTCTTGCGGACTTCAATGTCCGCAACTGAGGATTTTGTACCAGGGACGGGCGGGGCTGAAGCCGTGAGGACATATGATACTTTATCATAAGTCAAGGCGATTTTCAGATTCCTCAGCCAGTCTTTATAGTTGGTCCCATTCAGTTTGTTTTTATCTAGTAGAAGCTTAAGTCCAGTCATTGGTATCTGCCATTAAGAGAGAGAAAAGAATACACTCAGCGAAAGCTCTTGCATAGATTAGATTGGTTTATTATCTTGTCTAATCGATGTTTCCCACTGCTTTTATTGAGTTTTTCTTTCAAACCTTAAAAAGAAAAACTAGCCAGGATTAATTACAGTCTACAACTTCGCTAACCGTTCAGCCAGGCCAGTGTCGGTACTTGAGGGAGGTTCCCCGTGCTTTCGCACGGACCTAATTAGAGTAAACCTCGTTTTCCCAGAGGCGGAGCCCCGTTAACACCTTTCTAGACACCTAATGAGTTAGCTAATTGTAAACTGTAAAACTCTCCTAGGAGCAACTATTTCCCACAGTGGGATCGGGATCCAACCATCATATGGAAGGTATGCAATCTCATTGCAAATTTCAACTATTGAAATTCCCGATGTGGTTTTTACCCCTAATACCCGTGACCTTGGCTAAGGTCAACAAATCACGAGCACTAGTCAAGCTCAACCCGTCATTTCTTGATTAATTTAGACCCGTTCACATGACCCTTGGCTAAGGTCAACAAAGTCATATGCCCGTCCTAATTAATCTGCATCATATGCGTTTGTAGGAAGACATCACTTAGCTACCGTACACTACGCCTTGGCTAAGGTCAACAAACGTAGCACGAATACTAAGTACTCTACTTCCTAAAATGACGGAGGGTTGCGAATGATTTTTAAGAAGATCTTTAACGCTTTGAACTTGATATCGTTGTAGAATCAAATGGTTTTCAAAAGGAGTGGCTTAAGCTCCGCAGTTTTGAAATATAGCTTTTTCATAAATAGCCGAGTGGTTTTCAAATCCGATTCTACAACATCATTTTAGGTTTATTTTCTTTACATTAATCATATTAATGTAATCCCATCATTTAAGTCCTTAAGCCAGTCACAGAAAAGAAACGAAAATAACACGTACGCTTATGCCATCCGCATTCGCCGCAATGTTCCGTTATGCACCGTTAGGTTACTTAACTAACGGCATACCGGGACGGGACTAGCGCGGGTGTAAAACATAAGCAACGTATACTATATATCATATATATAATATGTCATTCGTCTCAGATATCAGAGAACACAGGCAGCAGAAACATAGATATAACGTGGGATATCCTAGGACGTCCGTATTTAGTATTTAGCCAGAATAGAAAATACGGATTCCACAGTCGCGATGAATAGCCAAGCCCACACCCTGGACCCCTACGAGAGCAGCAAGTGACCCTACCAATCCTGGAGTTTAGGAGACCCGGTCTTGACTCCTCGAGATGGCCTCCCACTGAACCCCAGAACCCGGTCACCTGTGCTCCCCTCCTTGGGTCCATCCTAATGTGGAAAAGTAAATAATATACAACACTGGCGACACAACCTCAACCCGGAAGTGCCCCAAATAAAAGAATATTACATTACATTTGAATTTACATGAATGAAAATATAAAACTCTCATCTCACAAAAACCCCCGGCTATTCGATCGCGACAATCCTGCACATCATATCTCAGCAACACATAATATCTCATATCATCAACGTAAGTAAGTATGCATACCCCAATTGTCGTTGATGTATAGCAACGAAACCGGCGATATCGTACATACTACACTTACGGTCACAGAAAAGAAAGTGTAAAACTGCAATATCTGGAATCCACATTCTCTTTAGACATCACAAATGCAAAATATCACATATTCCGTATTTCATGTCTAGTAATATGAATTCCACACATTGCATCACATTCCGGACAAACAGACAGTATCGAAGTTTTTGAACGAACGATCAAATACCCAGGATTCACTAAAGCCCAACACTTGAGCAGAGTACAAACACCTGGAGTGTGACACAGTAGTAGCGGTCCAGCCGTAGAAGGGTCAAGCCAACGCCTCATATGTGGCACGCCGTACTGCCCCAAACTCTAAGGTTCAAAGGGCAGTTCAAGACGGTCACATAATCGAGTTAAGGTTTGTTGTCTTCTAGAGGGACCACCACAAAAAGACTTGCACGTATCTCCAAAGTATTTAAACCCCGTGAATAATGAGCAAATGATACTCGTTCAAACACTTCAATACTTTCTAATTTACCCGGAAAAGTAACGAAATGAAAATACCGATCGAATCTATACGTACAAAACCATCTCCAGAAGATACAGAACTATATTCAGATTAAACATACCTAAAACAGTATACTAGCAGACCTAGGAATTATGGTGCAAATTTCATAGCGTGACGTCACTGTATGGCCGCGGATTCGCGGCCTAAGCAAGGAATTGCCGCGGTTCCGCGGTCATATGAACAGTACACTTCATCGTGTTTCACCATTATTCTTAGTTTTCCCTGCTGTATTTTTTAAGTATTTTTAATTCTGAAAAATATCAGGTTTTAAAAAATGTCCAGAGAGGGTCTAAAAAATCGTATTTTTTTGTCCGATCGGGATTTTTACTCCGTAAAAGCGTCGCCTAATGCTCTAGGTCGGTTCTGATACCAATGTAAGATTAGTCTAGCACCCTATGAAGAGTTTTGAAGCATCACATGTCCAAAAGTTTAAATTTTTATGGTGCTAAACAAACACGCAAAGGAATCGATCCTAGAAAATTAGGGTTATGAAACTTTAAGCTAGTAAAGATTTGGGTTTGAAGGCTACAACCTTTGTAGCTCCCCTTTGCTAGACTCCTTGGTGTCTTGGGTTGTTGAATCAAGGTCCTCTTGAAGTCCCCTTGCGTCCACGACGATCCACCACGGAGTTCTCCGTCCAAGCTCGCTACTTTGGAAAACCGAAGGAAACACTCTAATCAAGTTGGCTAGACTTGAGTAGAATAAGGTTGTGGCTTAGGATCTCTCTTCAAAAACCTTTCTTTAATGGTGTTTAACTCACTAGAAGAAACTAGAGAGGAAAAGATGAAGGAGGATGAAGATGGTGGCTAATTTTAGCAAGAGGTGTAAAAAGATAACCTTGAGTTAAGAAGAAAATGAAATATATATCACAATATATATTTATTTCCTTTTTAACTTCAACCATGATTAAATGATGGATAGTTAGTTTAACTTGGGTTTTAAATGATAAAGAGAAGGATAACCATAGGTTAGTGGTAGTTGAGATAGGTTAGGTTAGAAGAAGAGTGTAGAATCAAGAATGATTATCCTTTTCTTTTTCATTTTGCTTTAAAACCAAAATTAAATAATAATCCATTATTTAATCTATGGTGTGAGTCTTATATTGCCACCATTTCCATATGCTAACAACCATGATGGATGGGTGTATGTATGTATGCATGTATGCACATCCACATGTGCATGAAACTAGAATGGAAGAAAGAAACACATGCATGCATGCATACATCCATCAAACCCTAGAAAGGTTTCAAGTGAGAAAACTAATGGTTAGATGATAAATCAACACTTAATTTATCAATCCGGTCATATCTCATACGACCCCACCAAAAGCAGGCCACCCGATCAATGTTCGGTATCATATACACACATTTTAATCGGGTGCATGCGCATATCGCATATGCGCACCACAACGTTTCGCCTGGACTGGGTAACTCCTTTGTGGGACTCTAAGACTCGTCAATACGCCGGCAGAGGGTAATGATCATATCAAGTCCCCCAAGCCGCAAGCGGTCAGCTAAACGTACGGCTACCCGGGTATTGAGCGATCAGAAGAAAACAAGCGAACCAGCTACAACTCCCGTCGAGCCATCCGGCAACACTACCGTACAGTCCGGTCTCTTCGTCAGATATATTGCATATCGAGCCTAGGGATGGTCACGTCGACCCCAATAACATAATAAGTCGTGCCGGTGAATGGTCTATAACAGATCGAGAAACTACTGATAACACTTATCAGCAAATCTCAGCAGCCCTGGCCAGGGACTTGCTGTTATAACCAGTCGGGCACAGCACATCATCAACTCCCAATACCGGGAGAGACGAAACCCCTCCTATCGCTCATTGCCTTCGTGTGTCTCGGGACTGTACCCAACGGCCACCTGTTTGCACGACTCAGTAGAGCCGTGGTAGGGTGGCAATCAAAGTACAGTGGGAGAACACACAAGACTCCATGACGATCTCGGGTCTACAGACTAATCTGTACCAGTGTCACCTGAGAACTGCTATCTGACGATAGATATAATTCCATGTTGGAGTTCTCGGTGAGTCCGTCTAGTGTACCCAGTCAGCACTGAGCACCCGTATATGATCTTGATGTCAAACATCGATGAATGTGGGAACATCCATCGCCCATCACATGGGTCTAGTATCATATACGCTAGTCTACTCTGGTATATCGATGCCCCGTCTCGATACACCTCCGACTGGGGACATTTCAGAATATGCTTATAGACTACAAATGTCCCACTAGTATGATCTCTATCATAATCAGAGTAGTCAAGCAGATATCCTCAGGGCTTTATCAGCATGTATGAATGAATAAAAGTATGATCAAATCAACATGTCAGATAAAGAATAACCAGATAGCATACTATCATGTCGAGCAAGAATGCATACTGAATATATATACATGTATAAATACATCCACTATCATATAATGGCCTCTAGGGCATACATATATCCAACAAACCGTAGTATCTCTCAGGTGGGTGAGGAACCCTGCTAGATCGGCGGAGTGGCTGGGGTTCATTAGGAACTACGGAATCCACTGGTTCCACCAGGTCTTCTGTTGCAGCTTTTATACCTGGAACCTCTTCCAGTTCTACCTCATGACCACTAATCTCTTTTGCAAGAAATTCCTTTTCTAAAAAGGTGGCGTGTTGAGCAACAAACACCCTTTGTTCCTCACTGTGGTAGAAGATATTGTTGGTGATAGTGCTCTCATAGTCAATTATTGGATCGCAGGCACGTGATTGCAATGATTGCGGAGGACCTATACCAGTAGGACAGTCTTACTCTAGATAATAGTATGCTATCTGGTTTTCCTTTATCAGCCGTGTACATATTCAGGTAACTGATTACATGTTACACTTTGATAGAGCCCTTAGGATCTTGCTTTACTACCAACAGTATAATGGCGATCATATAAGTGAGAGTTGGGTAGTTTATATGCATATCCTTAATTGTGGTCCCTAGTCGTGGGAGTTTCGAGATAGGGCATCGATACTCCGGAGTAGAGTAGTGTATACAGTCGAGACCCCGATGAGGGGCGGTGGCCGGTCTCACAAGCCACTGGTGTCAGTTGGATCACCTAAGATGTATACATGTGCTCATTGGGTTATGAGTACACCGGACAGGACTCGCCGGGAATCTGCTAGTTAGCACTATACCTATCGTCAGATAGCAGTTCCCTGGTGACAAGTGTACAGATTAGTTCATCGACCTGAGGTCGTCATTTGTCTCGTGTGAGTTCCCACTGTGCTTTGATTTCTACCCTACCACGGCTCAAAGGAGTCGTGCAAACAGGTAGTTTTTGGGTACAGTCCCGAGCCACATGGAGGCACGTGAGCGGATCGGCAGGGGATTCGTCTCTCCCGGTATTGGGGGCGAGATCATGCTGTGTCTAGGAGAGCCGTTACACAAAGCCCACGGCCGTGGCAGGAGATTTACTGGTAGGTACTCCAGTAGTATCTCAGGGTGTTTTTGGGCTACACTCCGACAAGACTTATACTGCTATTGGGGTTCTGACGTTACTAGCCCCGTATGCAGATATGCGATACTCATAGACGAACGGACCGGACTGTATATACATTGTCACTGTTAGGCTCAGTAGGGTTTCCGGATGAGTTCGCTCATCGGCCTCCCTTGAGGTCAGTCCATGCGCAGCCGTTACGCATAGCTAGTGCCGCTGACGGTTTATGGTTAAACCCACTGCCAGGGTACTGACGAGTCATTAGAGTCCCCCACAGACAGTTTCCCAAGTTCGGGCGAAACGTTGTAGAGGCCGTATGGTTTTATGGCAGGGTTCGGAAAATGCACGTGCGTTTACGCACGTGTCAGATTTCGGGCAGATGATACTGGTCGGCTTTGGTTTAAGCCGGATCCGAGTATTATATTGAGTAGATATAATATCTTTGTCTCAGTTACATTTGTATTCGGTCGTAATACAAATGCGGGTATATTTATACAGTTACGGGGTTATCCTGAAATTCGTTTCGGGATCACTTTTGGAAGTTGCCAGTTTCCAATTTTCTATCAGCCGTCTTTTAACATTCGGTTAAAGACGGATTTATCTTTTCTTGAGATGAGTGTGGAAGGTTCTAGAAGTTTCTAGAAGAGGTGACTAGGTTAGAATGGTGTTGATGTTTCATTGGTTGCATTTATTGTGTTCACACTTTGTGTTCACACTTTGTGTTCACACATGATATTTGTTCTTGTGGTCACCTCCCTCCTCCTACACTCACCCCCCACCTCCTTATAAGTGGCCGGCCCCCTCTCCTCCTCCTCACTTGACTAGAGAGAAAAGATTATGGTTGTTGAAAGAAAAGATTAAAGTTTTGGATACATGGAAATTTCATAGTTCATTTCTCATTCCATTTCATTTCGATTGGCAACTTCATTAACCGATCGTCCACGGCTTTGGACGAAGTAAGACAAAATCTTCTACTCATTCTCTACATCATTCTTGGTCATCTCTTTTAGCAAACTTGACGACCGAGTTGCCTCGAGTCAGAGGCGGGAGCCCGTTTAAAGAATCGTTGACGTGGTGCCACCTGGACGAGCAGATCGGAGATCGACGAGATCGGAGCAGCCGCAACGGAGCGTGGGATGATGGTTAAAGAACGAAGGACTCGGATTGTTCGGTATAACCTTTCTGCACTCTTTACAGTTTGTTAGTTTAGCAATAATGGTAGATCTAGGTTATAGTATACGATAGCGCCAGTTAAAAGTTTTTTGTTCCGCATTTGGCGTCTGTAGACGGCCGGGGCGCTACCGTAGACTTACAGTGGTATCAGAGCCTCACCATTTTTCTTTACTAACTTGTGCTAACGCCTTTAAAATATCGATCGAACCGGATATCGAAAACCGCAAAATTCATTTTCACAGTTTCTGTTGATTTTTAAAGGGTTCTAAAAATAATTTTAGATATCACAGAAAATTCAGCAGGGTTTTCTAAGAATACCGTACAAATTTGGGCACGTGATTCGACTAGACCGCTACGGAATCGCGGTCAAACCTATGGTTTGACCGCGCTTCCACGGCCATTCAGTGGGATCGTGGGCCCAAATTTGCACAGTGGGTTCTTGTCTGGAATTTGGGGTTTTTGGTATATATCTTTTGGGCCCAGATTTTGTTACTGTTCAACAGATGTTCGTGGGGCCCACTGCGTGATATTTAGTCGATCGAAATTTAAACATGTTAGTTTACAGTGCTTACATTATATCTCCGACCGGGAATGTCATTTGATCGGTAAACCGCGTCTGATTTCTATAGTTCTTTTAGACGGGTTTGCGAACGTGACATTCGTGTTGATGTTCTGTGTTGTGCTGTGATGTTGCGGATTTGTCGTGGTGGATAGCAGTGTGCAATGATAGTGCAGTTTGAGTTTATTTGTATATTTGATATTGCGGGGTGAGCGTCCAACATGTGGACTGCCGTCACTGCCTGTTGTATAATATTCTTTTGGGGCACGACCAGGTTGCGGTCGATGTACCTGTTGTACTATTTTTCCATTTCTGTACTAGGTTTTACCCCGCGACGGAGTGCACGGATAGCCGGGTTATGGGGGGCAACGGGTCCGCATCTCATGGCTTTGAGAGGCAGAGGGGCCTCACTCTAGAATTGGCAGACTATTCGCCGCACTCGCAGGGGGTACAGGTTGACCTAAAGAGGGGTGCCCAAGATTACCGGATTCCGTGAAGTGCTGGGTGGTCCATTCACTTTGCTGTAGGGGGCTGCCTCGCTTCAGGTTTTGGCGGGTAACTTGCCGCACCCGTAGGGGTCTAGGTTTCATTGCACAGGCTATCCACACGATAGGGGAACGTGGGGTTTCAGCAGCGGCTCTGTGAAACTCGGGGATCCCAGATTATCTGTATTGTTCTGTGATGCTTTTTACTTTTCTGTAATGTTGCATATTATCACGCCTGGAGCGATTATTGTATATTGGTTTATATACTATTAGATGTTGTATATGTTTTACACCCGCGCTAGTCCAGTCCCCGCTCTGTCGTTAGTTAAGTAACCTAACGGATGATGACGGGACCCAGTGACGAATGTGGATGGCATATACGTACATTTTATTTTCGTTCTTTTCTGGTGTGATTAAATTGATGGGACTGCGTTGATTCTGATCAATGCAAAGTAAAACAAACCTATTTGGCAGTTGTTGGAACAATTTAAAAAGGTGTTATTGCAAAGACGTTTCCTTTTGTTTCGCATAGCGGTATTCAGTGGAATACCCTGCACCTCATTCGACGGGGCAAGGGCCAATATCCCTTCACCGGGACTGACCCCTTGGGCAGAAGTTTGCGTCAGGGTAATAACTTCACTATAGTCGATTACTAGTTGCTTTGCATCGCAGTATTCAGTGGAATATCCTGCACCTCATTCCAGGAGGAAAGAGCCGAGATCCCTTCACCGGGAGTGACATCTTTAGCAAAAAGTTTTCGCCACTATATTTTAAAAAGCTATCAGGTTCCTTCAGCGATATCAAGTTCACTACGTTAAAGGTTTTTCGCCAAAAACCATCCGTAGCCCTCCGTCATTTATTTTGGGTATTCAGTTGTATTCAAGCTATGTATTTTGACCTAACGCCAAGGCATAGTGTTTGGTAGCTGCTGAATATTCATTTGTTGCATAGATAGATGAGTTGGTTTGGGACAGCCGTTCTGCCATTTTGACCTAACGCCAAGGGCATGTGCGGGTGGGTTCAAATTAACAAGATAATGATTGGTTGAACTTGGCATGTGACTTATGACATTTTGACCTAACGCCAAGGTTGTAAGAGCATGGGGCAAAAAAATTATATCGGGAGTTTCTAAAGAAACTGAAACTTGCCAAGTATACGCATACCTTCTGGAGTATGAGTGACGTGGATGCATTCCATCACGTTATCATGCGATGAGAGTTGGATCCCGATTCCCACTGATGAGTTGGTTTACTCTTCGGGTGATCCCGATTGATTCTTCTTTAAGGTTTGGAGGAGAATTTGACAGGACAGTGGGAGGTTTCCGGATTAGATAAAATGATAACCATTCTGATCTAGGTTAGAGTGCACGCAGAGTGTTTCTTTTCTCTCTCTCTTTGGCAGCGACCTTTGACCGACCCTAGACTATGACTCAGTGACCAAGTTGACCGAACCTTCTTAAAATACTGGCTTTTGGATTGTCTGAGTTGCATAAGTCATTGCCACTCCTTCTTTTACCCTTTGCATTTCTCAGAACACCCCGTATTACTACGGACATCCACTTCCATTGGATAGATCCATCGTATGGTTATATACGAACTCGAAGGAACTTCTTCGAGGATGGATCCAGGTTCAGAAGAAATAGAATTGGTTTATTCAGTTGTCTTTTACTATCACCTTCTCTCAGGTTGCGAGGGCTCCTTGGTTTAGGAGAGTACACCTATTACGCTTGTTGGATAGTCTTATTCCAAACCATAGGCAGGTGCCGAAAGGTAGGGAATGAAGAAAACCAATTAGCCTAAGTAGGGTGTGCAGAAGGCAATAACTAAAGACAAAATAAAGGGATTAGAAAGAGAGCAAAGTAAATTGCGACTGTTATCATTCACGACCAAACCGCGTACTTCATCGCCACTCCTATTTCTCCTTTAAAGGAATAAGGTATCATTAAGTTGTCTTTTATCATCACCTTCTCTCAAGATACGAGTACTCCTTGGTTGAGGAGGGTACACCTATTATGCTTACTGGATAGTCTTCTTCCAAACCATAGGCTGGTGCCGAACGGTAGGGAAGGAAGAAAACCATTTAGCCTAACGATGGTGTACAGAAGGTAACGACTAAAGACAAATAAATGGATTTGGAGAGATGGCAATAAAATATACGGTTGAAGTCATGAATTGGATTATGGAAGAGGCATTGATATGAATACCATGATACCCCTACGAAATATTTTCATGTTTCAGTGCATTGTTAAAAGAAAAATGTTTTCCCGATTAGATACTTACTCCAAGGGTATGTATTTACCAGGTTTCATTCTCATATCTGTATGGTTTTACAGATGATGAGTGGGAGTAAGTTATTGGGAATTAGATAATTATCCTTATTATATCGGAATTCGTTGTAATTGGTGATATTTGAGGAAATCACCAGGGTACAGTTTTCCACCTACGACGCACAGGTTTTGAGTTGCTCAAACTCAGCGGACTTATACTGAGTATTGTATGTTGTCCAAGTGTCCATCAGGACAAAGGGGTAGGTCCTCGTACTATGTTCTGTTTACTTATGACTTCTCTAGTTTTAGACAAGTGTTTCGTAGAAATACAAGGTCTAAGTTTTGAGAATTTGTGGGTATAAGAATAAAGTAGAGAACCAGATGTCACAAGTATCGGGATTCTTCAAAGAGATCGAAGATGTAGATTCTTGTGATTGGTATTCAGATGATAGTGATGATTTTGAGAAACTTGTTTCTCTTTCAGGTTACTCATAATTGGAAGGATTCCTAAGTTGAGTAATACTGATTAGCCTCTTTCCATTAACATGATACGCACTGGAGACAGCTGCATGATTGAATATGGTTCGATTTAAAATTAGTGCCAAAGTTTCTATATTGGATATAGAATGGTTCATATCTTAACGATGTTAAGGTACGGGGAGTTGTCCAGCTTATGCTTAAAACCAGGCACTGGATAACTCAGGGCATGTTTCTGTAATGGCTGTTTGTGGGTTGACCGTGGCAATGACGAGGGTTGATATTCTACCATTTGGAAGATCAATAGTGATATTGTTCTTGACTCGCCACAGTTTTAGTAAAATGGATTTTTTCAGAAAACAGTAGTGGGAGTATGGTAGAACTGGAAGTGATTCCATAACGGCGAACGATTACGGAAAATTTAATAGGACCTATATATTCAATCAGGTTTGACATTCCATTAGCTACTCCGTAGATATGGTGGGTAACCTCAGACACCCGAGAGGTACTTCGGTAGCCTCAAGGACGGTGACAGGGAGGTTCTTGTTTACTCAGACTTGACACTACTGTTGTTCCAGACTATAAGACCAGGCAGGAGGATAAGTATAGCGTCGTTCTAAACTAGTTTAGAAGTGCACGTGTATATTATTCTGCCAGAGGGTTGTCGTAATCAGTGGGAGCAGCGGAAGTATAGTGGGCAAGTAGCTTATGTCTATTTATAGGCTAGAGCAGTTATAGCGGAGATAGATCATCTAATTTTGATGTGACAGTCATGGGTTTGACTTCATCAGAATAGGGGATGGATCTGTTAAGAAGGTAGTAGGGTATGATGTCATGGTATCTGGATGACATACACAGAGTAGGAAGTAAAATTCCTATACTACGATCGGTTGTACTGTGGTCGTCACACAGTTGTTTCTCCAGACAGGATATGGATATAATATTTGATATTCTGGTTTCTAGATCTATGGTTTTAGATCTGGATTTGGGTAGTTTCCCAATGTGGGTACTTGGACAGTATTCTAATGGTTTTTAGAATAGATGACTCCTGGCATGGTGGTGTACCTGCAGGTGATGGAGTCACCCTCTCTAAAGGTGTCTTACAGACTAAAGGGGAGAGGGATGTGCATGATTGACAGATCACTTGCTTAGGCAACTGAGTCAATCATGAGATGTCAAGTACCACACCAGATGTTGTTTTTGCACTAGATGCAATAAGTTTGTATTAATCCAATCCTGGAGAAACATAAGGAAGCTATTTTAGAACATAAGTACATGTTCTACGGATTTGATGACGGCAGTCTCCTTCGGGAGACGATTATCATTCCAGGCTTCAAAGGTGACATGGTTGACAAAGTGATTGTCAGAGTTATAGTTTTTCCCTCTGACGAGGGACAATATTATGGACAGGTGGTCCAAGAGGATACTGTGGGTAGCATGGTGCCGGATACTGATTAGGTTCAGTAATCGATACAGTCTAAGAAGTTTGGATTTGGAGTTCATTTATGAACTAGGTCCCATCAGATATCCAGACATATTCTAAGACAGGTATTACTAAATTCGGGAGATGGCTTTCTCCACGAACTTGAGATTAAGAAAGACATATAAAGAAACACCTAGGCGGATTCACTCACTGAGGCTATTTCTCGAACACTATAGTTTTACAAACGGGCTTTGTGAAACTGATTAGTAGAGCAGTTGGATGTTCGGTTTCACACGGGCTGTGAGTAGTCGACATCGCAATAATTAGCCTTAAGTGCAAGTGGGAGATTGTTGGTGATAGTGCCCTCATAGTCAATTATTGGATCGCAGGTACGTGATTGCAATGATTGCGGAGGACCTATACCAGTAGGACGGTCTTACTCGAGATGATAGTATGCTATCTGGTTTGCCTTTATCAGTCGTGTACATGTTCAGGTGACTGATTACATGTTACACTTTGATAGAGCCCTTAGGATCTTGCTTTACTACCAACAGTATGATTGCGATCATATAAGTGAGAGTTGGGTAGTTTATATGCATATCCTTAATTGTGGTCCCTAGTCGTGGGAGTTTCGAGACAGGGCATCGATACTCCGGAGTAGACTAGTATATACAGTCGAGATCCCGACGAGGGGCGGTGGCCGGTCTCACAAGCCACTGGTGTCAGTTGGATCACCTAAGATGTATACAGGTGCTCATTGGGTTATGAGTACACCGCATAGGACTCGCCGGGAATCTGCTAGTTAGTATTATACCTATCGTCAGATAGCAGTTCCCTGGTGACATGTGTACAGGTTAGTTCATCGACCTGAGGTCGTCATTTGTCTCGTATGAGTTCCCACTGTGCTTTGATTTCTACCCTACCACGGCTCAAAGGAGTCGTGCAAACAGGTAGTTTTTGGGTACAGCCCCAAGCCACATGGAGGCACGTGAGCGGATTGGCAGGGGATTCGTCTCTCCCAGTATTGGGGGCGAGATCGTGCTGTGTCTAGGAGAGCCATTACACAAAGCCCATGGCCTTGGCAGGAGATTAACTGGTAGGTACTCCAGTAGTATCTCAGGGTGTTTTTGGGCTACACTCCGACACGACTTATACTGCTATTAGGGGTCTGACGTTACTAGCCCCCTAGGCAGATATGCGATACTCATAGACGAACGGACCGGACTGTATATACATTGTCACTGTTAGGCTCAGTAGGGTTTCTGGATGAGTTCGCTCATCGGCCTCCCTTGAGGTCAGTCCATGCGCAGCCGTTACGCATAGCTAGTGCCGCTGACGGTTTGTGGTTAAACCCACTGCCAGGGTACTGACGACTCATTAGAGTCCCCCACAGACAGTTTCCCAAGTTCGGGCGAAACGTTGTAGATGCCGTATGGTTTAATGGCAGGGTTCGGAAAATGCACGTGCGTTTACGCACGTGTCAGATTTCGGGCAGATGATACTGGTCGGCTTTGGTTTAAGCCGGATCCGAGTATTATATTGAGTAGATATAATATTTTTGTCTCAGTTGCATTTGTATTCGTTCGTAAAACAAATGCGGGTATATTTATACAGTTATGGGGTTATCCTGAAATTCGTTTCGGGATCACTTTTGGAAGTTGCCAGTTTCCAGTTTTCTATCAGCCGTCTTTTAACATTCGATTAAAGACGGATTTATCTTTTCTTGAGATGAGTGTGGAAGGTTCTAGAAGTTTCTAGAAGAGGTGACTAGGTTAGAATGGTGTTGATGTTTCATTGGTTGCATTTATTGTGTTCACACTTTGTGTTCACACATGATATTTGTTCTTGTGGTCACCTCCCTCCTCCTACACTCACCCCCCCACCTCGTTATAAGTGGCCGCCCCCCTCTCCTCCTCCTCACTTGACTAGAGAGAAAAGATTATGGCTGTTGAAAGAAAAGATTAAAGTTTTGGATACATGGAAATTTCATAGTTCATTTCTCATTCCATTTCATTTCGATTGGCAACTTCATTAACCGATCGTCCACGGCTTCGGACGAAGTAAGACAAAGTCTTCTACTCATTCTCTACATCATTCTTGGTGGTCTCTTTTAGCAAACTTGACGACCGAGTTGCCTCGAGTCAGAGGCGGGAGCCCGTTTAAAGAATCGTTGACGTGGTGCCACCTGGACGAGCAGATCGGAGATCGACGAGATCGGAGCAGCCGCAACGGAGCGTGGGATGATGGTTAAAGAACGAAGGACTCGGATCGTTCGGTATAACCTTTCTACACTCTTTATAGTTTATTAGTTTAGCAATAATGGTAGATCCGGGTTATAGTATACGATAGCGCCAGTTAAAAGTTTTTTGTTCTGCATTTGGCGTCTGTAGACGGCCAGGGCGCTATCGTAGACTTACAGATATACCCTCGCGAATGCTTGGGATATCCAACAAACTTACACAAAACAGACCTTGCCTTGAGTTTGTCCGGTTTTTGTCTTTTGACATAGGCCGGGCAACCCCATATCTTAATAAAATTAAGATATGGTCTCTTCCCCTCCCATATCTCATATCGGGTGGTAGGCACAGATTTGGTAGGAACCCTATTCAGTAGGTATGCTGCTGTCTCCAGTGCATATCCCCGGAAGGAAATAGGTAACTCAGCTATACTCATCATAGAGCGTACCATATCTAATAGGGTGCGGTTCCTCCGTTCTGATACACCGTTGTGCTGTGGTGCATATGGAGGAGTTAGCTAAGAGAGAATCCCATTCTCTTTTAGGAAGTCCAGGAATTCATTGCTCAAGTATTCACCTCCTCGATCAGATCGAAGGATTTTAATACCTTTCCCGGTTTGGTTCTCGACTTCTTGTTTATATTCTTTAAATATCTCAAAAGCTTCTGATTTGTGTTTCATCAGGAACACATATCCGAATCTAGAGAGATCGTCAGTGAATGTAATGAAGTACGAAGAACCATCCCTGGCATGTGTAGACATGGGACTGCATACATCACTATGTATCAGTCCCAAGAGTTCGGTAACTCTTTCTCCGTGTCCCGTAAACGGAGTTTTGGTCATCTTGCATTGAGACATGACTGGCAAGTGTCATAAGATGAAAATTCAAACGGATTCAAATATCCATCCTTATGCAACTTAGCTAGTCGTGTCTCATTGATGTGACCCAGTCTACAATGCCACAAGAAGGATTCGTTCATTTCTGAACTCTTCCTGTTGTGTGTGTTTGTTATGCTCAGAACTGTTGATTGATTTAGAACATAAATACCATTGCACAACGTGCCTGATCCAACCAACTTTTGGTTAAGGAAAATGTTCATAACATTATCCTGTAATACAAAATTATATCCCTCTTTACTCAACAAAGAAACCGATATAATGTTGCATATCAGGTTCGGCATGAAATAACATTCGTTCAGAATCAATGTATTACCAGTTGGCAATACAAGGTGATATTCCTCGACGGTTTTAGCTGCAACAATTGCACCATTTCCAACCCTTATGTCTTTATCACCTTCTCCAAGTTCTCTATCTTTCCTAAGCCCATGTAACTGATTACATATATGGGATCCTAACCCGGTATCTAATACCCAGGACATAGAGCAAATGGAGAAACAGTTCTCTGTAACGAACACACCCGAAGAAAATCCATCAACATGTACTTTCTTCATTCGGGTGGCATAGGAATCCTGGTATTCCCCTATATCCTGTTCAGTCCTATAACTCTTATAAGAAAGAACGGAACCAACGTTCCCCAGCACCGTATAACATGCGGGTTCGGTCAATACATCCATTTTATTATCTTGATTAAGGCATGATATGGTCGCTACCTGGAGAGAGAGAGAAGAAAACACTTTAGCGTATGCTCTTGCAAGATCAGATTGGTTTATTATTTTATCTAATCAGGATGGCTCCCACTGTTTTTATCAAATCTTCCTTCAAACCCTAAAAGGAAAGACTAGCCGGGATTAATTACACCCTACAACTTCGCCAATCTTTCAGCCAGGCCAGTGTCGGTACTTTGATGGAGGTTCCTCGTGCTTTCGCACGGACCTAATTAAAGTAAACTTCATTTTCCCAGAGGCGTAACCCCGTTCACACCTTTCTAGACACCTACTTGATCGGTTAATTGTCCTGTGTAAAACTCTCCCAGGAGTAACAATTACTCGCAGTGGTTATCGGGATCCAACTATTTCATAGAAGGTATGCAATCTCATTGCAAATCTCAACACTTGAAATTCCCGATAATCTTTTGCCCCAAGCATCCCATGACCTTGACGGAGGTCAACAAAACATAGGGTGCAAGTCAAGTTCAACCCGTCATTTTTTGATTGAATCAAACCCACCCGCACGACCCTTGACAGAGGTCAACAAGGTCGTACGACTACCCTGATCCAATCTGCATCATATGCATAAGCAGATAAATACTAGTTAGCTACCGCACACTACGCCTTGACGGAGGTCAACAAACGTAGCACGAATACTAAGTAGGACTTATCTGAAATGACGGAGGGCTACGACAGGTTATTCTGAAAACCTATTGCCTAATGAACGTGATATCGTTGTAGAATCATATGAATTTTGAAATGGAGTGATTTTGAGGCTTTTATTAGTTTTGCTAAAGAGGTCACTCCCGGTGAGGGGATCTCGGCTCTTTCCTTATGGAATAAGGTGCAGGATATATCATATACATCACTATGCAAAGCAAAACTCCAAATGCAATCAAAAACAAACCGAGTGTTGTAGCATCTGCCAGTTTTGCTAAAGAGGTCACTCCCGGTGAAGGGATCTCGGCTCTTTCCTCATCGAATAAGGTGCGAGATATATCATATATATCGCTATGCAAAGCAAAACTGTAGCCACCCTTTTTGAAAAATTTGATTCTACAACATCTTTTAGGTTTCTTTTCTTTCATTAATTACATTAATGAAGTCCCATCATTTAAGTCACCTAAACATCACAGATAAATACGACGTACACTTATGCCATCCATATTCGCCTCGATGTCCCCTCGTGCACCGTTAGGTTAGGTAACTAACGGCAGAGCGGAGCTGGGCTAGCGCGGGTGTAAAACATAAGTAACGCCTATATAATATATCATATATACTAAATACAGTATTTATCACAGCACATCAAATGATCACATCACAGATATCGCAGCAGAAGAAACATATGAAACATTGGATATACTAGGACGTCCGTGTTTTATTTTGAGCCTCTATAAAACACGGATTCCACGGTCGCGATGAATAGCCAAACCCACACCCCTGGACCCCTACGAGACCGGCAAGCAACCCTACCAATTCTAGAGTTAGGATACCCGGACTCGACTCCTCGAGTTGGTCTCCCACTGGACTCCAGAACCCGGTTACTTGTGCTCTCCTCCTTGGGTCTATTCTAGTGCGGAAAAGTAAATAATATACAAATGGTGACATCAACCTCATCCCGGAAGTGCCCCAATAAAAGAATATTACATACATTTAATTTTACATGAATGAAAATAAAAACCCTCATCTCACATAAAAACCCCCGGCTATTCAGACCGCGACGATCCAATATAACATATCCAGCAACACATAACATCACATGTCATCAACGTAAGTAAATATGCGCATCCCAATTGTCGTTGACATATAGCAACGAAGCCGGCGATATCACATATTACATTTATGGTCGCAGAAAAGAAAGTGTAAAACTACAACATTTGGAATCCACAATCTCTTTAGACATCGTAAATCCGAAATATCACATACTTCGCATTTCATGCCTAACTGTATGAATTCCACATATTGTATCACATTCCAGATAAATAGACAACATTAAACTTTCCGATCGAATAATCAAATACCCAAGATTTCCATAATAGCTCAACACTTGAGCGGAGTTCAAAAATTCTAGAATACGTCACAGTTGCAATGGTCCAGCCATAGAAGGGTCAAGCCAACGCCTCACATGTGGTATGTCGTACTGCCCTAAACCCTAAGGTTCAAAAGGCAGTTCTAGACGGTCACATAATCGAGTTAAGGTTTGTTGTCTTCTAGAGGGTCCATCGCGTCACATGCACGTTTTTCCGAAAGATTTAAACTCGATAAAAATTCAACACTTGAAATTTTTTTTTCGTGCCGGGAAAAATTGAGTTAATGATATTCGTTCAAACATTTTAATACTTTCTAAATTATCCGGAATAACAAAACAAAATTAAATTCTCTGATCGAATCGATGATTACAAAATAAACCCCAAAATACTCAACACTTGAGTCAGAAAACAAAATACCCAGAAAATATAAGGAATAGCTACGGATGTTACTACATAAAGAACTGTCCCCAAAACCATTTTCCTGCCGTGGAACCGCCGCAACAAGTGGCTTAGTGCCGCGGTTCCGCGGTCACGTGGGGGATTTGGGGGCTCGTTTTTCATGGTAACCCTTAGAATTCCCTGCTGATTTTTTTGAGCATTTTTAATTCTGAAAAAACACAGATTTTAAAAAATGTACAGAGAGGGGTTCATTTTGACATATTCGGGTTCGTTCGGAGTTTTAACTGCGTTAACACATCGCCTAATGCTCTAGCTAGGCTGTGATACCACTGTAGGGTTACTAGGCCCTCTAATAAGGTTCTACAATGCATCAACCATGCCCGTTTAAAATTTTAGCCGTGCCGAATAACCCTAAACAAGATCGTTGCTAGAAAATTAGGGTTTTGTATGCAAGTAAACTACGTTTACGACTAAGTGAATACGAAATACAACCTTTGTAGATCGGTCCTTCACTTCTTTAGCTCCTTGTTGAAGTCCCTTCGCTGCGATCGCGGTTCTCCAGGACCCTTGCATGGCTTCACGAGGCTAAAGACGCGTCCTTGCTTGAAGTCTTCGAGGCCGAAGATGATCTACATCGAGGGGATGCCAACTCAAGCTTCAACTTCACTAACTTGAGAATTAGTGAAGCAAACACCCTAAACTAAAGTGCTAGTCTAGCATAGGATGGAGAAATAGGAAGTGGGTTCTCTTTAGAATTTTATTTCTCACAATCTTTCTCACTTTTGATCAAACCCTAGCAAGCTTTTTCCTTTTAACAATGAAGAAGAAGATGAACAAAAGAAAGAGATGAGGATAATGATCAAGTGAGAAAGCTAACCATGGTGGGTGAGTATCATATACTAACTCTTGTAGAGACATAACCATGGCTAGTGCTTATGGTTGGGTTAAGAAATATCCATAGTAAAAACAAATTTAGTGGAATTAGTCAATGCATCCATAAGCTTCCACAAGCTTCATGCTTTGTGCTAATCCTCCACTAATTTTGGAAGTACTTAAAATATAAAAACCCAACGTAATAGATAGCATGGTGTAAGTTTCATACACCCAAGTCATGTGTATCATCAACCATGATACAATAAGAAAACACAATTTTAATATATATCATATATACATTAAAGTTGTGCTAATGTGAGAAAAACCCTAAAGTGAACAAGTGTTAGTTAATGTAAACTTGTATATCAAATATACAATTATACAATAAATTATTAAATCAACACTTGACTTAATAATCCGGTCATATCACATATAACCGACTAACATCCAATGTATCGACTTATCGAATCAACACTTGATTCGATAACCCGGCTATATCATATATAACCGACCGATACAAAAAGTCGCGAGAATAGAATACGGTATCACATACACGTATTATTCTCGTTCTCGCACATATCACATATGCGCTCCTATTTCGTGTTGCCTGAGCCAGTAAATCCTCTGTGTAGGACTCTAAAGACTCGTCAATACGCCGGCAGTAGGTGATGATCACATCAAGCACCCACAAGCCGTCAGCGGTACTAGCTGGACGTAACGGCTACCCGGGTATTGAGCGATTAGAAGATCAGCAAGCAAGCCCACTCCAACTCCTGTAAAAGCCTACCGGTAACACTTCCCGTTCAGTCCGGTCTCCTCGTCTGATATGTCGCATATCAAGTCTAGGGGTGGTAAACGTCAGACCCCAATAACCGATAAGTCGTGCCGATGTGAGGCTCATAACGGGTCGAGAAACTACTGGTAACTCTTACCAGCAAATCTCTAAATCAGCCCTGGCCAGGGACTTCCCTGTTACGGCCAATCGAGCACAGCGCAACATCAACCCCCAATACCGGGAGAGATGAAACCCCTCTTATCGCTCATTGCCTCCATGTGACTCGGGACTGTACCCAAAAACCACCGTTTTGCACGCCCTCAAGGACGTGGTAAGGTGGAAATCAAAGTACAGTGGGAATCACACAAGACTCTATGACGATTTCGGGTCTACAGACTAACCTGCACAAGTGTCACCAGAGAACTGCCATCTGACGTGAGGTATAATACCATCTGGGAGTTCTCGGCGAATCCGTCCAGTGTACCCAGTCTCCACTGAGCACCCATATACCATCTCTGATGTCAAACACCAATGGATATGGGATCATCCATCGCCCATCTCATGGGTCGAAAAGCGTATACGCTAGTCTACACTGGTATATCGATGCCCCGTCTCGATACACCCACGACTAGGGACCTTGAAGGATGTACTTATGGACTACCATGTCCCTACTAGTATGATCCGCATCATAGTCCAGGTAGTCAAGTACACATCCTGAGGGCTTTACTAACATGTAACTATAAGACAGTATAAAGAGACAAGTATACATGTTAAGATAAAGAGCAACCAGATAGCATACTATCATATCGAGCAAGAAAGTCCTCTATATATATGTCCAAGCATCCAATATAATATACATCATCTGTACAATACTGGCCTCTAGGGCATACATATAACTAACAGTCACCGGTAGGTACTTGCCCACCTTCCAGACTCATCGTCTGTACCACGAACATCTTGTTGAGGGGAACCGTACCGGGCCCCACCATGTACCCGCACACGGCCCACTCACTCCTCGTATCGGGTATATATCATAAATCTCAGAACCGAGAAATCTCATGGTGGACGCATCAAATATCATATCAAGAGAAACCGGGTTTTCAAACAATACATAGTTTCTTGAAAATGCCCCCACGGTTCTCAAATCCATAAATCATATGAAATCCATATCTCAATGCGTAAAATCCATATAAAACTGATATATGCAACATAAAACATCAATATGAGCATATAAAGGGAAAACCGCTCTTTTAAATGAATCCAGCTTTAAAATATATCTTGCGGTTCCCAAAATCCTCCGAAAATAATGCAGCATCATATGAAGTGTACATGTAAGTGTAGCAAGGTTTAACTATCTATATGTAAGCAAGTAGGCATGATGCATTTCATAAGCGCAATGATCAACAACTCAATATCACATATCAAAACGACACCACTTGGGGTACATATAACTATAGCGAAAATATGCGGGTGTACATGTCAATATGAGCGCATGATATACATGTAGCTGTAACAGACTATGTGGGTGTACATGTCAATATGTATGCAAGATGTACAAGTAGCTATAGTAAGGTATACGTGAAATGGAATAAGGTTACTACCCCAACTATTCCTGCCCAATGCAATGTCACGTATGTAAGTGTCAACAATATCTCATATGCACAATGGGATAAGGGCTACTACCACAACTATCCCTATCCACTACCGTATCACGTATGCAGGTGGTTTGTGCGTGTCATGGCAATAACCGACGATGTGAGTGTAGCATTATATTTGTGCTCGTGCAACATGAACCGTCAGTAATGTGTTATATCTAAAGGTACGAGTCAAGTACAACATATACTACTATGCAATGACATTCATATGCAATTAACCAATATGCAATAACATGCAGCTATCCTATCATATCCACCCCGACGCATAACTCCATACGGGCGATTTCCCCGTAGATGTTAAATCTACTCACCAATGGTCTCCAGCTATGAAAATCCGACCACCTGCTTTCCCTTGTTCGCAGCGTCCGAAGTCCCTGCTTGTGACGCTATAATTTCACAAACACAAGAAATAATTCGAACATCTCAGAATCGATCAATATAACGTAAAACTACGTATTAAATAACACACCAACACACTAAACTAACTCGCGAGTGCACGTCTAGAGGCTAACACGCGTAACGATACCTCAAAACCTAACTGAGTACAGCGGCTGCATAAGATCACGATTCGTGTCGCAACACGTATCACGAGGACTCAAAACACTAGATTATAGGTAATCGATCCCAGATTTTGTATACAAAATTTACAAAAAAAGTAAACAGTACCAAACACCCCTAGCCAACTGCAGACAACAACCCACAGAAGACCAACCCCAACCCTCTCCTACCTGGCCGGCGTCGCCGGATTTTTCCTTAGGGGTCGCCGGCCCCGGCCGGTGGGGTGGTCCCCGTCTCTCAGGTGGTGTCTCAGGTTCACTAGTAGATCACTACAAATTTGTTTGGTCACTCACTAAATTTTCCAGAACAAAGCAGTTCACAGAGGTTCAATAAAGACACTAAAAACCCGATATTGCACCAATCGAAATACCAAGTGTTCTACGCTACAACCAATGAGCAAAATAACATACAACTTCTAATTAACAGTGTAGGGATTATACCTAATAATTTTGCTCACAAGATCCAAGCTTTCCTTAGCTCCAAGTGATCCAAGAGCAAAAATCAAGACTTTTTGGTATATTTGTGATATATTTCGAAAAATTGGAGTAGTTTGAGTTAAGATTGAAGAAAAATGAGAGAGAAGAGCTCAAGGGCAGTAGAGGGAGAGAGTAATTCGGCCATATGAGTGAGGTGGGAGTTTTATGAGGGTTTCCTAGCAATTACCAACATTTAATGCAATAAATGCATTCACATACACATATGCACACATGCATGCATCTAAATTTCTTTTCTTTTCTTTAAATCATTAAATCCTAACCTCCAAACAATTATCTAGATAAAGTGAGAAGGTTTTGGATTAACTCAACTTAATTTATGAAAAGATCGCTTTATAGAAATTTCCCAAAAATGTAAATACCGCATTAAAATAACATTAAAATTGGGAAAAATTCTAATTGAACCAAAACGTCCCATATACCCCCAAAGCTTGCGCACTAGCTTTATATTGGCTAAACTAGGTGCTGGCAAGTCTATATGGTCGTTTGATCACAGTCGGGTTAAAACGAAAAATACCGACAAACTTACCCTAAAACGGACAAATTCGCATAACGATTTCTAAAACGTTACAGTATCACCTTGGTTTGCCGTCGGGTTGTATATTGGTTTTGAACCCATGTTATTTTGTACCTTCGATGTTATGTAATATTATATCAATATCGTTGTTGGACAATGAAGGATATAATTTTGTGTTACAATCTAATGTTATGAACATTAACCTTAATCAAGAGTTGATTAGGTCTGGTACATTAAATAACGGGATATACGTCCTAAATCAACATACAGTTTTTAATATACAACACACAAACAAAAGGATGTTTTCAGACATAAATGAAGCTTTAATTTGGCATTGTAGACTTGGTCATATTAATGAATCAAGACTAACCAAGCTACATAAAGATGGATATTTAAACCTGTTTGAATACAAATCTTATGCGACTTGCCAGTCTTGTGTCAAAGGCAAAATGACCAAAACTCCGTTTACTAGACACGGAGAGAGAGCTACTGAACTCTTAGGCTTCATACATAGTAATGTATGTGGACCAATGTCGAGAGGTGGTTTTTCGTACTTCATAACTTTTACTGATGATTTCTCGAGATTCGTGTAAGGCTACGGCAGCGCCCCGGCCATCAATCCGTGGCCAAACGTGGAACAAAAACTTTTTAAAACCGGCGGTAACGGAACCCTAATCGACGGATCGTGCCATTAACCCTTTACTAGTTAATTGTAAAGAGGTTTAAGAGATTATACCGATCGATCCGTGTCCTTCGGTCTTCAATCTCTGTCCTTAGCTCGTCGTAGCTTCCTCGATCAAGTGCGCTCTCCGGTCTCCCTCGTCGAAGACAATCCATGTCGAGGATTAGTAATACGGGCTCCCGCTTCAAAATCGAAGCAACTCGGGCATCCAGTATGCTAGTCTAGATACCCAAGGTGAAGTAGAGAGAGTGTGTGATCATTTTGTCTCAATACACCCAATGATTCTCAACATATGAGATAGAATGGGTGGTGGTGATGAAGAAGCCATTGGAGGTGAAGAGTGTGAGCACAAGTTTTTGGCTCAAAGGAAAAACAACCAAAGAAAAGTTCTGTAGTTTTTCTTAAGTTGAGTTGTGTTGTGTGAGGTATTTGTGAGAAGCAACAAAAGAAAATTCCCTGCACAAAAAATGACCAGCCACTTGCACAAATATCTCACCACTTGAACACAAATATCTTAACTCAAACAAAAACAATGCAAGCCCCAATACCATGAGTCACTAATGTGCACATGCCACCATCAATGCCCAAGCCAAAACTTATGCTCACAATTTCCATCACAATAAAAAATTAACCCAAATGTTTAAACAAAAAAGAGAATGGCATCTTCTAAAGTAAACTCGTAACGAATTACAAGAATACCCCTCATCCGTATATACATACCTGCATCCGTATTCCGACTGAATACGAATGCAACGAGACGAAAATAATCCAACAATATAATACTAGGATCCGGCTTAAACCAAAGCCCACAAGTATTATCCGTCCGATCTTGATCCGTGCACAAGTGCACGTATATGATCGAACCCTACCATAAAACTATACGGCCTCTACAACGTTTCGCCCGAACCAGGGAAACCCTCTGTGTGGGACTCTAAAGACTCGTCAATACGCTGGCAGTAGTTTTAACCACAAGCACGTCAGTGGCACTAGCTGTACGTAACGACTGCCCAGGTATTGAGCTAAAAGGAGGCCGACGAGCGAACTCATCCTGAAACCCTACTAAGCCTGACTGTGACAATATCCGTACAGTCCGATCCGTTCGTCTATGCGTATCGCATATCGAGTCTAGGGGTGGATAAAGTTAGACCCCTAATAACGCGACATTTATTGTCGGTATGAAGCCTATCACCAAATGAGGAACTACTAATCCGAATCAGTATTTCTCGTCTACCCCGGCCGAGAATTTCTGGTGATGGCCACCCGTGCACACCGCGATATCAACCCCCAATATACCGGGAGAGACGAATCCCCTGACGATCCTCTCACTGCCTCCATGTGGCTCGGGACTGTATCCAACTAAAATCTGTTTGCACCACTCCTTTGAGCCGTGGTAGGGTAGTAATCAAAGCACAGTGGGAACTCACACGAGACAAATGACGATCACAGGTCGATAGACTAACCTGTACACATGTCACCTGGGAACTGATATCTGACAATAGGTATAATACCAACTAGCATGTTCCCGGCGAGTCCGTTCGGTGTACTCATAACCCAATGAGCACCTGTATACATCTTAGGTGAACCAACATACACCAATGGATTGTAAGACCGGCCACCGCCCCTCGTCGGGGTCTCGATCCGTATACACTAGTCTACTCTTGGAGTATCGATGCCCAGTCTCGAAACTCCTACGACTAGGGACACTTTAAGGATGTGCTTATAGACCACCCAACTCTCACGTATATGATCGCCATCATACTGCTGGTAGTCAAGCAAGAATCCTATGGGCTCTATCAACATGTAATAGTGATCTGTAATGTCACCTGAAGCATGTACACGATGATAAAGACAAACCAGATAACATACTATAATCTCGAGTAAGACTGTCCTACCGGTATAGGTCCTCCCTCAATCATTGCAATCACGTGCCTGCAATCCAATAATTGACTTGAGGGCACTATATCCAACAATCCCCCACTTGCACTTAAGGCTAATTATTGCGATGTCGCATACTTACAGCCCGTGTGATACCGAACTGTTAGTTATATGTATGCCCTAGAGGTCATTACTGTACATACGATGTATATTGTAATTGATGCTTGGACATATATAGGGAGGACTTTCTTACTTGACATGATAGTACGCTATCTGGTTGTACTTTATCTTAACATGTACTCTGATTGTCTCTATGTTACATGTTGATAAAGCCCTTAGGATATGTACTCGACTACTGGGACTATGATGAGATCATACTAGTGGGGCCACGGTAGTCGACGAGTACATCCTATAACTGTTCCTAGTCGAGGATATATCGAGACAGGGCATCGATGCACCAGAGTAGACTAGCGTATACGCATCTTGACCCATATGATGGGCGATGGATGATCCCATATCCATCGGTGTTTGACATCAAGGATGGTGTACGGGTGCTCAGTGGAGACAGGGTACACTGGACGGACTCGCCGAGAACTCCCAGATGGTATTATACCTCACGTCAGATGGCAGTTCTCCGGTGACACTAGTACAGAGTAGTCTGTTGACCTGAGATCGTCATAGAGTCTTGTATGATTCCCACTGTGCTTTGATTTCCATCATACCATGTCCAAGAGGGCGTGCAAAAAGGTGCCTTTTTGGTACAGTCCCGAATCACATAGAGGCAATGAGCGATAGGAGGGGATTCATCACTCCCGATATAGGAGTTGATGTTGTGCTGTGTTCGATTGGCTATAACTGGAAATCCCTGGGCAGGGTTGCTGAGATTTACTGGTAAGTGTTATCAGTAGTTTCTCAAACTGTTATAGACCTCATATCGACACGACTTATCGAGCTACTGGGGTATGACATTTACCACCCCTAGGCGAGATATGCGACATATCAGACGACGAGACCGGACTGTACGGGAGTGTTACTGTTTGGATTCACAGGAGAATGTACAGGCTCGCTTGTTGATCTTCTGAGCGCTCAAACCTGGGTGGCTGTTACGTTTAGCTGACCGCTTGCAGCTTGTGGGTGTTTGATATGATCATCACTTACTGCCGGCGTATTGACGATTGTTTAGAGTCCTACACAGAGGATATTTGACTCAGGCAAAACGGAGTAGGAGCGCATATGTGATATGTGCGGGACCGAGAATAATACGATATGAGATACCGTATTCTATTCTCGCGATATTTGATATCAGCCGGGTCATCGGATCAAGTATTGATTCGATGAATCGGTACGGATAAATATTAGTCGGTTATATGCGATATAGCTGGATTGTCGAATCAAGTGTTGATTCGATAATTTAATGTATAATAATATATATGATATATTAAATTACATTAACTAATATTTGCTCACTAAAAGATTCTTTTTCTCACTCGGGTAATACATTGATATATATGCGATATATGTTAATTGTATTATTTTATAAGTTACAATAAATATTATATATGTGATATATAATATTGTAACAGATATGATAACTAATGCAACATATTTAGTAGAGATTAAACAAGATTAGGGTTTGATTTGGGTTAATACTTTCTAGATGATTCTAGAAGGTTTAGTTTTGTTTTGTGAAAGATATTTTGTGGTGACTCATTCTTAACCTAACCCAAACCCTAGCCTTGGTTAATTCTCTACAATGGTTTATTCAACCATGGTTGCATTATTCATCATATTTATCTTTCATTATTCATCACAAAAGGTTTCTAATGATATTATTCATCATCTTCTTCCTTCTTCTTCTTTTGAGCAAAAGCTTTCTAGCTTTTTGCTTTGTGATAAAAATGAGTGAGAATATGAAAACAAATGAGAGAAAAATTCCTACTTCATCATCCTCATCTATCCTTGCCATTTAGATGAGGATGTTCACTTCATATTATGAGTGTTAGCTTGTGTTAATGAAACTTCAAGGTAGATCATCTATGTTATTGAATATCGGAAGCAAGACTGCATCTTTCTCTTCGTGGAACCTCTCGAGAGTTCGGAACCCGATGATCGCAGCGAAGGGACTTCAAAACTGAGCTTATGAAGTGAAGGACGTGATCTACAAAGGTTGTAATCCCTCTCACTTAAGGTTAAAGTGTTTAACATACTAGTTTTCGCCTAAACCCTAGTTTAAAGATTCGGCTTCGGGTTGTTCGGCACGTCTAATTTTTAAATCGGGCATGGTTGAAGCCTCATAGAACCTTGTGCGCGTGCCTAGAAACCCTACAGTGGTATCAGAGCCAAGCTAGAGCTTTAGGCGAAATCTAGACGAAGTTTAAAGTCCGATCGAACCCGAGAACCCCGATAAAACCCTTCTCTGGAAATTTTTCAAAACTTTGATTTTTTTCCATATTAAAAATACTTAAAAAAATCAGAAGGGAATTATATGGACACGTGTAAAAAATTACATTGTAATTCGTCAAAGACGCCGCAGAACCGCGGCAGAACCATGGATCCCGCGGCGGTTTCGCGGCCGTAGAGGCCAATTAATGTAATATTTTTGCACAGTAATGTCCGTACGGTTTTCCTGATTCTTTTTGGATATTTTTATTTTTACTCAAGAGTTGAGTTTTCTGGGTTGTATTGGGGACTCGTTGATTCGATCGGATAATTTAACTTCGTTTATTTTTCCGGATAATTTTAGAAACTGTTAAAAAGTTCGAACGGATATCAATAACTCACTTTTTCCCCTGTCGGAAATTTTTTCAAAAGTTGGATTTTTTCTCGAGTTTGAAACTTTCTAAGTCATGCAAGTAACGCGGTGGACCCTCTAGAAGACAACAAACCTTAACTCGATTATGTGACCGTCTTGAACTGCCTCTAAACCTTAGGGTTTGGTGCAGTACGGCGTGCCACATGTGAGGCGTTGGCTTGACCCATCTACGGCTGGACCATTGGTACTGTAGCATGTGATGGATGTTTTTAAACTCCCCTCAAGTGTTGAGAAAGATTTGGGAAAACTTGGGTGTTTGATTATTCGATCGGGAAGTTTAACATTGTCTATTTATCTGGAATGTGATACAATAATTGGAATCCATATGTAGTTATGAGATAACTAATTTGAATGTTATAAATCTAGCATTTCAGTCTCAGATGATCGGTTGCCACGGGATTTTGATGCGATCAAAAGTCCGTCGCAATCACGTAGCGTACGCGGATACTCGCCGGGTAAACTTAACAGGCAGCCACGCCCCATAGCCCCGACCAAGTGACTGTAGGAGAACCCCGTCGCCGAAAGCATCCGTTCGGGTGCTCGCGGCAGCGGTGTTCCGCCTTAGTGCACTTCGTCGACGGCATCTGGGGGTGCTGCCGTCTACTAAAGTTTGCGACGAGCATTCGATCAGGACGTCGGGAATCTTGTTGAATTGCCCGACTTGATATTGAAAAGAGTTTTCGATAATGAGACTAAAATGCGCGGTTTATAATTGTTAGGCATGCGATGTCTAAGGAATTCATTTGTTTAGGCATGCGATGTCTGAAGGGGTTGCGGATTCCAACTGTTGTAGTTTTACACTTTCTTTTCTGTGACCGTAAGCGTAGTATGTGGTGTATCGCCGGCTTCGTTGCTTTACATCAACGACAATCGGGATACGCATACTTGCTTACGTTGATGATATGTGATATTATGTGTTGCTGTGATATGTTATATTAGATCGTCGCGTTCTGAATAGCCGGGGGTTTTATGTGAGATGAGAGTTTTTTCTTTTTCATTCATGTAAAATTCATTTGTATGTAATATTATTTTATTGGGGCACTTCCGGGCTGAGGATGATGTCACCATTGTATATTATTTACTTTTCCGTATTAGGTAGACCCAAGGCGGGGAGCACAAGTAACCGGGCTCTAGGGTCCAGTGGGAGACCATCTCGAGGAGTCGAGACCGGGTCTTCTAACCCTAGAATTGGCAGTGTTGCTTGCCGTTCTCGTAGGGGTCTAGGGATGTGGGTTTGGCTATTCATCGCGACCGTGGAATCCGTGTTTTATACATGCTCGTATTAAAATACGGACGTCCTAGTATATCCAATATTTCATATATGTTTCTTCTGCTGCAATGTTCTGTGATGAAATCATATTACAGCCTGAGACGAATGTTTATATTATATATATGAGATATATGTTATATTGCAGATTTCGTTTCAAATGTGATGCTTATGAAGCATAATAAAATGGGACTTCATTAACGAGATTAATGAAACTAAAAAGAAACCTAAGATGTTGTAGAAAATTGTTTAAAAACTGGTAGCTCTAGTTCTTGCTTTGCATAGCGGTGTTCCTTGTAGAACATCCAGCACCTTATTCGATAAGGAAAGAGCCGAGATCCCTTCACCGGGAGTGACCTCTTTAGTGAAACTAGCAGATGCTACAAACTCGGTTTGTCTTTTGATTGCTTATATAGTTTTTGCTTTGCATATTGGTATATATGATATATCCTGCACCTTATTCGATGAGGAAAGGGCCGACGATCCCTTCACCGGGAGTGACCCCTTTAGCAAAACTAGAAAAGCCTCAAAAACATTCCATTTAAAATCACTCGATTCTACAACGATACCAAGTTCATTACGCAAAGGGTTTTCTTAAAAACCTGTCGTAGCCCTCCATCATTTCAGATAAGTACTTCATAGTATTCGTGCTACGTTTTTTGGCTTTCGTCAAGGCTAGTGTGCGGTAGCTATTTATACTTATCTGCTTATGCATATGAGGCAGATTGAGTTAGGGTAGTCGTGCGACTTTGTTGGCTTTCGTCAAAGGCCGTGCGGGTGGATTTAATTCAATCGGAAAATGACGGGTTGGACTTGACTAGTAGCCTATGAATTGTTGGCTTTCGTCAAGGTCATAGGATGCTAGGGCAAAATATTATTAGGAATTTCAAGTGTTGAAATTTGCAATGAGATTGCATACCTTCTATGAGATAGTTGGATCCCGATACCCTCTGGGAGTAAGAGTTACTCCTGGGAGAGTTTTTCACATTACAATTAGCCGATCGAGTAGGTGTCTAGAAAGGTGTTAACGGGGTTATGCCTCTGGGAAAACGAGGTTTACTTTAATTAGGTCCGTGGGAAAGCACGGGGAACCTCCCTCAAAGTACCGACACTGGCCTGGCTGAAAGATTGGCGAACTTGTAGCGTGTAATTAATCCCGACTAGTCTTTCCTTTTAGGGTTTGAAGGAAGATTTGATTAAAACAGTGGGAGACATCCTGATTAGATATATTAGATAACCAATCTAATCTTGCAAGAGCATACACTAAGTGTTTTCTTCTCTCTCTCTCCAGGTAGCGACCATATCATGCCTTAATCAAGATAATAATACGGATGTATTGACCGAACCCGCTTGTTATACTGAGCTGGGGAACGTTGGTCCCGCTCCAACTTATAATTGTTATAAGACAGAGCAGGAAATTAGGGAATACCAGATTTCCCGTGCCGCCCAAACGAAGAAAGTGCATCCTGATGCATCTTCTTCGTGTGTGTTCATTACAGAGAACTGTTTCTCAGTATCCTTTATGACCTGGGTATGAGATACCGGATCAGGATCCCGCATATGTAATCTGTTACATGGGCTACAGAAAGGTAGAGAACTGGGAACGGGTGATAAGTTTCATGAGACAGAAAACGGTGCAAGTGTTGCAGCCAAGTCTGTTGGTCACTATCACCCTGTATTACCAGAATACATTGATTCTGAACAAATGTTATTAGATACCGAACCTGATATACAACATCATATCAGTCTCTTTATTAGTAAAGAAAGGATATAATTTTGTATTGTTGGATAATGTTTTGAACATTTCCTATATCAAGAGTTGATCGGTTCAGGCACGTTATCTAAAAGCATTGACGTTCTAAATCAAACTACAGTTCTTTATATACAGAACACACACAAAAGGAAGAGTTCAGAAATGAATGAATCCTTCTTGAGGCATTGTAGACTAGGTCATATCAGTGCGACCCGACTGGCTGAAGTTACATATAGATGCATATTTAAATTAGTTTGAATTTACATCTTGTGAAACTTGCCGGTCATGTCACAAAGATACGATGACCATAGCTCTGTTTGTTGGAAACAGAGAAAGAGTTAGTGAACTCTTGGAATTGATACATGATGACGTATGAAAGTCTCCTGTCTACACATGCCAAGACCGGTTCTTTGTACTTCATTACATTCTCTGACGATCTCTCAAGATTCAGACATATGTTCCTGTTGAAACACAAGTCCGAACCTTTTGAGATATTCACAGAATGTAAGTTAGAAGTAGAGAACCAAAATACGGGTATAAATATTATGTCCTTTGATAAGATCAAGGAGGAGAATACTTGAGCACGGAATTCCTGGACTATTCTAAAGGAGAATGAGATTCTCTCTCAGCATTACTCCTCCGTATACACTACAGCACGTCGATGTATCGGGGAGGAGAAATAGCACCCTATGTGATATGGTGTGCTTTTTGATGAGTACTACTGAGTTTCCTATTTCCTTTTGGGAGTTATGCACTTAAGAAGCTGCATACCTATTGAATAGGGTTCAAATCAAATCAGTTGCCTACCACTTCATATGTGATATGGAATGGGAAGAGCCCATATCTTAAGTATGTTAAGATTTGGGTTATCCGGCCTATGTCTAAAAGAAAAATCCGGACAAGCTCGAGGCAGGGTCTGTTATGTAGAACTGGAAAGGTTCCAGCTATACAAACTGCAGCTGATGATTTGGTAGAACCAAAGGATTCAATAGTTTCCAACGAACCTCAGCCTCTCCGCCGATCTAGTAGGGTTCCTCACCCACCTGAGAGATACTTCGGTTTCTCTATGACTGTGGGAGCAAAGATTGCATCATGAGATGATGACCCAACAAGTTTCAAGCTGGCCATCAGGAGTGAGACTCTGTAAGAATGGCTGGATGCTTAGTGATCTGAGATGGAATCCTTATACACCAACAAAGTATAGACTTTGGTTGCTCTATCTGAAGAGTTAAATCCCCATCAGGAGCAAGTATATCTTGAGAAGATTACTTTGTGTGCATGGAAAAGTTGAGACTTTCAAAGCTATGCTTAAGTCCATCCAGATCCTACTTGCCACGGCTACATACTATGACTACGATATCTGGCGGTTGGGTGTCATGACTGCTTTTCTAAATGATGTTTTAGAAGAGAGCGTCTAAAGTTATTGGAGATAGTGCCTTCAGAGTCAATTATTGGATCACAGGCACGCGATTGCAATGATTGAGGGAGGACCTGTCCCAGTAGGAAAGTCTTACTCAAGATGATAGTATGCTATCTGGTTTATCTTTATCATCGTGTACTGTTTTAGGTGACCTGACAGGTCGCTATTACACGTTGATAGAGCTCCTAGGATTCATGCTTGACTGCCAGCAGTATGAGGGCGATCATATATGTGGGAGCTGGAAGTTTATAAGCACATCCATAAAAGGTCCCTAGTCGTGGGAGTTTCGAGACAGGGCATCGATACTCCAGAGTAGACTAGTGTATACAGTCGAGACCCCGACGAGGGGCAGTGGCCGGTCTCACAAGCCACTGGTGTCAGTTGGTTCACCTAAGATGTATACAGGTGCTCATTGGGTTATAAGTACACCGGACAGGACTCGCCGGGAACATGCTAGTTGGACTTATACCTGACGTCAGATAGCAGTTCCCTGGTGACATGTGTACAGGTTAGTTCATCGACCTGAAGATCGTCATATGTCTCATATGAGTTCCCTCTGTACTTTGATTACTACCCTGCCAAGCTCAAAGTAGACGTGCAAATATGTTTTAGTTGGGTACAGTCCCGAGCCACATGGAGGCAGTGAGAGGATCTTCAGGGGTTCGTCTCTCCCGGTATTAGGGGTGAGGTCGCGCTGTGTCTAGGAGAGCCATTACACAAAGCCCTCGGCCGAGGCAGGATATTTACTGGTAGGTATTCCAGTAGTATCTCAGGGTGTTCTGGGCTACACTCCGACACGACTTGTACCGCTTTTGGGGGTCTAACTTTTACCAACCCCCTAGGCCCGCCATGCGATGCTCATAGACGAACGGACCAGACCGTATGGATATTGTCACTAACAGGCTCAGTAGGGTGTCAGGATGAGTTGGCTCATCGACGTCCCTTTTGGTCAATAGCTGGTAGCCCGTCACGTATGGCTAATACCTCTGACGTGCAAGTGGTTAAATCCACAGCCATAGTATTGACGAGTCTTTAGAGTCCCCCACAACCAGTTACTCAAGTTTCGGGCGAAACGCTGTAGAGGCTGTATGGAGATATGGCAGGGTTCGATCAGATATGTGCGGTATTGCACGGATCATGATCGGACGGTTAATACTAGCGGGCTTTGGTTTAAGCCGGATCCTAGTATAGTACAGTGTAGATTTTGTCTCATTGCATTTGTATTTCGGTCGGAATACAAATGCGGGTATGTATATACAGTAGCGAGGTTTCCTGTAATTTATTACGGGATCAGTTTTATGAAGTTGCCAGTTTGTTTTCCGTTTCGGCCATATTTCTTTGTATTTTTCATTGGCTGAAGATTGGTGGAGGAGGGCTTATTTGCATTTGTGCAAATAAGCATTTTGGAGGGTTGTTTTTGCAAGTTTTTGTATCATGATAATTCTACCACCATTTGACTTCTTCTTCTCATCATTGCTTGACTTTTGTGATGGTGATGGGTTATGATGAGGTTGGTGGAGTGTTGGTTTTGATTGGTGATGATTTCTTTTCATGATCACCTTTTCTCTCTCTTGCATGATGTCGGAGCTCACTTCTTTTTCATGAGAATTCACTCCATTCTCTCACCTTTCCAAGCGATGATCGGCCATGCTCTTAAGGGGCTGTCCAATTTTTGTAGTGGGGATTTTTCTCTTTATGCTTGCTAAAAATCCCCAAGTTCACCACAAAAATTCCACATCTCATTTCCTCCACCAAAAGGCAACTCTCTACAACTCCAAATGAGTCATATAGATCTTCACTTCATCTACAACAAATCTTGGGCACGTCGACTCGCCAACTTCGTGCCCGAGTTGCTTCGGTCCAGAGATGGGAGCCCGTAAAAGAAGCCGGTGACGTGGTGCCCTTCCGGCGAGGAGATGGAGACCGGACATTCCGCGAGAGATCGGGACGACGACGAGAAGACCGGAGGACACGGATCGCTCGGTATATCTCTCTACCCATTCTTAAATTAGCAAGGATTAGATTAATGGCCCGATCCGGGATTTTTGTGCGCGGTGGTGCCGGTTTAACAGTTATAGAAAATTATCTTTTCCGCATTTTGGCCTCGGATTGACGGCCGGGGCGCCGCCGTGCACTTACACTGGTATCAGAGCCAGGCCATTACTCTTTTCTAGCTTGCTCTAGGATGTTTAAAGCTTCGATCGAACAAATGTCCCAAAACCGCGTTTTTCTCATGCATCAGTTCTCTGTCAAATTTTTTTTGGCTCCGAAAATTTTTCAGTGTGTTGAAGAAGTAGATGCAGGAAATTATAAGCATTCTGGAGAAATTCGATGTATTGATTCCTTAAGGGGACCACGGAACCGCGGCCAAACCCCAGTTGGGGCCGCGGTTCCGCACCAGTAAAGTGCGATCAATGCATCAAATCTTTTCAGTGAGCTTCTGGGTTGAAAATAGGGGTTTTGGAATATTATTTTTGGGCCCAAAATTTCTTTAAGTGCTACAGTAATGCTTGGGGCCCACTTGGTAAAATTTGATCGATCGAAAATTTTAAACACATTAGTTCACAATATTTACATTATATCTGCGACCTTGAATGTTACTTGATCGGTAAATCCTGTCTAACTGCTATAGCCCGGTTAGACGGATTTGCGAACGTGACATTCACGTTGATGTTCTGTGTTGTGCTGTGATGTTGCGGATTGGTCGTGGGGGATAGCCTGGATGCAATGGTAGTACAATTTCGTTTTATATGTACATTTGATATTGCAGGGCGAGCGTCCGACATGGGGACTGCCGTCACTGCCTGTCTGTATATTATTCTTTTAGGGCACGACCGGGGTGAGGTCGATGTACCTGTTGTATGTATATTTTACTTTCTGTACTAGGATTACCCCAAGGTGGGGTGCACGGATAATCGGGTTCTAGAGGGCAACAGGCCCGCATCTCATGGCATTGAGACGGAGGGGGCTTTACTCTAGAATTGGTGGGCTATTCGTCGCACTCGTAGGGGATACAGGTTGACCCAGAAGGGGTGCCCAAGTTACTGGATTCCGTGAAGTGCTGGGTGGTCCATTCACGTTGTTGAAGGGGGCTGCCTCGCTTCAGGTTTTGGCGGGTAACTTGCCGCGCCCGTAGGGGTCTAGGATTTCATTGCACAGGCTATCCACACGACCAGGGGAACGTCGGGTTTCAGTAGCGGCTCTGTGAAACCCGGGGATCCCAGATATCTGTATTGTTCTGTACATTTCTGTGATGTTGCATTTTATCACGCCTTGAGCGAAATATTATATATTGATATATATACTAGTAGATGTTGTATATGTTTTGCATCCGCGCTAGTCCAGTCCCCGATCTGTCGTTAGTTAACTAACCTAACGGGTAATGACGGGACCCAGTGGCGAATGCGGATGGCATATACATACGTCAGTATTTTCGTTCTTTATTGGTGTGATCAATTGATGGGACTGCATTGATTCGAATCAATGCAAGTTAAACAAACCTATTCTGATGTTGTTGGAACAATTTTTCAAAAAGTTGTTATTGCAAGGGCGTTCTCTTTTGTTTTGCACAGTGGTATTCGGTTATGAATATCCAGCACCTCAGTCGACGAGGCAAGGGCCGAGATCCCTTCATCGGGAGTGACCCCTTGGAAAAAAGTTTGCGTCAGGGCAATGACTTCACTATAGCCAATTACTTTTGCTTTGCATCGTGGTATTCAGTTGGAATATCCTGCACTTCATTCTACGGGGAAAGAGCCGAGATCCCTTCACCGGGAGTGACCTCTTTAGCAAAGGTTTTCGTCACTATATTTTTATAAAGCTATCCAGTTCCTTCAACGATATCAAGTTCATTACGTTAAAGGTTTTCGCCAGAAACCATTCGTAGCCCTCCATTATTTCAGTTAAATATTCGGTAGTATTCAAGCTATGTATTTTGACCTCACGCCAAGGCATAGTGATTGGTAGCTGCCGGATATTTATCTGTTGCATAGATAGATGCGTTGGTTTGGGACAGTCGTACTACTATTTTGGCCTTCGTCAAGGGTATGTACGGGTGGGTTCAAATTAACCTGGACAATGATGGGTAGAACATGACATGTGACTTATGATATTTTGACCTCACGCCAAGGTCATAAGAGCATGGGGCAAAAATCACATCGGGAGTTTCTAAAGAAACTGAAACTTGCCAGATATGCACATACCTTCTGGAGTGTGATAATGTGAACAGATTCCGTCACGTTATCATGCGATGATAGTTGGATCCCGATTCCCACTGATGAGTTGTCTTACTCCTCGGGTGATCCCGACTTATTCTTCTTTCAGGTTTGGAGGAGAATTTGACGGTACAGTGGGAGGTTTCCAGATTAGATAAATTGGTAACCATTCTGATCTAGGTTAGAGTGCACGCTGAGTGTTTCTTTTCTCTCTCTCTTTGGCAGCGACCATGACCCGACCCTTGACTATGACTCAGTGACCAAAACTAACCGAACCTTCTTAAACACTGGCTTTTGGATTGTCAGAGTTGCATACCTCATTGCCACTCCTACTTTTAACCTTTTCTCCAGGACACCCCGTATTACTACAAACGTCTACTTCCATTGGACAAAACCATCGTATGGTTATATACGAACTCGAAGGAATTTATTCGAGGATGGTTTCCGGTTCTGGAGGAAACGGATAGGACTATTCAGTTGTCTTTTCCTTTTACCTTCTCTCAGGTTCCGAGTACTCCTTGGTTTAGGAGATAGTACACCTATTACGCAAATTGGATAGTCTTCTTCCAAACCTTAGGCTGGTGCCGAGCGGTAGGGAATGAAGAAAACCAATTAGCATAACGATGGTGTACAGAAGGTATTAAGTAAAGACATATCAAGGGATTAGTAAGAGGGCAAAGTAAATTGCGACTGATATTCACGACCAAACCAGGTATTTCATTACCACTCCCACTTCACCTTTGTATTTCTCCAGGACACTCCGTATCACTACGAAGATCCACAGTTTATTGGATACTCCATCGTATGGTTATATACGAACTCGAAAGGAACTTGTTCCAGTTCGGGGATGGATTTTGGTTCAGGAGAAATAGGAATAAGGTTTATTCAGGTGTCTTTTATCTTCACCTTCTCTCACATTGCGAGTGTTCCTAGGATTAGGACAGTACACCCATTATGCTTATTGGATAGTCTTCTTCCAAACCATAGGCTCGTGCCGAACAGTAGGGAAGGAAGAAAACCATTTGGCCTAAAGGGGTGTACAGAAGGTAAAGACTAAAGACATATGAAGGGATGTGAAGAGATGGTATAGAAATATACGGTTATAGTTGTGAATCTGGATAATGGAATAGGCATTACTAGGAATACCAGAATACCCTATCGAAACATTTCAATGTTTCAGTTTCACTGTGTACTGTTAAAAGAAAACTGATTTCCCAATTAGACACTTGCTCAAGGGTATGTATTTACCAGGTTTGATTCTCACATCTGTATGGTTTTATAGATGATGAGTGGGAGTAAGTTATTGGGAATTAGGTGATCATCCTCATTATATCGGAATTCGTTGTAATTGGTGATATTTGAGGAAGTCACCTGGGTTGTTTGCCGGACGGCAAATATTTAGTTTTGAATATCCGATGTTATGCACCAATTTCAAATTGATATATCTGTACGTCTATTCTTATAGAGTGAGATATACCTTTTTGAAATTATGTCTATGACATTTACCTATATCAGTTGATGGTTAGGTAAGGAGCATTAAACAGCGGTGTAATTCTTCTTAACCATAAGTACAGTTTTCAACCCGTGACACACAGGGAATGAGTTATTAGTCTCAAGGGACTTATACAGAGTATTGTATGTTGTCCAGTGTCCATTAGGACAGAGGGGTTGGTCCTCGTACTATATTCGGTTTAGTTATGACTTCTCTAGTTTTTAGACAGGTGTTTCGTAGAAACACAAGGTCCGAATTTTGAGAAGTTATTGGTATATGAATAAAGTAGAGAACCAGGTATTGCAAGTATCAGGATTCTTCAAAGTGATCGAAGATGTAGATACTTGTGTATGGTATTCAGTTGATAGTAATGATTAAGAGAACTTGTTTCCCTTTCAGGTTACTCATAATTGGAAGCATTCCTAAGTTGAGTAACGCTGATCGGCCTCCTTCCATTTACTTGACATGCACTGGAGACAGCTGCATGATTTGAATCTGGTTCAATTAAATCAGTGCCTCTGATTCTGTATTGGATATAGAACAGTTCATATCTTAACATTGTTAAGGTACGTGGAGTTGTCCGGCTTATGCTTAAAACCAGACTCTGGATAACTCAAGGAACGTTTCTGTAATGGCTGTTTGTGGGTTAACCCATGCTATGACGAGGGTTGACTTTCTACCAACTGGAAAATCAATAGTGATATTGTTCTAGACTCGCCACAGTTTTAACAAAAATGGATTTTTTCAGAAAACAGTAGTGGGAGTATGGTAGAAATGGAAGTGATTCCAGAACCGCAAACGATTACTGAAGATTTGATAAGAACCTAAAGATTCAATCTTGTTTGACACTCCATTGGCCACTCCACAGATATGGTGGGTAACCTCAGCCACCCGAGAGGTACTCCGGTAGCCTCAAGGACGGTGACAGGGAGGTTCTTGTTTACCCAGACTTTCCATTGCTGTTGTTCCACACTATGAGACCCGGCAGGAGGATGAGTATAGCGTCGTTCTGAACTGGCTTTAGAAGTGTACGTGTATATGACTCTGCCAGAGGGTTGTCGTAGACAGTGGGAGCAGCGGAAGCATTGGTGGACAAGTGGCTTATGTCTAATTATAGACTGAAGCAGATATAGCGGAGATAGATCATCTATTTCTGACGTGACAGTCATAGGTTTGACTTCATCAGAATAGGGGATGGATCTGTTAAGAAGGTAGTAGGGTGTGATGTCCTGGTATTTGGATGACATACACAAAGTAGGAAGTGAAATTCCTATACTACAATCGGTTATACTTTGGTTGTCACACAGAGGTTTCTCCACATAGGAATTGGGTATTATATCAGACATCCTGGTTACTGGATCTATGGTTTTAGATCTAGATTTGGGTAGTTCCCCAATCTGGGTATTTAGACAGCATTCTAAAAGTGTTTTAGAATGGACGTCTCCTGGCACGGTAGTGTACCTGCAGGTGATGGAGTCACCCTCTTTAAAGGTGTCTTACCGACTAAAGGGGAGAGGGATGTGCATGATTGGCAGATCACTTGCTTAGGCAATTGAGTCAATCATGACATGTCAAGTACCACACCAGATGTTGTTTTTGCAATAGATGCAATAAGTTGATATTAATCCAATCCTGGAGAAACAATCGGAAGCAGTTTTAGAACATAAGTGGATGTTCTAGGGATATGATAACGACGGCCTCATTCGGGAGACAATTATCATTCCGGGCTTCCAAGGTGACCTGGTTGACAGAGAGGTTGTCAGAGTTATATTTTTCCATCTGGCGAGGGGCAGTATTTTGGACAGGTGGTCCAAGGGGATACTGAGGGAGGCATGGCGCAGGATACTGATTAAGTTCAGTTGACGATACAGTCTGAGAAGTTTGGATTTGGAGTTCATTTATGAGCTAGGTCACATCAGATATCCAGACATACTCTAAGAGAGGTATTGCTCATTTCAGGAGATAGGTTTCTCCGCGAACTTGAGATAAAGAGAGACATAGAAAGAAACATCAAAGCGGATCCACTCACTGAGGCTATTCCTCGAACGCAATAGTTTCGCAAACGGGTTTTGTGAGACTGATTAGTAGAGGAGTTGGGTGTTCGGTATCACACGGGCTGTGAGTATGCGACATCGCAATAATTAGCCTTGAGTGCAAGTGGGAGATTGTTGGAGATAGTGCCCTCAGAGTCAATTATTGGATCACAGGCACGAGATTGTAATGATTGAGGGAGGACCTGTCCCAGTAGGACAGTCTTACTCAAGATGATAGTATGCTATCTGGTTTATCTTTATCATCGTGTACTGCTTTAGGTGACCTGACAGGTCGCTATTACACATTGATAGAGCCCCTAGGATTCATGCTTGACTGCCAGCAGTATGAGGGCGATCATATACGTGGGAGCTGGTAGTCTATAAGCACATCCTTAAAAGGTCCCTAGTCGTGGGAGTTTCGAGACAGGGCATCGATACTCCAGAGTAAACTAGTGTATACAGTCGAGACCCCGACGAGGGGCAGTGGCCGGTCTCACAAGCCACTGGTGTCAGTTGGTTCACCTAAGATGTATACAGGTGCTCATTGGGTTATGAGTACACCGGACATGACTCACCGGGAACATGCTAGTTGGTCTTATACCTGACGTCAGATAGCAGTTCCCTGGTGACATGTGTACAGGTTAGTTCATCGACCTGAGGATCGTCATTTGTCTCGTATGAGTTCCCACTGTACTCTGATTACTACCTTACCACGCTCAAAGGAGATATGCAAATAGGTTTTAGTTGGGTACAGTCCCGAGCCACATGGAGGCAGTGAGCGGATCTTCAGGGGTTCGTCTCTCCCGGTATTGGGGGTGAGGTCGCGCTGTGTCTAGGAGAGCCATTACACAAAGCCTTCGGCCGAGGCAGGAGATTTACTGGTAGATATTCCAGTAGTATCTCAGGGTGTTCTGGGCTACACTCCGACACGACTTGTACCGCTTTTGGGGGTCTGACTTTTACCAACCCCCTAGGCCCGCCATGCGATGCTCATAGACGAACGGACCGGACCATACAGATATTGTCACTGACAGGCTCAGTAGGGTGTCAGGATGAGTTAACTCATCGACGTCCCTTTTGGTCAATAGCTGGTAGCCCGTCACGTATGGCTAATACCTCTGACGTGCTAGTGGTTAAATCCACAGCCATAGTATTGACGAGTCTTTAGAGTCCCCCACAACCAGTTACTCAAGTTTCGGGCGAAACGCTGTAGAGGCCGTATGGAGATATGGCAGGGTTCGATCAGATATGTGCGGTATTGCACGGATCATGATCGGACGGTTAATACTAGCGGGCTTTGGTTTAAGCCGGATCCCAGTATAGTACAGTGTAGATTTTGTCTCATTGCATTTGTATTTCGGTCGGAATACAAATGCGGGTATATATATACAGTAGCGAGGTTTCCTGTAATTTATTACGGGATCAGTTTTATGAAGTTGCCAGTTTGTTTTCCGTTTCGGCCATATTTCTTTGTATCTTTCATTGGCTGAAGATTGGTGGAGGAGGGCTTTTTTGCATTTGTGCAAATAAGCATTTTGGAGGGTTGTTTTTGCAAGTTTTTGTATCATGATAATTCTACCACCATTTGACTTCTTCTTCTCATCATTGCTTGACTTTTGTGATGGTGATGGGTTATGATGAGGTTGGTGGAGTGTTGGTTTTGATTGGTGATGATTTCTTTTCATGATCACCTTTTCTCTCTCTTGCATGATGTTGGAGCTCACTTCTTTTTCATGAGAATTCACTCCATTCTCTCACCTCTCCAAGCCATGACCGACCATGCTCTTAAGAGGGCTGTCCAATTTTTGTAGTGAGGATTTTTCTCTTCATGCTTGCTAAAAATCCCCAAGTTCACCACAAAAATTCCACATCTCATTTCCTCCACCAAAAGGCAACTCCCTACAACCCCAAATGAGACATATAAATCTTCACTTCATCTACAACAAATCTTGGGCACGTCGACTCGCCAACTTCGTGCCCGAGTTGCCTTGGTCCATAGGTGGGAGCCCGTAAAAGAAGCCGGCGACGTGGTGCCCTTCCGGCGAGGAGGTGGAGATCGGACATTCCGCGGGAGATCGAGACGACGACGAGAAGACCGGAGGACACGGATCGCTCGGTATATCTCTCTACCCGTTCTTTAGTTAGCTCGGATTAGATTAATGGCCCGATTCGGGATTTTTGTTCGCGGTGGTGTCGGTTTTACAGTCATAGAAAATTATCGTTTCCGCTTTTTGGCCTCGGATTGACGGCCGGGGCGCCGCCGTGCACTTACATAAGTACACAGCCAGAGGGCTTCGTAGACAGTGGGAGCAGCAGAAACGTGTGCAAGATGTTTTATATGATAAAGCAGGCATCGCGGAGTTGGAACATCTGTTTTGATGTGGTAGTCGAAGAGTTTGACTTCATCAAAACGGTAGATGAACCTTGTATATACAAAAAGGTAGTTGGGAGTATGGTGGTGATACTCGTAGAGTACGTGGATGACATACTCTTGATAGGGAAGGAGTTTCCTATGCTACGCTCGGTCAATCTCCGCTTATCACAAGGATTCTCCATATAGGATCAAAATGATACCTCCTAAATCCTGGGTTTTGGATCTATGAGATAGATCTAATTGGATGTTAGGATACTCACTAGTTGTAGTGAGATGGTATCAATCGATCCTGGGGAGAATCACTGGAAAGGTTCCAGGGTGATAAGGACGATTGAATGTCAGTCGCAGGCATTGTCTTTACCCTCTGTGGAGGGACGGTATGTTGGAAGAGTTCCAAGCTAGATACCGTGACTTACTAGACGATTAAAGGCAAGATACATCATTACCAAGGATGCTACCAAAGAGGCAGTCTGGATATAAATAAGTTCATGAGATGAACTTCGTTCCTACCATTGTGTGACAATGGAGTTGTGGCTTATGCCAAGGAACCCCCGTCCCATCAGAAATCCAGATATAATTCTTAGGCAGTATCACCTGATCATGGGAGATGGTTGATCTCCAGGGAGATCGAGGTTAGGAGAGTAGACACAGAGGACAACAGCGCGGATCCACTCACAAAGGCCTTTTTCCCAGTAGAGACTTTTATGGGATGGTTGAGTATGAGATACTTCGACCACAGCTAATTGTTGGGTATGTGATATCACAACAGATGGCCCTAGTGCAAGTGGGAGATTGTTAGTTATATGTATGCCCTAGAGGCCATTACTGTACATACGATGTATATTGTAATGGATGCTTGGACATATATAGGGAAGACTTTCTTGCTCGACATGATAGTATGCTATCTGGTTGTACTTTATCTTAACATGTACTCTGATTGTCTCTATGTTACATGTTGATAAAGCCCTTAGGATATGTACTCGACTACTAGGACTATGATGAGATCATACTAGTGGGGCCACAGTAGTCGATGAGTACATCCTATAACTGTTCCTAGTCGAGAGTGTATCGAGACAGGGCATCGATGCACCAGAGTAGACTAGCGTATACGCATCTTGACACATATGATGGGCGATGGATGATCACATATCCATCGGTGTTTGACATCAAGGATGGTGTACGGGTTCTCAGTGGAGACTGGGTACACTGGACGGACTCGCCGAGAACTCCCAGATGGTATTATACCTCACGTCAGATGGAAGTTCTCCGGTGACACTGGTACAGAGTAGTCTGTTGACCCGAGATCGTCATAGAGTCTTGTGTGATTCCCACTGTGCTTTGATTTCCATCATACCACGTCCAAGAGGGCGTGCAAAAAGGTGGCTTTTGGGTACAGTCCCGAATCACATGGAGGCAATGAGCGATAGGAGGGGATTCGTCTCTCCCGGTATAGGGAGTTGATGTTGTGCTGTGTTCGATTGGCTATAACCGGAAATCCCTGACCAGGGTTGCTGAGATTTACTGGTAAGTGTTATCAGTAGTTTCTTGAACTGTTATAGACCTCATATCGACACGACTTATCGAGCTACTGGGGTCTGACGTTTACCACCCCTAGGCGAGATATGCGACATATCAGACGACGAGACCGGACTGTACGGGAGTGTTACTGTTTGGATTCACAGGAGAATGTACAGGCTTGCTTGTTGATCTTCTGAGCGCTCAATACCTTGGTGGCTGTTACGTTTAGCTGACCGCTTGCAGCTTGTGGGTGTTTGATATGATCATCACCTACTGCCGGCGTATTGACGATTCTTTAGAGTCCTACACAGAGGTTTCTTGACTCAGGCAAAATGGAGTAGGAGCGCATATGTGATATGTGCGGGACCGAGGATAATACGATATGAGAGACCGTATTCTATTCTCACGATATTTGATATCAGCCGGGTCATCGGATCAAGTGTTGATTCGATGAATCGGTACGGATAAATATTAGTCGGTTATATGCGATATAGCTGGATTGTCGGATCAAGTGTTGATTCGATAATTTAATGTATAATAATATATATGATATATTAAATTACATTAACTAATATTTGCTCACTAAAAGATTCTTTTTCTCACTCGGGTAATACATTGATATATATGCGATATATGTTAATTGTATTATTTTATAGGTTACAATAAATATTATATATGTGATATATAATATTGTAACATGATATGATAACTAATGCAACATGTTCAGTAGAGATTAAACAAGATTAGGGTTTGATTTGGGTTAATACTTTCTAGATGATTCTAGAAGGTTTAGTTTTGTTTTGTGAAAGATATTTTGTGGTTTAGTTTTGTTTTGTGAAAGATATTTTGTGGTGACTCATTCTTAACCTAACCCAAACCCTAGCCTTGGTTAATTCTCTAAAATGGTTTATTCAACCATGGTTGCATTATTCATCATATTTATCTTTCATTATTCATCACAAAAGGTTTCTAATGATATTATTCATCATCTTCTTCCTTCTTCTTCCTTTGAGCAAAAGCATTCTAGCGTTTTGCTTTGTGATGAAAATGAGTGAGAATATGAAAACAAATGAGAGCAAAAATCCTACTTCATCATCCTCATCTATCCTTGCCATTTAGATGAGGGTGTTCACTTCATATTATGAGTGTTAGCTTGTGTTAACGAAACTTCAAGGTAGATCATCTATGTTATCGAAGATCGGAAGCAAGACTGTATCTTTCTCTTCGTGGAACCTCTCGAGAGTCCGGATGACGATGATCGCAGCGAAGGGACTTCAACACGGAGCTTAATAAGTGAAGGACTGGATCTACAAAGGTTGTAATCCCTCTCACTTAATGTTAAAGTGTTTAACATACTAGTTTTCGCCTAAACCCTAGTTTAAAGATTCGGCTTCGGGTTGTTCGGCACGGCTAATTTTTAAATCGGGCATGGTTGATGCCTCGTAGAACCTTGTGCGCGTGCCTAGCAACCATACACGAACACCCAACTTCTCTACTAATCAGTTTCACAAAGCTCGTTTGTAAAACTATTGTGTTCGAGAAATAACCTCAGTGAGTGGATCCGCTCCAATGTTTATTTCCATGTCTCTCTTTATCTCAAGTTCGCGTTGAAAGCCATCTCCCGAAATGAGCAATACCTGTCTTAGAATATGTCTGGATATCTGATGGGACCCAGTTCACAAATGAACTCCAAATCCAGTAAACTTCTTAGACTGTATCGTCAATTGAATTTAATCAATATCTTGCGCCATGCCTCCCTCAGTATCCGTTTGGAACACCTGTCCAAACTACTGCCCCTCAAAAGAGGGAAAACTATAACTCTGACAGTCACTCTGTGTTGCGCCACGGTAGCGCCCCGGCCTTCTATCCGAGGCCAAAATGCGGAATCAAAATTTTTCTTAACTTTAAACTGGAGCTACCGCAGACAATATACCCGGATCGAAACCATTAACCGATACTAGCAATCAAGAGAAAGGGTGAGAGATATACCGAGTGATCCGAGTGCTCCGGTCTTCTCGTCATCGTCCCGATCTCCCGCGGAAACTCCGGTCGTTGCCTCCTTTCCGGAAGGGCACCACATCGTCTGCATCTTTTACGGGCTCCCACCTCAATACCGAGGCAACTCGGGAACGAAGCTGGCATGTCGACGTGCCCAAGGTTTGCTGTAGAATGTAGTGTAGAATGCACTTGGTCTCAATGGGGTTTGTAGTTGCCTTGATGGAGGAATGGAATTTTCAAGTGGAGCTCTCATTTATCAAGCATGGAATGAGATGATAAAAATTCCTCATCCAAAATTGAAACCTCTCATTTTCTCCCCTCATCCAAAATGTGGCCGGCCATGTTCTTTTGTGAGAATGGTGGAGGGAATAATACAAGGGAGGTGATGGTAGTAAAAAGCAAGAGGTGACCACATCATAAAGCAAAGCTCACATCACTAAACAAATCAATCTCTTCACATTACCATCATGAATAAAGCAAGTGATGTAAAGAGAATAAAAATAATGATGGTCAAAACATAATCCCACATATGCAAGAAACCCCAAATGTAATTTGCAAAACTGCAAATTACCCCCTCCATCGGAAAAGTCCGGCCGGGAAAGAACAAAGGAAAACCGGCCGGAACGGAAAGCAAACTGGCAACTCCAGAAAACTGGTCCCATAATAAATTACAGGAAAACCCCGATACTGTGCATACACACCCGCATCTGTATTCCGACCGGATACAAATGCAATGCGACAAAATCTACACTGTACTAAACTAGGATCCGGCTTAAACCAAAGCCGGCTAGTAATATCCGTCCGATCCTGATGCGTGCAATACCGCACGTATCTGATCGGACCCTGCCATATCTCCATACGGCCTCTACAGCGTTTCGCCCGAAAGCTTGAGTAACTGAAAGTGTGGTGGACTCTAAAGACTCGTCAATACTATGGTTGTGGATTTAACCACTAGCACGTCAGAGGTATAAGCGAATACGTGACGGGCCACCAGCTATTGACCAAAGGGGACGTCGATGAGCGAACTCATCCTGACACCCTACTGAGCCTGTCAGCGACAATATCCGTACAGTCCGATCCGTTCGTCTATGAGCATCGCATGTCGGGCCTAGGGGGTTGGTAAAAGTCAGACCCCCAAAAGCGGTACAAGTCGTGTCGGAGTGTAGCCCAGAACGCCCTGAGATACTACTGGAATACCTACCAGTAAATCTCCTGCCTCGGCCGAGGGCTTTGCGTAATGGCTCTCCTAGACACAGCGCGACCTCACCCCCAATACCGGGAGAGACGAACCCCTGATGATCCGCTCACTGCCTCCATGTGGCTCGGGACTGTACCCAACTAAAACCTGTTTGCACGACTCCTTTGAGCCGTGGTAGGGTAGTAATCAAAGTACAGTGGGAACTCACACGAGACAAATGACGATCCCCAGGTCGATGAACTAACCTGTACACATGTCACCAGGGAACTGCTATCTGACGTCAGGTATAAGACCAACTAGCATGTTCCCGGCGAGTCCTGTCCGGTGTACTCATAACCCAATGAGCACCTGTATACATCTTAGGTGAACCAACTGACACCAGTGGCTAGTGAGACCGGCCACCGCCCCTCGTCGGGGTCTCGACTGTATACACTAGTCTACACTGGAGAATCGATGCCCTGTCTCGAAACTCCCACGACTAGGGACCTTTTAAGGATGTGCTTATAGACCACCAGCTCTCACGTATATGATCGCCCTCATACTGCTGGCAGTCAAGCAAGAATCCTAGGGGCTCTATCAGCGTGTAATAGCGACCTGTAAGGTCACCTGAAGCAGTACACGATGATAAAGGTAAACCAGATAGCATACTATCATCTCGAGTAAGACTGTCCTACCGGGATAGGTCCTCCCTCAATCATTGCAATCACGTGCCTGTGATCCACTAATTGACTCTGAGGGCACTATCTCCTACAATCTCCCACTTGCACTCAAGGCTTATTATTGCGATGTCGCATACTCACAGCCCGTGTGATACCGAACACCCAACTCCTCTACCAGTCAGTCTCACAAAGCTCGTTTGCGAAACTATTGCGTTCGAGGAATAGCCTCAGTGAGTGGAACCGCTGTGATGTTTCTTTCTATGTCTCTCTATGTCTCAAGTTCGCAGAGAAAGCCATCTCCCGAAATGAGCAATACCTGTCTTAGAGTATGTCTGGATATCTGATGGGACCTAGCTCATAAATGAACTCCAAATCCAAACTTCTTAGACTGTATCGATAACTGAACTTAATCAGTATCCAGCGCCATGCCTCCCTCAGTATTGCCTTGGACCACCTGTCCAAAATACTGCCCCTCGTCAGAAGGAGAAACTATAACTCTGACAGCCACTCTGCCATCCATGTCACCTTGGAAGCCTGGAATGATAACCGTCTCCTAAAAGAGGCTGTCGTTATCACATCCCTAGAACATTAACTTATGTTCTAAAACTGCTTCCGACTGTTTCTCCAGGATTGGATTAATATCAACTTATTGCACCTACTGCAAGAACAACATCTGGTGTGGTACTTGACATCTCATGATTGACTCAATTGCCTAAGCAAGTGATCTATCAATCATGCGTATCCCTCTCCCCTTTAGTCTGTAAGACACCTTTAGAGAGGGTGAATCCATTACCAGCAGGTATACTACCGTGCCAGGAGTCGTCCATTCTAAATACTCTTAGAATGCTGTCAAAGTACCCTGATTGGGAAACCACCCAAATCTAGATCTAAAACCATAGATCTAGTAACCAGAATGTTTGAAATAATATCCAAGTCCTATGTGGAGAAACCACTGTGTGACGACCAAAGTATAACCGATCGTAGTATAGGAATATTACCTCCTACCCTGTGTATGTCATCAAATACCAGGACATCACACCCTACTACCTACTTAACAGATCCATCCCCTATTCTGATGAAGTCAAACCTATGACTGTCATGTCAGAAATAGATGATCTATCTCCGCTATATCTGCTTTAGTCTATAAATAGACATAAGCCACCTGTCCACCAATGCTTCCGCTGCTCCCACTGACTACGACAACCCTCTGGCAGAGTCATATAGACGTACACTTCTAAAGCTAGTTTAGAACGACGCCATACTCATCCTCCTACCGGGTCTCACAGTCTGGAAGAACAGCAATGGCAAGTCTGGGTAAACAAGAACCTCCCTGTCACTGTCCTTGAGCATACCGAAGTACCTCTCGAGTGCCTGAGGTTACCCACCATATCTGCGGAGTGGCCAATGGAATGTCAAACCAGATTGAATCTTTAGGTTCTTTATCAAATCTTCCGTAATCGTTTGCGGTTCTGGAATCACTTCCAGTTCTACCATACTCCCACTACTGTTTTCTGAAAAAATCCATTTCTTTAAAAATGTGGCGAGTCAAGAACAATATCACTATTGATCTTCCAGATGGTAGAAAATCAACCCTCGTCATAGCCTGGGTCAACCCACAAACAGCCATTACAGAAACGTGCCTTTAGTTGTCCGGAGTCTGGTTTTAAGCATAAGCCGGACAACTCCCCGTACCTTAACAATGTCAAGATATGAACTGTTCTATATCCAATATAGAAACAGAGGCACTGATTTAATTGTAACCAGATTCAAATCATGCAGCTGTCTCCAGTGCATGTCAACTAAATGGAAAGAGGCCGATCAGTGTTACTCAACTTAGGAATGCTTCCAATTATGTGTAACCTGAAAGAGAAGCAAGTTCTCTTAATCATTACTATCAACTGAACACCATACACAAGTATCTACATCTTCGATCACCTTGAAGAATCCCGATACTTGTAATACTTGGTTCTCTACTTTATTCAAATACCTATAACTTCTCAAAATTCGGACCCTGTGTTTTCACGAAACAGCTGTCTAAAAACTAGAGAAGTCATAAGTAAACCGAATATAGTACGAGGACCAACCCCTCTGTCCTGATGGACGCTGGACAACATATAATACTCTGTACAAGTCCCTTGAGTCTGATAACTCATTCACTGTGTGTCGTAGGTTGAAAACTGTACTTATGGTTAAGAAGAATTACACCGCTGTTCAATACACCTTACCTAACCATCCACTGATATAGGTAAATGTCATAGACATAATTTCAAAAAGGTATATCTCACTCTATGAAAATAGACGTAAAGATATATCAATTTGAAATTGGTGCATAGCAACGGATATTCAAAACCAAATATTTGCCGACCGGCAAACAACCCAGGTGGCTTCCTCAAATATCACCAATTACAACGAATCCCGATATAATGAGGATGGTCACCTAATTCCCAATAACTTACTCCCACTCATCATCTGTAAAACCATACAGATGTGAGAATCCAACCTGGTAAATACATACCCTGGAGCAAGTGTTTAATCGGGAAATCAGTTTTCTTTTAACAGTACACAGTTGAACTGAAACATTGAAATGTTTCGATGGGGTATCCTGGTATTCCTACTAATGCCTCTACCATTTTCCAGATTCACAACTGTAACCGTATATCTCTTTGCCATCTGTACAAATCCCTTTATATGTCTTTAGTCATTACCGTCTGCACACCCCATTAGGCCAAATGGTTTTCTTCCTTCCCTACCGTTCGGCACCAGCCTATGGTTTGGAAGAAGACTATCCAATAAGCATAAAAGGTGTACTATCCTAATCCTAGGAGCACTCGCAAAGCGAGAGAAGGTGAAGATAAAAGACAACCGAATAAACCTTATTCCTATTTCTCCTGAACCAGAATCCATCCCCGAACTGGAACAAGTTCCTTTCGAGTTCGTATATAACCATATGATGGAATATCCAAATAAACTGTGGATCTTCGTAGTGATACGGAGTGTCCTGGAGAAATACAAAGGTGATTTAGGATTGGCGAAGAAATACTTGGTTTGGTCGTGAATAGCAGTCGCAGTTTACTTTGCCCTCTTACTAATCCCTTGCTTTGTCTTAACTTAATACCTTCTGTACACCATCGTTATGCTAATTGGTTTTCTTCATTCCCCACCGTTCGGCACCAGCCTAAGGTCTGGAAGAAGACTATCCAATTTGCGTAATAGGTGTACTATCTCTTAAACCAAGGAGTACTCGCAACCTGAGAGAAGGTAAAAGGAAAAGACATCTGAATAGTCCTATTCGTTTTCTCCAGAACCGGAAACCATCCTCGAATAAATTCCTTCGAGTTCATATCTAACCATACGATGGTTTTGTCCAATGGAAGTGGACGATCGTAGTAATACGGGGTGTCCTGGAGAAAAGAGTAAAAGTAGGAGTGGCAATGAGGTTTGCAACTCTGACAATCCAAAAGCCAGTGTTAAGAAGGTTCGGTCAACTTGGTCACTGAGTCATAGTCTAGGGTCGGGTCAATGGTCGCTGCCAAAGAGAGAGAGAAAAGAAACACTCAGCGTGCACTCTAACCTAGATCAGAATGGTTATCACTTTATCTAATCTGGAAACCTCCTACTGTAACCTCAAATTCTTCCCCAAACCTGAAAGAAGAATTAGTCGGGATCACCCGAGGAGTAAACCAACTCATCAGTGGGAATCGGGATCCAACTATCATCGCATGATAACTTGACGGAATCCACTCAAGTCACCACACTCCAGAAGGTATGTGCATGCCTGGCAAGTTTCAGTTTCTTTAGAAACTCCCGATGTGATTTTTACCCCTAGGACCCAAGTGACCTTGACTGAGCCAACATATCAAAGGATCCTAGTCAAGTTCAACCCGTCATTATCTTGATTGCATTAGACCCACCCGCACGAGTCCTTGACTGAGCCAAAATGACCGCACGACTGTCCTAACCAATCTCATATCCATGCAACAGAAAAGCACTACATAGCTACCGAACACTACGCCTCGGCTAAGCACGACATACGTAGCACGAATACTAAGCAATACCAATCTGAAATGACGGAGGGCTACGACTGGTTTTTGGCGAAAAACCTTTAACGTAATGAACTTGATATCGTTGAAGGAACTGCATAACTTTTTATAAAAATATAGTGATGAAAACCTTTGCTAAAGAGGTCACTCCCGGTGAAGGGATCTCGGCTCTTTCCCCGTAGAATGAGGTGCAGGATATTCCAACTGAATACCACGATGCAAAGCAAAAGTAATCGGCTATAGTGAAGTTAATGCCCTGACGCAAACTTCTGTCCAAGGGGTCACTCCCGGTGAAGGGATATCGGCCCTTGCCTCGTCGACTGAGGAGCAGGATATTCCAAATGAATACCACGATGCAAAATAAAAGTGAACGTCCTTGCAATAACAGCTTTTTGAAAAATGTTCCAACAACATCAGAATAGGTTTGTTTAGCTTGCATTGATCTAAATCAACGCAGTCCTATCAATTGATCACACCACAAAGAACGAAAATATACTGATGTACGCATATGCCATCCGCATTCGCCACTGGGTCCCGTCATTACCCGTTAGGTTAGCTAACTAACGACAGAGCGGGGACTGGACTAGTGCGGATGTAAAACATATACAACATCTACTAATATATATACCAATATATTATATTTCGCTCAAGGCGTGATAAAATGTAACATCACTGAAATGTACAGCATCACAGAACAATACAGATATCTGGAAGCCCCGGGTTTCACAGAGCCGCTGCTGAAACCCGACGTTCCCCTGGTCGTGTGGATAGCCTGTGCAATGAAAATCCTAGACCCCTACGGGCGCGGCAAGTCACCCGCCAAACCCTGAAGCGAGGTAGCCCCCTTCAGCAACGTGAATGGACCACCCAGCACTTCACGGAATCCGGCAACTTGGGCACCCCTCCTGGGTCAACCTGTACCCCCTACGAGTGCGGCGAATAGCCCGCCAATTTTAGAGTGAAGCCCCCTCCGTCTCAATGCCATGAGATGCGGGCCCGTTGCCATCTAGAACCCGGCTATCCGTGCACCCCTCCGCGGGGTAATCCTAGTACAGAAAGTAAAATATACATACAATGGGTACATCGACCGCAACCAGGTCGTGCCCCAAAAGAATAATACAAACAGGCAGTGACGGCAGTCCACATGTCGGACGCTCGCCCCGCAATATCAAATGTACATATAAAACAAAACTGTACTAACATTGCATCCAGGCTATCCCCCACGACCGATCCGCAACATCACAGCATAAACACAGAACATCAACGTGAAAGTCACGTTCGCAAATCCGTCTAACCGGGCTATAGCGGTTAGACAGGATTTACCGATCAAGTGACATTCACGGTCGCAGATATAATGTAAATACTGTGAACTAGCAAGTTTAAAATATCCGATCGAACAAAATATACAAAGTGGGCCCCAAAGCATTACTGTAGCACTTGCAGAAAATCTGGGCCCAAACAAAATATACCAAAACCCTTATTTTCAGCCCACAAGTCCACTGTAAAAATATGGTGGGGTGATTCCAATTTCCTACGGCGGAACAGCGGCCAAAGAAGGATTAAGGCCGCGGTTCCGCGGTCGTACGGAAGGATTAGGTTACCAACTTTTTCCAGTGTTCTTAGGATTCTCTGTACATCACTCTGCAACAACCTGAAAAATTTTTGGACTCCAAAAAATTTCGACAGAAACTGATGTGAAGAAAAATACAGTTTTTGGGATTTTTGTTCGATCGGGTCTTTAAACATACTAGAGCAAGCTAGACTAGGTTAATGGCCTGGCTCTGATACCATGTTGCGCCACGGCAGCGCCCCGGCCTTCTATCCGAGGCCAAAATGCGGAATCAAAATTTTTCTTAACTTTAAACTGGAGCTACTGCGGACAAATTACCCGGATCGAAACCATTAACCGATACTAGCAATCAAGAGAAAGGGTGAGAGATATACCGAGTGATCCGAGTCCTCCGGTCTTCTCGTCATCGTCCCGATCTCCCGCGGAAACTCCGGTCGTCGCCTCTTTGCCGGAAGGGCACCACATCGTCTGCATCTTTTACGGGCTCCCACCTCAATACCGAGGCAACTCGGGCACGAAGCAGGCAAGTCGACGTGCCCAAGGTTTGCAGTAAAATGTAGGGTAGAATGCGCTTGGTCTCAATGGGGTTTGTAGTTGCCTTGATGGAGGAATGGAATTTTCAAGTGGAGCTCTCATTTATCAAGCATGGAATGAGATGATAAAAATTCCTCATCCAAAATTGAAACCTCTCATTTTCTCCCCTCATCCAAAATGTGGCCGGCCAAGTTCTTTTGTGAGAATGGTGGAGGGAATAATACATGGGAGGTGATGGTAGTAAAAAGCAAGAGGTGACCACATCATAAAGCAAAGCTCACATCACTAAACAAATCAATCTCTTCACATTACCATCATGAATAAAGCAAGTGATGTAAAGAGAATAAAAATGATGATGGTCAAAACATAATCCCACATATGCAAGAAACCCCAAATGTAATTTGCAAAACTCCAAATTACCCCCTCCATCGGAAAAGTCCGGCCGGGAAAGAACAAAGGAAAACCGGCCGGAACGGAAAGCAAACTGGCAACTCCAGAAAACTGGTCCCATAATAAATTACAGAAAAACCCCGATACTGTGCATACACACCCGCATCTGTATTCCGACCGGATACAAATGCAATGAGACAAAATCTACACTGTACTAAACTAGGATCCGGCTTAAACCAAAGCCGGCTAGTAATATCCGTCCGATCCTGATGCGTGCAATACCGCACGTATCTGATCGGACCCTGCCATATCTCCATACGGCCTCTACAGCATTTCGCCCGAAAGCTTGAGTAACTGAAAGTGTGGTGGACTCTAAAGACTCGTCAATACTATGGTTGTGGATTTAACCACTAGCACGTCAGAGGTATAAGCCAATACGTGACGGGCCACCAGCTATTGACCAAAAGGGACGTCGATGAGCGAACTCATCCTGACACCCTACTGAGCCTGTCAGTGACAATATCCGTACAGTCCGGTCCGTTAGTCTATGAGCATCGCATATCGGGCCTAGGGGGTTGGTAAAAGTCAGACCCCCAAAAGCGGTACAAGTCGTGTCGGAGTGTAGCCCAGAACGCCCTGAGATACTACTGGAATACCTACCAGTAAATCTCCTGCCTCGGCCGAGGGCTTTGCGTAATGGCTCTCCTAGACACAGCGCGACCTCACCCCCAATACCGGGAGAGACGAACCCCTGATGATCCGCTCACTGACTCCATGTGGCTCGGGACTGTACCCAACTAAAACCTGTTTGCACGACTCCTTTGAGCCGTGGTAGGGTAGTAATCAAAGTACAGTGGGAACTCACACGAGACAAATGACGATCCCCAGGTCGATGAACTAACCTGTACACATGTCACCAGGGAACTGCTATCTGACGTCAGGTATAAGACCAACTAGTATGTTCCCGGCGAGTCCTGTCCGGTGTACTCATAACCCAATGAGCACCTGTATACATCTTGGGTGAACCAACTGACACCAGTGGCTTGTGAGACCGGCCACCGCCCCTCGTCGGGGTCTCGACTGTATACACTAGTCTACTCTGGAGAATCGATGCCCTGTCTCGAAACTCCCACGACTAGGGACCTTTTAAGGATGTGCTTATAGACCACCAGCTCTCACGTATATGATCGCCCTCATACTGCTGGCAGTCAAGCAAGAATCCTAGGGGCTCTATCAGCGTGTAATAGCGACCTGTAAGGTCACCTGAAGCAGTACACGATGATAAAGGTAAACCAGATAGCATACTATCATCTCGAGTAAGACTGTCCTACCGGGATAGGTCCTCCCTCAATCATTGCAAACACGTGCCTATGATCCAATAATTGACTCTGAGGGCACTATCTCCAACACTCTGTCATCCAGGTCACCTTGGAATCCTGGAATGATAACCGTCTCCCGAAGGAGGCTGCCGTTACCAAATCCCTAAAACATCCACTTATGTTCATAAACTGCTTCCGAACGTTTTTCCAGGATTGGATTAATATATCAACTTATTGCATCTTGTGCAAAAACAACATCTAGTGTGGTACTTGACGTCTTATGATTGACTCAATTGCCTAAGCAAGTGATATACCAATCATGCACACCCTACACCCTTTTAGTCTGTAAGACACCTTCAAAGAGGGTGACTCCTGTTGGATATAGTGCCCTCAGAGTCAATTATTGGATCACAGGCACGTGATTGCAATGATTGAGGGAGGACCTATGCCGGTAGGACAGTCTAACTCAAGATGATAGTATGCTATTTGGTTTATCTTTATCATCGTGTACTGCTTTAGGTGACCTTACGAGTCGCTATTACACGTTGATAGAGCCCCTAGGATTCTTGCTTGACTACCAGCAGTATGAGGGCGATCATATACGTGAGAGCTGGAGTCTATAAGCGCATCCTTAAATGGTCCCTAGTCATGGGAGTTTCGAGACTGGGCATCGATACTCCATTAGTAGACTAGTGTATACAGTCGAGACCCCGACGAGGGGCGGTGGCCGGTATCACAAGCCATTGGTGTCAGTTGGTTCACCTAAGATGTATACAGGTGCTCATTGGGTTATGAGTACACCGGACAGGACTCGCCGGGAACCTTCTAGTTGGGATTATACCAGACGTCAAATAGCAGTTCCCTGGTGACATGTGTACAGGTTAGTTCATCGACCTGAGATCGTCATTTTTCTCGTATGAGTTCCCACTGTGCTTTGATTACTACCCTACAACGGCTCAAAGGAGTCGTACAAACAGGTTTTAGTTGGGTACAGTCCCGAGCCACATGGAGGCAATGAGCAGATCTGCAGGGGTTCGTCTCTCCCGGTATTGGGGGTGAGGTCGCGCTGTGTCTAGGAGAGCCTTTACACAATGCCCTCGGCTGAGGCAGGAGATTTACTGGTAGGTATTCCAGTAGTATCTCAGGGTGTTCTGGGCTACACTCCGACACGACTTGTACCGCTTTTGGGGGTCTGACTTTTACCAACCCCCTAGGCCCGCCATGCGATACTCATAGACGAACGGACCGGACTGTACGGATATTGTCACTGACAGGCTCAGTAGGGTGTCAGGATGAGTTCGATCATCGACGTCCCTTTTGGTCAATAGCTGGTGGCCCGTCATGTATGGCTAATACCTCTGACGTGCTAGTGGTTAAATCCACAGCCATAGTATTGACGAGTCTTTAGAGTCCACCACACTCAGTTACTCAAGTTTCGGGCAAAACGCTGCAGAGGCCGTATGGAGATATAGCAGGGTTCGATCAGATACGTGCGGTATCGCACGGATCGTGATCGGACGGTTTTTACTGGCCGGCTTTGGTTTAAGCCGGATCCTAGTATTAGACAGTATAGATTTTGTCTCTTTGCATTTGTGTTCAGTGGGAATACAAATGCGGGCATGTATTTGCAGTAGCGGGGTTTTCCTGTAATTTATTACGGGATCAGGTTTCTGAGGATGCCAGTTTGCATTCCGTTCCGGCCGGTTTTCCTTTGTTCCTTCTCGGTCGGACTTTTCGATGGAAGGGGGTTATTTGCAAGTTTGCAAATAACATTTGTGGAGGGGGTTTCTTGCATATGGATTGATTATGAAAGCATCTTTTGATACCATTCTTTTCTATCATCATTTCTTGCTTTATTGTGATTAGAATTTGATTTGATATGGTTATCATTTCCTTTGGTTGTGGTCACCTCTTTGAGTTTCCTGCACTCACCTCCCTTGTTGGGTTATTGTTTTTCACTCCTCCATTCCTAGAAGGGGCCGGGCACTTCATGGGAGAGAAGAAAAAAGAGAGAGGTTCATTTTTGAGTGTGGGGAATTATACATCTCTTTTTTTTCATGCTTGAAAAATATACACCATTCTTCTCCCAAAGTTCTTTTGATTCCTCCACACCATCCAGGCAACTTCATACCCGCATCGAGACATGCTTTCTACACTACACCTACAGTACCCTTGGACGCGTCGGCTAGCCAACTTCGCGTCCGAGTTGCCTCGGTCTAGAGGTGGGAGCCCGTAAAAGAATCCGGCTACGTGGTGCCCCTTTCCGGCGAGGAGATGAAGATCGAAGATTCCGCGGGAGATCAGGACGACGATGAGAAGACCGGAGGATACGGATCACTCGGTATATCTCTCACCCTTTCTCTTGATTGCTAGGATTAGGTTAATGGTTACGATCCGGGTATTTTGTCCGCGGTAGCGCCGGTTTAATGTTAAGAAAAAATTTTGATTCCGCTTTTTGGCCTCGAGTAGACGGCCGGGGCGCTGCCGTGGCGCAACATGGTATCAGAGCCACGCCATTAACCTAGTCTAGCTCGGTCTTGTGTATTTAAAACTTCGATCGAACATTTATCCCAAAACCGCATTTTCATTCCATGTGTTTTCTGTCGAAATTTTTTTAGCTCAAAAAATTTTTCAGGTTGTTGCAGAATGATGTACATGGAATTATAAGAACACTATGAAAATTTGGTAGTGTGATCCCTCCATACGACCGCGGAACCGCGGCAATAACCCCTATTTCGCCGCGGTTCCGCCGCAATATTGAGTCTTCACTTCACCAATTTTTTGCAGAGGGCTTTTGGGCTGAAAATAGGGGTTTTGGTATATTCTTTTTGGGCCCATAATTTCTTTATGTGCTACAGTAATGCTCGGGGCCCACTTGGTAAAATTTGATCGATCGGATATTTTAAACACATTAGTTCACAGTATTTACATTATATCTGCGACCGTGAATGTCACTTGATCGGTAAATCCTGTCTAACTGCTATAGTCCGGCTAGACGGATTTGCGAACGTGACATTCACGTTGATGTTCTGTGATTGTGCTGTGTTGTTGCGGATCGGTCGTGGGGATAGCCTGGTTGCAGTATTAGTACAGTTTTGTTGTATTATGTACATTTGATATTGCGGGACGAGCGTCCGATATGTGGACTGCTGTCACTGCCTGTTTGTATTATTCTTTTGGGACACGACCAGGTTGCGGTCGATGTACCCGTTGTATGTATATTTTACTTTCTGTACTAGGTTTACCCCGCGGAGGGGTGCACGGATAGCCGGGTTATAGAGGGCAACGAGCCCACATCTCATGGCATTGAGACGGAGGGTGCTTTACTCTAGAATTGGCGGGCTATTCGCCGCACTCGTAGGGGGTACAGGTTGAGCCAGGAGGGGTGCCCAAGTTACCGGATTCCGTGAAGTGCTGGGTGGTCCATTCACGTTGCTGAAGGGGGCTGCCTCGCTTCAGGTTTTGATGGGTAACTTGCCGCGCCCGTAGGGGTCTAGGATTTTCATTCCACAGGCTATCCACACGACCAGGGGAATGTCGGGTTTCAGTAGCGGCTCTATGAAACCCGGGGATCCCAGATATCTGTATTGTTCTGTGATGCTGGTTACATTTCTGTGATGTTGCATTTTATCACGCCTTGAGCGAAAATTATATATTATATATATACTAGTAGATGTTGCATATGTTTTGCATCCGCGCTAGTCCAGTCCCCGCTCTGTCGTTAGTTAAGTAACCTAATGGGTGATGACGGGACCCAGTGGCGAATGCGGATGGCATATACGTACATCATTATTTTCGTTCTTTATTAGTGTGATCATTGATGGGACTGCGTTGATTCGGATCAATGCAAGCTAAACAAACCTATTCTAATGTTGTTGGAACAATTTTTCAAAAAGCTGTTATTGCAAGGACGTTCTCTTTTGTTTTGCACAGTGGTATTCGGTTATGAATATCCAGCACGTCAGTCGACGAGGCAAAGGCCGAGATCCCTTCACCGGGAGTGACCCCTTGGACAGAAGTTTGCGTCAGGGGAATAACTTCACTATAGCCGATTACTTTTGCTTTGCATCGTGGTATTCAGTTGGAATATCCTGCACCTCATTCTATGGGGAAAGAGCCGAGATCCCTTCACCGGGAGTGACCTCTTTAGCAAAGGTTTTCGTCACTATATTTTTTTAAAAAGCCATGCAGTTCCTTCAACGATATCAAGTTCATTACGTTAAAGGTTTTCGCCAAAAAACAGCCGTAGCCCTCCGTCATTTCAGATTGGTATTGCTTAGTATTCGTGCTACGTATGTCATGCTCAACCGAGGCGTAGTGTGCGGTAGCTCTGTAATGCTTTTCTGTCTTATGGATATGTTATTGGTTAGGACAGTCGTACGGTCATTTTGGCTCAGTCAAGGACTCGTGCGGGTGGGTCTAATGCAATCAAGATAATGACGGGTTGAACATGACTAGGATCCTTTGATATGTTGGCTCAGTCAAGGTCACTTGGGTCCTAGGGGTAAAAACATACATCGGGAGTTTCTAAAGAAACTGAAACTTGCCAGGCATGCGCATACCTTCTGGAGTGTGGTGACGTGAGTGGATTCCGTCACGTTATCATGCGATGATAGTTGGATCCTGATTCCCACTGATGAGTTGGTTTACTCCTCGGGCGATCCCGACTAATTCTTCTTTCAGGTTTGGAGAAGAATTTGAGGTTACAGTGGGAGGTTTCCAGATTAGATAAATTGGTAACCATTCTGATCTAGGTTAGAGTGCACGATGATTGTTTCTTTTCTCTCTCTCTTTGGCAGCGACCATTGACCCGACCCTAGACTCTGACTCAGTGACCAAGTTAACCGAACCTTCTTAAACACTGGCTTTTGGATTGTCAGAGTTGCATACCTCATTGCCACTCTTACTTTTACCCTTTTCTCCAGGACACCCCGTATTACTACGAACATCCACTTCCATTGGACAAAACCATCGTATGGTTATATACGAACTCGAAGGATTTTATTCGAGGATGGTTTCCGGTTCTGGAGAAAACGAATAGGACTATTCAGTTGTCTTTTCCTTTCACCTTCTCTCATTGCGAGTACTCCTTGGTTTAGGAGATAGTACACCTATTACGCAAATTGGATAGTCTTCTTCCAAACCATAGGCAGGTGCAACCGGTAGGGAATGAAGAAAACCAATTAGCCTAAATGGTGTACAGAAGGTATTAAGTTAAGACAGAGCAAGGGATTAGTAAGGGGCAAAGTAAATTGCAACTGCTATTCACGACCAAACCAAGTATTTCTTCGCCAATCCTAAATCACCTTTGTATTTCTCCAGGACACTCCGTATCACTACGAAGATCCCAAGTTTATTGGATAATCCATCGTATGGTTATATACGAACTCGAAAGGAACTTGTTCCAGTTCGGGGATGGATCCTGGTTCAGGAGAAATAGGAATAAGGTTTATTCGGTTGTCTTTTTTCTTCACCTTCTCTCGCATTGCGAGTGCTCCTAGGATTAGGACAGTACACCCATTATGCTTATTGGATAGTCTTCTTCCAAACCATAGGCTGGTGCCGAACGGCAGGGAAGGAAGAAAACCATTTAGCCTAAGGGGGTGTGCAGAAGGTAATGACTACAGACATATAAAGGGATTTGGAGAGGTGGCAAACAATTATACGGTTACAGTTGTGAATTTGGATAATGGAAGATGCATTACTAGGAATACCCGGATACCCCATCGAAATATTTCAATGTTTCAGTTTCACTGTGTACTGTTAAAGGAAAACTGATTTCCCAATTAGACACTTGCTCCAGGCTAAGTATTTACCAGGTATGATTCTCACATCTATATGGTTTTACAGATGATGAGTGGGAGTAAGTTATTTGGAATTAGGTGATCATCCTCATTATATCGGGATTCGTTGTAATTGGTGATATTTGAGGAAATCACCTAGGCTGTTTGCCGGTCGGCAAATATTTGGTTTTGAATATCCGTTGTTGTGCACCAATTTCAAATTGATATATCTGTACGTCTATTTTTATAGAGTGAGATGTACCTTTTTGAAATTATGTCTATGACATTTACCTGTATCAGTGGATGGTTAGGTAAGGAGCATTAAACGGCGGTGTAATTCCTCTTAACCATAAGTACAGTTTTCAACCTACGACACACAGTGAATGAGTTATCAGACTCAGGGGACTTATACAGAGTATTGTATGTTGTCCAGTGTCCATTAGGACAGAGGGGATGGTCCTCGTACTATATTCTGTTTACTTATGACATCTCTGGTTTTAGACAGGTGTTTCGTAGAAACACACGGTCTGAGTATGGAGAAGTTATAGGTATAAGAATAAAGTAGAGAACCAGATATTGCAAGTATCGGGATTCTTCAAGGTGATCGAAGATGTAGATACTTGTGGATGGTATTCAGTTGATAATAATGATTAAGAGAACTAGCTTCTCTTTCAGGTTACTCATAATTGGAAGTACTCCTAAGTTGAGTAACGCTGATCGGCCTCTCTCCATTTAGTTGACATGCACTGGTGACAGCTGCATGATTTGAATCTGGTTCAATTAAATCAGTGTCTCTGTTTCTGTATTGGATATAGAACAGTTCATATCTTAACGATGTTAAGGTACGGGGAATTGTCCGGCTTATGCTTAAAACCAGACTCCGGATAACTCAAGGCACGTTTCTGTAATGGCTGTTTGTGGGTTGACCCGGGCTATGACGAGGGTTGACTTTCTACCATCTGGAAGATCAATAGTGATATTGTTCTTGACTCGCCACATTTTTAAAAGAAATGGATTTTTTCAGAAAAAAGTAGTGGGAGTATGGTAGAACTGGAAGTGATTCCAGGACCGCAAACGATTACTGAAGATTTGATAAGAACCTAAAGATTCAATCTGATTTGACATTCCATTGGCCACTCCGCAGATAAAGTGGGTAACCTCAGGCACCCGAGAGGTACTTCGGTATGCTCAAGGACGGTGGCGGGGAGGTTCTTGTTTACCAAGACTTGCCATTGCTGTTGTTCCAGACTATGAGACCCGGCAGGAGAATGAGTATAGCGTCATTCTAAACTGTCTTTAGAAGTGTACGTCTATATGACTCTGCCAGAGGGTTGTCGTAGTCAGTGGGAGCAACAGAAGCACAGTGGGAAAGAGGCTTATGTCTATTTATAGACTTAAGCAGATATAGCGGAGATAGATCATCTATTTCTGATGTGACAGTCATAGGTTTGACTTCATCAGAATAGGGGATGGATCTGTTAAGAAGGTAGTAGGGTGTGATGTCTTGGTATTTGGATGACATACACAGAGTAGGAAGTGATATTCCTATACTACGATCGGTTATACTTTGGTTGTCACACAGTAGTTTCTCCACACAGGACTTGGATATTATATCATACATTCTGGTTACTGGATCTATGGTTTTAGATCTAGATTTGGGTGGTTTCCTAATCTGGGTACTTAGACAGCATTCTATAAGTATTTAGAATGGACGACTCCTGGCACGGTAATATAGCTGCAGGTGATGGAGTCACCCTCTCTAAAGGTGTCTTACAGACTAAAGGGGAGAGGGGTGTGCATGATTGGCAGAGCACTTGCTTAGGCAATTGACTCAATCATGAGATGTCAAGTACCACACCAGATGTTGTTTTTGCAGGAGATGCAATAAGTTGATATTGATCCAATCCTGGAGAAACATTCGGAAGCAGTTTTAGAACATAAGTAAATGTTCTAGGGATATGATATCGACAGCCTCCTTTAGGAGACGGTTATCAATCCAGGCTTCCAAGGTGACCTGGACGGCAGAGTGGCCGTCAGAGTTTTAGTTTTCCCTCTGACGAGGGGCAGTAGTTTAGAAAGGAGGTCCAAGCGGATACTGAGGGAGGCATGGCACAGGATACTGATTAAGTTCAGTTGACGATACAGTCTAAGAAGTTTGGATTTGGAGTTCATTTATGAGCTAGGTCCCATCAGACATCCAGACACATTCTAAGACAGGTATTGCTCATTTCGGGAGATGGCTTTCTCCGCGAACTTGAGATATAGAGAGACATAGAAAGAAACATCACAGCGGATCCACTCACTGAGGCTATTCTTCGAACGCAATAGTTTCGCAAACGAGCTTTGTGAGACTGGCTAGTAGAGGAGTTGGGTGTTCGGTATCACACGGGCTGTGAGTATGCGACATCGCAATAATTAGCCTTGAGTGCAAGTGGGAGATTGTTGGATATAGTGCCCTCAGAGTAAATTATTGGATCACAGGCACGTGATTGCAATGATTGAGGGAGGACCTATGCCGGTAGGACAGTCTTACTCAAGATGATAGTATGCTATCTGGTTTATCTTTATCATCATGTACTGCTTTAGGTGACCTTACGAGTCGCTATTACACGTTGATAGAGCCTCTAGGATTCTTGCTTGACTACCAGCAGTATGAGGGCGATCATATACGTGAGAGCTGGAGTCTATAAGCGCATCCTTAAATGGTCCCGAGTCGTGGGAGTTTCGAGACTGGGCATCGATACTCCATTAGTAGACTAGTGTATACAGTCGAGACCCCGACGAGGGGCGGTGGCCGGTCTCACAAGCTATTGGTGTCAGTTGGTTCACCTAAGATGTATATAGGTGCTCATTGGGTTATGAGTACACCGGACAGGACTCGCCGGGAACCTGCTAGTTAGGATTATACCAGACGTCAGATAGCAGTTCCTAGGTGACATGTGTACAGGTTAGTTCATCGACCTGAGATCGTCATTTGTCTCGTGTGAGTTCCCACTGTGCTTTGATTACTACCCTACCACGGCTCAAAGGAGTCGTGCAAACAGGTTTTAGTTGGGTACAGTCCCGAGCCACATGGAGGCAGTGAGCGGATCTGCAGGGGTTCGTCTCTCTCGGTATTGGGGGTGAGGTCGCGCTGTGTCTAGGAGAGCCTTTACACAAAGCCCTCGGCCGAGGCAGGAGATTTACTGGTAGGTATTCCAGTAGTATCTCAGGGTGTTCTGGGCTACACTCCGACACGACTAGTACCGCTTTTGGGGGTCTGACTTTTACCAACCCCCTAGGCCCTCCATGCGATACTCATAGACGAACGGACCGGACTGTATGGATATTGTCACTGACAGGCTCAGTAGGGTGTCAGGATGAGTTAGCTCATCGACGTCCCTTTTGGTCAATAGCTGGTGGCCCGTCACGTATGGCTAATACCTTTGACGTGCTAGTGGTTAAATCCACAGCCATAGTATTGACGAGTCTTTAGAGTCCAACACACTCAGTTACTCAAGTTTCGGGCGAAACGCTGCAGAGGCCGTATGGAGATATGGCAGGGTTCGATCAGATACGTGCGGTATTGCACGGATCGTGATCGGACGGTTTTTACTGGCCGGTTTTGGTTTAAGCCGGATCCTAGTATTAGACAGTGTAGATTTTGTCTCTTTGCATTTGTGTTCAGTGGGAATACAAATGCGGGCATGTATTTGCAGTAGCGGGATTTTCCTGTAATTTTTTACGCGATCAGTATTCTGAGGTTGCCAGTTTGCATTCCGTTCCGGCCGGTTTTCCTTTGTTCCTTCTCGGCCGGACTTTTCGATGGAAGGGGGTTATTTGCAAGTTTGCAAATAACATTTGTGGAGGGGGTTTCTTGCATATGGATTAATTATGAAAGGATCTTTTGATACCATTCTTTTCTATCATCATTTCTTGCTTTATTGTGATTAGAATTTGATTTGATATGGTTATCATTTCCTTTGGTTGTGGTCACCTCTTTGAGTTTCCTAAACTCACCTCCCTTGTTGGGTTATTGTTTTTCTCTCCTCCATTCCTAAAAGGGGGCCGGCCACTACATGGGAGAGAAGAAAAAAGAGAGAGGTTCATTTTTGAGTGTGGGGAATTATACATCTCTTTTTTTTTCATGCTTGAAAAATATACACCATTCTTCTCCCAAAGTTCTTTTGATTCCTCCACACCATCAAGGCAACTTCATACCCGCATCGAGACATGCTTTCTACACTACACCTACAGTACCCTTGGACGCGTCGGCTAGCCAACTTCGCGCCCGAGTTGCCTCGGTCCAGAGGTGGGAGCCCGTAAAAGAATCCGGCTACGTGGTGCCCCTTTCCGGCGAGGAGATGAAGATCGAAGATTCCACGGGAGATCGGGACGACGATGAGAAGACCGGAGGACACGGATCACTCGGTATATCTCTCACCCTTTCTCTTGATTGCTAGGATTAGGTTAATGGTTACGATCCGAGTATTTTGTCCGTGGTAGCGCCGGTTTGAAGTTAAGAAAAAATTTTGATTCCGCTTTTTGGCCTCAAGTAGACGGCCGGGGCGCTGCCGTGGCGCAACAACTCCATCACCTGCAGGTACACTACCGTGCCAGGAGTTGTCCATTCTAAAACACCTTTAGAATACTGTCTAAGTACCCAGATTGGGAAACTACCCAAATCTAGATCTAAAACCATAGATTTAGTAACCAGAATGCCTGATATAATATACATATCCTGTGTGGAGAAACCACTGTGTGACAACCACAGTATAACCGATTGTAGTATAGTAATTTCACTTCCTACAAAGTGTATGTCATCCAAATACCAGGACATACAACCTTACTACCTTCTTAACAGATCCATCTCCTATTCTGATGAAGTCAAAACCTATGACTGTCACATCAAAAATAGATGATCTATCTCCGCTATATCCGCTTTAGTCTATAAATAGACACAAACTACTTGTCCATTATGCTTTCGCTGCTCCCACTGACTACAACAACCCTCTGGCAGAGTCATATACACGTGCACTTCTAAAGCTAGTTTAGAACGACGCTATACTCTGTTAGTTGTATGTATTCCCTAAAGGCCATTATTGTACATATGATGTATATTATAGTGGATGCTTGGACATATATAGAGAGGACTTTCTTGCTCGACATGATAGTATGCTATCTGGTTGCTCTTTATCTTAACATGTATACTTGTCTCTTTACACTGTCTCTTAGTTACATGTTGGTAAAGCCCTTAGGATACTTCACTACCAGGATTATAATGCAGATCATACTCGTGGGGCCATGGTAGCCCATAAGTTCATCCTTTAATGTTCCTAGTCATGGGTGTATCGAGACAGGGCATCGATATACCAGAGTAGACTAGTGTATACGCTTCTTGACCCATGAGATGGGTGATGGATGATCCCATATCCATTAGTGTTTGACATCAGAGATGGTATACGGGTGCTCAGTGAAGACTGGGTACACTGTACAGACTCGCCGAGAAGTCCTAGATGGTATTATACCTGACGTCAGATAGCAGTTCTCTGGTGACACTGGTACAGGTTAGTCTTTAGACCCGAGATCGTCATAGAGTCTTGTGTGATTCCCACTGTGCTTTGGTTTCCACCTTACCACGTTCAAGAGGACGTGCAAAACGGTGGTTTTTGGGTATAGTCCCGAGTTATATGGAGGCAATGACCGATATGAGGGGATTTCGTCTCTCCCGGTATTGGGGGTAGATGTCGTGCTGTGCTCGATTAGCTATAACTGGAAGTCTCTGGCCAGTGCTGATTTTGAGATTTACTGGTAAGTGTTATCAGTAGTTTCTCGACCCGTTATGAGCCTCGTATCGGCATGACTTATCGAGTTATTGGGGTCTGACGTTTTCCACCTTTAGACTGGATATGCTACATCTCAGACGAAGAGACCGGACTGTACGGTAGTGTTACTGACAGGCTTTACAGAAGCTTGAGCGGTCTTACTTGTTGATCTTCTGATCGTTCAATACCCGGGTAGCCGTTACGTCCAGCTAGTACCACTAACGCCTTATGGGTGCTTGATATGATCATCACCTGCTGCCAGCGTATTGACGAGTCTTTAAAGTCCTACACAGAGGTTTCACTGGCTCAGGAAAAACGTAGTAGGAGCACATATGTGATATATGCGGGACCAAGAATAATATGAGTATGTGATACCGTATTCTATTCTCGCGATTTATTCGTATCGGTCAGTTATATGTGATATAGCCGGGTTATCGAATCAAGTGTTGATTCGATAAATTGATACAAATTATATTAGTCGGTTGTATGTGATATAGCCGGATTATTAAATCAAGTGTTGATTTGATAATTTAATGTATAATTGTATATGTGATATACTAGATTACATTAACTAATATTAGATCACTTAAACATTTCTTTTTCTCACTTGTGTGCATGTAATATATATGTGATATATATTAATGTACATTTTTAGTGTCATGCTTGATGATACACACTACATGGGTGTATGAGACTTACACTATACTAAATATAATGTAGGGTTTAAATATTTAAAGTAAATCCAAATTAGTGGATAATTCGTCAAATGCATGAAGCTTGTAGAAGCTTATGGATGCATTGACTTAGTCCACTAATTTTGTTTTACTTAAGATATTTATTAACCTAACCATTATAACTTAGCCATGGTTATGTCTCTACATGAGTTAGTATATGATACAAAGTCACCCATGGTTGCCATTCACTCTCTGATCCATTATCATCTTCTTCTTCCTCAAGCTCAAGAGAGAGCTCACTAGGTTTTGTGAGAGCTAAAAATAAGTGAGAAAATCAATTCTAAAGTGAGCAAAAATCCTACTTCATCATCCTCTACTAGATTAGAACTTTGGTATAGGGTGTTAGCTTCACTAATCTCTCATTAGTGAAGTAGTAGCTTGGGTCAGTGTCTCCTCGTTGTAGATCATCTTCGGCCTCAAAGACTTCGCGCAAGCTCGTTCCTTTCACCTTGTGAAGCCATGCTAGAAGTCCGAAAGATCACTACGTGGAGCGGAGGGACTACTACACGGAGCTATTGAAGTGAAGGACTGGTCTACAAAGGTTGTATTCCTAGTTCACTAAGTTCTAATGTAGTTTACAATTTGTTTCGTATGATTCTCTAGTTAAACATCCTAGGTTAGAGTTCTTTAGCATGACAAAAATTTGAAAATGGCATGGACGATGCCTCCCAAAACCTTGCTGTCATGCATAGGAACCCTACAGTAGTATCAGAGCCTAGCTAGAGAATTAGACGGATTGTGTAGGATTACAAAATCGAAACAACTCCAAAACTTGAAACAAGATTACCTAGTTTCTGTCGATTTTAAAATGTGCTCTAAATTTTTTTTAAACAACTGCAGAATGTTGTATGAGATGCAACATGAACACAACACGAAATTTAACCCCAGGGCTTAGAATTTGGTGGCCACAGAGCCCAGAAAACCGGCCTGCTCGGTTTTGGTGTGAAGTTCTGGGTTGAAATTTGTACTGTGTTCCAGTCTCTGGGTTTTGGTGTTTCAGGTGTTGTTTGTTTTTTCTAAATTTGCATGTGATGTTAACTTTCTGCAAAGGCAACTCGGAGTGTTTCGTAGTCGTAATTCTTATTGGATATATATTTATGCCCTAGAGGCCATTATATGTATAGTGGATGCTTGGATATGTATATATGTATATAGATGGCTTTCTTGCTCGACATGATAGTATGCTATCTGGTTTACTTTATCTTGACATGTTCATTTGATCATGCATCTTACTCATTTGGTACATGTTGATAAAGCCCATAGGATATTTGCTTGACTACTAGGACTATGATGTAGATCATACTAGTGGGACACGTATAGTTTATAAGTATATCCTTTAACTGTTCCTAGTCGTGGGTGTATCGAAACGGGGCATCGACATTCCAGAGTAGACTAGCGTATACCATTCTTGTCCAATATGATGGGCGATGGATGATCCCATATCCATCTGGTGTGGTGATACCAAAGATTGTATGCGGGTGCTCAGTGGAGACTGGGTACACTGAAAGGACTCGTCGAGAACTCCTTTGTGGTATTATATCTATCGTCGGATAGCAGTTCTCAGGTGACACTGGTACAGGTTAGTCTATAGACCTAAGATCGTCATAGAGTCCTGTGTGTCCTCCCACTGTACTTTGATCTCCACCCTACCACTGCTTTATTGAGTCGTGTGAACAGGTGGACATTGGGTACAGTCCCAAGACACATGGAGGCAATGAACGATAGGAGGGGTTTCATATCTCCCGGTATTAGGGATTGATGTTGTGCTATGCTAGATTTGCTATAATAGGAAGTCCCTGGCCAGGGCTGCTGAGATTTACTGATAAGTGTTGTCAGTAGTTTCTCGATCTGTTATGAGCCATACACCGGCATGACTTATTAAGTTATTGGGGTCGACGATTCCATCCCTAGACTATATATGCAGCATATTTGACGAAGAGACCGGACTGTACCGTAAGTGTTGCTAGTTGGCTCGACGGGAGTTTTGACAGCTTCGTCGGTTTTCTTCTGATCGCTCAATACCCAGGTAGCCGTTACGTTTAGCTGACCGCTTGCGGTTTGTAGGTGTTTGATATGATCATCACCTACTGCCGGCGTATTGACGAGTCTTAGAGTCCCACACAGGTGTTTCCTAGCTCAGGCGAAACGATGTAGTGTGCATATGAGATATGCGCGGGGACCTGATTAAATGCGTGTATGTGATACCGTATATTAATCGGGCGTTTTTCTATTAGTCGGGGCGTTTGTGATATGACCGGTTTGTTAAATCAAGTGGTTATTTAACATTTGACTTTTTGCTTATTTCTTTATTAAACTCTTTTCTATTTTGTATGCATGCATGTATATATATGTTTATGTTGATGCGCATGATGATGTGCATGCACACATACATGCATACATTGTATCATGGTTGATGATACAGAAGTGGTGGCAATGCAAGACTCACATGCGAATAAATATGCATATATATTTATTTTATATTTAAAGAAATAGAAAATCAATTCCTTGTGGATAATTCTCCTTAACCTTTCTCTTGACCAAAGCTCCCACCATGAGTTAACTTTCTATGGTTCTTTTTACTTCTAAATAAATATCTAGATATTTATTAACCCATGGTTAATGATGAGAGTGGAAAATATTTATATTTTCTATTCTCATTTATCTTTCTTATCATTATCACAAAACATTGAGCTCTTGGGTTGCCATCTCCTTCTTATTCCTCCATGCACTCTTGATTTTTCTTTTGAGTGAGGTTGATAAAAAGAAAGGGTTTTGATTAGAGAATACAAACCACCTCATCATTCTACACCTATCTAGCCCATTTGTGTAGGGTGTTTTGCTATACTTCTTTCAAAGATCAAATAAAGCAATGAGCTTTGGGCAAAGGGACTTCGGGTAGATCATCGTGGACTAGGAAGACCTCTAGTGACCCGTTCCAAACTCTCAAAGGTCCAAGGAGCCACCAAGGGAGGTCTACAAAGGTTGTAATTTTTTCACTTAGTGATAGATTCTTATGATGCTTATTCATTGTTGCCCTAAAATTCTAGTTAAGATCCTAGGTTAGTTTACTTAGCACCTCATAAAATTTAATTGTGGCATGTGTTATGCTTCCAAACCTTAGATTAGGTGCTAAGGAAACCCAACAATGGTATCAGAGCCAAGCTAGAGCTTTAGAGTAACCTAGATGACGTTAAAAACCTCGAACGAACGAAATACGACGCCTGAAAAATGCTCTTTGGAGATTTTTCAAAAAGGTGGATTTTTTCATATTAAAAATACTCAAAAAATCGTGCAGGGTATTGTATGGGCCCACAGGAAGAACAAAGCCATAACTCGACTTAACGACAGCGAAACCGCGGCCGAAAGGCTCTTTTTGCGACGGTTCCGCGGCGCCGTTGGTGAGGCGTGGACTGTACCTTCTTGTGCTGGCCTGTATGTGCTTATAGCAGTCTCTGGTGTATTTTAATAATGCTTAAGTGTTAAGCTTTATGAGAATTATTTGGGTGATTGATCGTTCGATCGAATGTTTTAACCGCGCCCAATATTTGTGAATGTGATACAATAATTGGAATCTACAAATTTGTTTATTGCGTGTAAATCTAACATTTCGGTCTCGGGTATGATCAGAAATTTTGTTGAATTATCCGACTTATTTTTTGAAAAGGTGTTTTCTTAAATGAGACCTAAATGTGAGCTTTACACTGTTGGGCATGAAATCTTTGATATGTGATATCCCGGGTTTGTGTTGTCTAAGGGCAGTTATGATTCCAATTGTTGTAGTTTTTCATTTCTTTTCTGCGACCGTAAGTGTAGTATGAGATGTATCGCCGATGTCATTGCTATACATCAACGAAAATCGGGGTACGCATACTTGCTTACGTTGATGATATGAGATATTATATGTTTCTGAGATATGATATGCAGGATTGTCGTGATTGAATAGCCGGGGGTTTATGTGAGATGTGAGTCTTTATTTTCATTCATATAAATATCAATTGTATGTAATATTCTTTTATTTGGGGCACTTCTGGGTTGAGGATGTTGTCACCATCATTGTATATTATTTACTTTTCCGCATTAGGATAGACCCAAGAAGGGGTGCACAAGTGACCGGGTTCTAGGGTTCAGTGGGAGGCCATCTTGAGGAGTCGAGACCGGGTCTCCTAAACTCTGGAATTGGTAGGGTCACTTGCCGCTCTCGTAGGGGTCTAGGGTGTGGGCTTGGCTATTGTTCACACCAGAATATTGCATTATTATATTCCCCATTCTTATTCGTTTAATAAATAAACAGGTGCTTTTGATGCATGTCTGCTACATATTACAGGTTACAGGTTCTTGGATCTAAAACAGTGAAAACAATGAAAAGACAATGCAAAAGTGAGACTACGAATGATGAATGGTGAAATCTTGATCGCGTCTACATGTTGAGGAACAATGAACGACAGTTCACCGAGTATAAAGGCAGCGACACGAAGAAACAGTAAATGTCCACTACAATATTCACTGGAAAGATCTGGAAGAGAAAGAGAAAACAATCTGCAAAAAGACCTGAAGAAACAGGAAGTACAAGTCATAAGAAGCCATCACAAGAAAGCACATGAGCCAATTCTACTTTTTGGCCATGGAACCGCGGCCAAACCAGGCCTTGGGCCGCGGTTCCGCGGCGGGCTTAAGGGAACAGTGGAATTAATTTTTACCAAATTGTGAGGCGGATTTGACTAGTCAACTTAGGGCTATTTTTGTAAATTTAGACATGCGGTTCAAGATGTAACCTAGGATTTCTATTTCCTATAAATAGAACTCTAATCACTGTAATTCTTATGCCTCCTTTTAATAAAAATTCAGAAATCCTTTTTAGAGAGCATCGGTGTTTCTTCTCCATTCAGAAATTCAGATCTGACAACCTTGCATGGATGATTGGAGGGATGCATCTGTAAGTGATTTAATTTCTTGCCTTAGTGTAGATTTAAATTCCTTGCCCTAGGCAGATTTAATTTCATGCCCTAGGAACTTGTTTAGGGTTTAGCTTTTGGGAAGGATTTTGAGAGATGAGATCTCTTATCCTTTTCTTACCCACCAAATATTTACAATAGGACTCCATGCATACATGCACATACCGCTCCCCACGGCGCTCTATCCCTCGAGGTAGCGGTGATACCGTAGTATAAAGGCCCGGCGTGATGTTTTCCATGGAGGTTAGGGTAAGGATCTCTAAAGGAAGGACAAGAACCTAGAGGAAGGAACACCTTCCCGAACGGATCCAATCCACTTTATTGATAATTACCATAACTCCTCATAGATCTTCATTCGGGTATTGAAAGCGGTGAGATTTAATTACATTTCCAAACCATCCCTAAACCTTGCCCTAGCAAGAGTAGATCTAGATAATTGCCCTAGGTTAATTAGATTTTTAGATTTAATAATCAACCGAACACCCTTCGGAATTAACTCGTAAGAACGAATTGGAAATTCACAAAATCCCTGTGGACCGACCCGTACTCACCGGCTAGCTTCATGCAACGCCGTTCTTAATTGCGGTTACAAATATTTTTGATCTATCTTTTAGAAAGCGCAAGCACGCTAAATCATTTCAATCAGCTATTCATCGCGACCGTGAAATCCGTATTTTCTATTGTTGGCTAAATACAAAATACGGATATCATAAATATCCTTTTATTTTCATATGTGCTTCTGCTGTTGATATTCTGTGATGTGATTACTTAGTATCTGAGATGAATGGATTATTATTATATATATGATATATAATAAACGTTGCTTATGTTTTACACCCGCGCTAGTCCCGCCCCGCTATGCCGTTAGTTAAGTAACCTAACGGTGCATAACGGGACACTGTGGCGAATGCGGATGGCATAAGTGTACGTTCTGTTTTCTTTTCTTTTCTGTGATAGCTTAGGAACTTAAATGATGGGACTACATTAATAAGATTAATGTAAAGAAAAAGAAACCTAAAGATGTTGTAGAATCAGATTTGAAACCCACTCGGCCTTTTTATGAAAAATGCAAGTTTCACAAGATGCGGAGCTTAAGCCACTCCTTTTCTAAGCTGTTTTGATTCTACAACGAGATCAAGTTCAAAGCGTTAAAGGTTTTCATAAAAACCATCCGCAACCCTCCGTCATTTTAGGAAGCAGAGTATTTAGTATTCGTGCTACGTATGTTGATCATAGTCAAGACGTAGTGTACGATAGCTAAGTGATGTCTTCCTACAAAGCATATGATGCGATCAGTTAGGACATTCATGTGATTATGTTGATCATAGTCAAGGGTCATATGTGTTAGTTGTATGTATGCCCTAGAGGCCAGTACTGTACAGATGATGTATATTATATTGGATGCTTGGACATATATAGAGAGGACTTTCTTGCTCGATATGATAGTATGCGATCTGGTTGCTCTTTATCTTAACATGTATACTTGTCTCTTGATACTGTCTTATAGTTACATGTTGGTAAAGCCCTTAGGATGTGTACTTGACTACCTGGACTATGATGGAGATCATACTAGTGGGGACAGAGTAGTCCATAAGTACATCCTTTAATGTTCCTAGTCGTAGGTGTATCGAGACAGGGCATCGATATACCAGTGTAGACTAGCGTATACACTTCTCGACCCATGAGATGGATGATGGATGATCCCATATCCATTGGTGTTTGACATCAGAGATGGTATACGGGTGCTCAGTGGAGACTGGGTCCACTGGACGGATTCGCCGAGAACTCCCAGATGGTATTATACCTCACGTCAGATGGCAGTTCTCTGGTGACACTTGTACAGGTTAGTCTGTAGACCCGAGATCGTTACAGATCTTGTGTGATTCCCACTGTGCTTTGATTTCCACCTTACCATGTCCAAGAGGGCGTGCAAAACGGTGGTTTTTGGGTACAGTCCCGAGTCACATGGAGGCAATGAGCGATAGGAGGGTTTTTCGTCTTTCCCGGTATTGGGGGTTGATGTTGCGCTGTGCTCGATTTACCATAACAGGGAAGTCCCTGGCCAGGGCAGATTTAGAGATTTACTGGTAAGTGTTACCAGTAGTTTCTCGACCCGTTATGAGCCTCACATCGGCACGACTTATCGATTATTGGGGTTTGACATTTACCACCCCTAGATTTGATATGCGACATATCAAACGAGAATACCAGACTGTACGGGAAGTGTTACCGGCAGGCTTTTGTAGGAGTTGGAGCGGGATTGCTTGCTGATCATCTGATCACTCAATACCCGGGTAGCCGTTACGTCCAGCTAGTACCGCTGACGGCTTGTGGGTGCTTGATGTGATCATCACCTACTGCCGGCGTATTGACGAGTCTTTAGAGTCCTACATATAGGTTTAACTAGCTCAGGCAAAACGAAATAGGAGCGCATATGTGATATGTGCGGGACCGAGAATAATACGTGTATATGATACCATATTCTATTCTCGCGACTTTTTGTATCGGTCGGTTATATATGATATAGCCGGGTTATCGAATCAAGTGTTGATTCGATAAGACGATACATTGGATGTTAGTCGGTTATTTGAGATATAACCGAATTATTAAGTCAAATGTTGATTTAATAATTTAGTGTATAATTGTATATTTGATATACTAATTTACATTAACTAAAATTTGTTCACTTAAGGATTTTTCTCACATGTGCACAACTTTAATATATATGTGATAGACATTAAAAATGTGTTTTTCTTTTATGTATCATGGTTGTTGATACACATGACATGGGTGTATAAGACATACACCATTCTAATTTTAGTGGAGGTGTTTTTGTATTTAAAGTAAATCTAAATTGGTTGAAATTTGTTAAGTGCATGAAGCTTGTAGAAGCTTTTAGCGCTTTGACAAATTCAACTCAATTTGTTTTACTTAAGATATTTAGTTAACCCAACCATTAGGATTAGCCATGGTTATGTCTCTACATGAGTTAGTATATGATACTCACTCATCCATGGTTAGCACTCTCACTTGATGATTATCCTCGTCCTTTTTCTTTTGTTCATCTTCTTCTTCTTTGAGCAAAAAGAAAAAGCTTGCTATTGTTTTAAAAAGAGAGTGAAAGATTGTGAGAAATAAAATTCTAAAGAGAACCCACTTCCTATTTCTCCATCCTCTACTAGACTAGCATTTTAGTATAGGGTGTTTGCTTCACTAATTCTCAAGTTAGTGAAGTAGTAGCTTGAGTTGATATTCCCTCGACGTAGATCATCTTCGGCCTCGAAGACTTCAAGCAAGGACGCTTCTTTCGCCTCGTGAAGCCATGCAAGAGCCCGGGAGAACCATGATCGCAGCGAAGGGACTACAACAAGGTTCTTTAGAAGTGAAGGACCGATCTACAAAGGTTGTATTTCGTATTCACTTAGTGGTAAATGTGATTTACTTGCATTTGAAACCCAAATTTTCTAGTAAAGATCTTGTTTAGGGTTGTTAGGCACGGCTAAAATTTTAATCGGGCATGGTTGATGCTTACTTAACCCTTGTTAGAGTGCCTAGTAACCCTACAATGGTATCAGAGCCTAGCTAGAGCATTAGGCGACGTGTATACGAAGTTAAAACCCCGATCGAACCCGGAAACGTCAATTTAACCCCCTCTCTGGACTTTTTTTAAAAACTATGATTTTTCTGAATTTAAAATACCTAAAAAATTCAGCAGGTGATTTTAGGAATTATTGTGAAAAACGACATTGTAACTCGTACGGATCACCGCGGAACCGTGGCAGTACCCTTCTTGTGCCGCGGATCCGCAGCCGTACAGTGAGATTTGGTCATGCTTTTTGTACAGTAATACCCTTATCTGTTAGTGCTATTTTCTGGGTATTTTTAAAACGACTCAAGTGTTGAGTGTTCTGGGGATTATTTTGTATTCGTTGATTCAATCGGAATATTTAATTTCGTTATGTTTTCCGGATAATTTAGTAAGTATTAAAATGTTCGAACGGATATCATTAACTCAATTTTTCTCGGCACGAAAAACTTTCAAGTGTTGAATTTTTCTTGAGTTTAAATCTTTCGGAAAAACGTGCATGTAACACGATGGACCCTCTCGAAGAACACAAACCTTAACTCGATTATGTGACCATCTTGAACTGCCTCTAAACCTTTGGGTTTGGGGCAGTACGGCGTGCCACATGTGAGGCGTTGGCTTGACCCTTCTACGTCTGGACCGTTGCTACTGTGACGTATTCTGGAATTTTTGAACTCCGCTCAAGTGTTGAGCTATTAAAGAAATCTTGGGTATTTGATTATTCGATTGGAAAGTTTAATACCGTCTATTTATCTGGAATGTGATACAATATGTGGAATTCATATTGTTAGGCATGAAATGTGAAGTATGTGATATTTCGGATTTGTGATGTCTAAAGAGATTGTGAATTCCAAATGTTGTAGTTTTACACTTTCTTTTCTGCGACCGTAAGTGTAATATGTGTTATCGCCGGTTTCATTGCTATATGTCAACGACAATTGGGATGCGCATATTTACTTACGTTGATGACATGTGATGTTATTGTTGGAGATAGTGCCCTCATAGTCAATTATTGGATCGCAGGTACGTGATTGCAATGATTGCGGAGGACCTATCCCGGTAGGACAGTCTTACTCGAGATGATAGTATACTATCTGGTTTGCCTTTATCAGTCGTGTACATGTTCAGGTGACTGATTGCATGTTACACTTTGATAGAGCCCTTAGGATCTTGCTTTACTACCAACAGTATGATGGCGATCATATACGTGAGAGTTGGGTAGTTTATATGCATATCCTTAATTGTGGTCCCTAGTCGTGGGAGTTTCGAGACAGGGCATCGATACTCCGGAGTAGACTAGTGTATACAGTCGAGACCCCGACGAGGGGCGGTGGCCGGTCTCACAAGCCACTGGTGTCAGTTGGATCACCTAAGATGTATACAGGTGCTCATTGGGTTATGAGTACACCGGACAGGACTCGCCGGGAATCTGCTAGTTAGTATTATATCTACCGTCAGATAGCAGTTCCCTGGTGACATGTGTACAGGTTAGTTCATCGACCTGAGGTCGTCATTTGTCTCGTGTGAGTTCCCACAGTGCTTTGATTTCTACCCTACCACGGCTCAAAGGAGTCGTGCAAACAGGTAGCTTTTGGGTACAGTCCCGAGCCATATGGAGGCACGTGAGCGGATCGGCAGGGGATTCGTCTCTCCCGGTATTGGGGGCGAGATCGTGCTGTGTCTAGGAGAGCCATTACACAAAGCCCACGGCCGTGGCAGGAGATTTACTGGTAGGTACTCCAGTAGTATCTCAGGGTGTTATTGGGCTTCACTCCGACACGACTTATACTGCTTCTGGGGGTCTGACGTTGCTAGCCCCCTAGGCGGATATGCGATACTCATTGACGAACGGACCGGACTGTATATACATTGTCGCTGTTAGACTCAGTAGGGTTTCTGGATGTGTTAGCTCATCGGCCACCCTTGAGTGCGCTCATCAGCCTCCCTTAAGTTCAGTCCGTGGGCAACCGTCACGCATAGCTAGTGCAGCTGACGGTTTGTGGTTAAACCCACTGCCAGGGTACTGAAGAGTCATTAGAGTCCCCCACAGACAGTTTCCCAAGTTTCGGGCGAAACGTTGTAGAGGCCGTATGGTTTTATGGCAGGGTTCGGAAAATGCACGTGCGTTTACGCACGTGTCGATTTTCGGACAGATGATACTGGTCGGCTTTGGTTTAAGCCGGATCCGAGTATTATATTGAGTAGGTATAATATCTTTGTCTCAGTTGCATTTGTATTCGGTCGTAATACAAATGCGGGTATATTTATACAGTTTCGGGGTTATCCTGAAAGTCGTTTCAGGATCACTTTTGGAAGTTGCCAGTTTCCCGTTTTCTATCAGCCGTCTTTTAACATTTGGTTAAAGGCGGATTTATCGTTTCTTGGATGAGAGTGAGTCGTACTTCTAGAAGGTTCTAGAAGGTTCTAGAATTTGTGACAAGGCTTAGTGACTCATGCTTTGATTTCATTACATTCTTGTTTTGCTTAAGATCTTTATGCTTTGTTATTAAAGCTTCTTGTCTTCCTTAGGATATTTAGTGAGAAGCTTTTTGCTTAAGGTCACCACTTGCTCCTACGGTCACCTCCCTCCATCATATAAAATGGCCGGCCCTCTCTCTCCTCCTCACTCTCACTTGATGTTTCATTTTGGTTAGAAAAGATTATGATAGTATTCGGGGTGTATGGAATTTTACAGTTCATTTCATTCCATCACCCGATTTCCACGGCAACTTCATTAACCGATCGTCCACGGTTTTGGACGAAGTGAGACAAAGTCATCTACTCATTCTCTACATCAATCTTGGTCGTCTCTTTTAGCAAACTTGACGATCGAGTTACCTCAAGTCAGAGGCGGGAGCCCGTTTAAAGAATCGGTGATGTGGTGTCACCTCGACGAGGATATCGGAGATCGACGAGATCGGAGCAGCCGCAACGGAGCGTGGGATGATGGTTGAAGAACGAAGGACTCGGATCGTTCGGTACAACCTTTCTACACTCTTTACTGTTTGTTAGTTTAGCAATAATGGCAGATCCGGGTTAAAGTATACGATAGCGCCAAGTTAAAAGTTTTTATTCCGCATTTGGCGTCTGTAGACTGCCAGGGCGCTAACGTAGACTTACAGTGGTATCAGAGACTAACCATTTTGCTATACTAACTTGTGCTAACGCGTTCAAAACATCGATCGAACCGAAAATCGAAAACGGCAAAATCCTTGCTCGACAGTTTCTGTTGATTTTAAATGGTCTCAAAATTTATTTCTGGATGTCGTAAAAATCTGAGCAGGAATTTCTAAGAGTCACGACAAAATTTGGGGTCGTGATCTCTCCAACCCGCCGCGGAAGGGCGGCCTAACCCATGGTTTGGCCGCGCAACCGCGGCCATGTGGAGAGCACGTGCTCCCAAATTTGGTCAGTGGGTTCTTTGTTGGATTTTGCGGTTTTTGGTAAATATCATTTTGGCCCAGGTTTTGTTACTGTTCACCAGTAAGCAGTGGGGCCCACTTTTTGATATTTGGCCGATCGAAATTTAAACACGTTAGTTTACAGTGCTTACATTATATCTCCGACCGGGAATGTCATTTGATCGGTAAACCGCGTTTGATTGCTATAGTTCTTTTAGACGGGTTTGCGAACGTGACATTCGCGTTGATGTTCTGTGTTGTGCTGTATTGTTGCGGTTTTGTCGTGATGGATAGCAGTGTGCAATGGTAGTACAGTTTGAGTTTATTTGTAGATTTGATATTGCGGGGCGAGCGTCCAACTTGTGGACAGCCGTCACTGCCTGTTGTATAATATTCTTTTGGGGCACGACCAGGTTGCGGTCGATGTACCTGTTGTACTATTTTTCATTACTGTACTAGGTTTTACCCCGCGACGGAGTGCACGGATAGCCGGGTTCGGGAAAGCAACGGGTCCGCATCTCATGTCTTTGAGAGGCAGAGGGGCCCCACTTCAGAATTGGCAGACTATTCGCCGCACTCGTAGGGGGTACAGGTTGACCCAAGGAGGGGTGCCCAAGATTACCGGATTCCGTGAAGTGCCGGGTGTTCCATTCACTATGCTGTGAGGACTACCTCGCTTCAGGTTTTAGCGGGTAACTTGCCGCACCCGTAGGGGTCTAGGTTTCATTACACAGGCTATCCACACGACAGGGGAACGTCGGGTTTCAGCAGCGGCTCTGTGAAACCCGGGGATCCCAGATTATCTGTATTGTTCTGTGATGCTTATTACTTTTCTGTATTGTTGCATATTATCACGCCTGGAGCGATTATGTATATTGGTTTATATACTATTAGATGTTGTATATGTTTTACACCCGCGCTAGTCCAGTCCCCGCTCTGTCGTTAGTTAAGTAACCTAACGGGTGATGACGGGACCCAGTGACGAATGCGGATGGCATATACGTACATTTTATTTTCGTTCTTTTCTGGTGTGATTGATTGATGGGACTGCATTGATTCTGATCAATGCAAAGTTAAACAAACCTGTTTGATGTTGTTGGAACAAATTTAAAAAGTGTTATTGCAAAGACGTTTCCTTTTGTTATGCATAGCGGTATTCAGTGGAATATCCTGCACCTCATTCGACGGGGCAAGGGCCGATATCCCTTCACCGGGACTGACCCCTTGGGCAGAAGTTTGCGTCAGGGTAATAACTTCACTATAGCCGATTACATGTTGCTTTGCATAGCGGTATTCAGTGGAATATCCTGCACCTCATTCCACGAGGAAAGAGCCGAGATCCCTTCACTGGGAGTGACCTCTTTAGCAAAGGTTTTCGCCACTATATTTTAAAAAGCTACCAGGTTCCTTCAGCGATATCAAGTTCACTACGCTAAAGGTTTTTCGCCAAAAACCATCCGTAGCCCTCCGTCATTTCATATGAATGGTCAGTAGTATTCAAGCTATGTTGGTCTAGCCCTTAGCCAGGACATAGTGATTGGTAGCTGCTGGGGTATTCACATGTTGCATAGATAGATGCGTTGGTTTGGGACAGTCGTACAGCCTTGTTGGCCCTTAGTCAAGGGCGAGTACGGGTGGGTTCAAATTAACAAGATAATGATGGGAAGAACTTGACATGTGACTTATGGTGGGCTGGCCCTTAGTCACGATCATAAGAGCATGGGGCAAAAATCATATCGGGAGTTTCTAAAGAAACTGAAACTTGCCAAGTGTGCGCATACCTTCTGGAGTATGAGTAACGTGGATGCATTCCATCACGTTATCATGCGATGAGAGTTGGATCCCGATTCCCACTGATGAGTTGGTTTACTCTTCGGGTGATCCCGATTGATTCTTCTTTAGGTTTGGAGGAGAATTTGACAGGACAGTGGGAGGTTTCCGGATTAGATAAAGTTATGACCATTCTGATCTAGGTTAGAGTGCACGCAGAGTGTTTCTTTTCTCTCTCTCTCTTTGGCAGCGACCTTTGACCGACCCTAGACTATGACTCAGTGACCAGATTGACCGAACCTTCTTAAAATACTGGCTTTTGGATTGTCTATGTTGCATAAGTCATTGCCACTCCTTCTTTTACCCTTTGAATTTCTCAGAACACCCGTTTTACTACGGATATCCACTTCCTTTGGATAGATCCATCGTATGGTTATATACGAACTCGAAGGGACTTCTTCGAGGATGGATCCAGGTTCAGGAGAAATAGAATTGGTTTATTCAGTTGTCTTTTATTATCACCTTCTCTCAGGTTGCGAGAGCTCCTTGGTTTAGGAGAGTACACCTATTACGCTTATTGGATAGTCTTATTCCAAACCATAGGCAGGTGCCGAAAGGTAGGGAATGAAGAAAACCAATTAGCCTAAGTAGGGTGTACAGAAGGCAATATGTAAAGACAAAATGAAGGGATTAGAAAGAGGGCAAAGTAAATTGCGACTGATATCATTCACGACCAAAACCGCGTACTTCATCGCCACTCCTACTTCACCTTTAAAGAATAAGGTATTATTCAGTTGTCTTTTATCATCACCTTCTCTCGAGATGCGAGTACTCCTTGGTTTAGGAGGGTACACCTATTATGCTTACTGGATAGTCTTCTTCCAAACCATAGGCTGGTGCCGAACGGTAGGGAAGGAAGAAAACCATTTAGCCTAACGATGGTGTACAGAAGGTAACGACTAAAGACAAGTAAAGGGATTTGGAGAGATGGCAATAAAATATACGGTTGAAGTCATGAATTGGATTATGGAAAAGGCATTGCTATGAATACTAGGATACCCCTACGAAACATTTTCATGTTTCAGTGCATTGTTAAAGGAAAACTGTTTTCCCGATTAGACACTTACTCCAAGGGTATGTATTTACCAGGTTTCATTCTCATATCTGTATGGTTTTACAGATGATGAGTGGGAGTAAGATATTGGGAATTGGGTGATCATCCTCATTATATCGGAATTCGTTAGAATTGGTGATATTTGAGGAAATCGCCAGGGTACAGTTTTCAACCTACGAAGCACAAGTTTTTGAGTTGTTCAACTCAGCGGACTTATACAGAGTATTGTATGTTGTCCAAGTGTCCTTCAGGACAAAGGGGTAGGTCCTCGTACTATGTTCTGTTTACTTATAACTTCTCTAGTTTTTAGACAAGTGTTTCGTAGAAATACAAGGTCTAAGTTTTGAGAAGTTGTGGGTATAAGAATAAAGTAGAGAACCAGGTATCACAAGTATCGGGATTCTTCAAAGAGATCGAAGATGTAGATTCTTGTGATTGGTATTCAGATGATAGTGATGGTTTTGAGAAACGTATTTCTCTTTCAGGTTACTCATAATTGGATGGATTCCTAAGTTGAGTGATGCTGATTAGCCTTTTTCATTAAGTGATATGCACTGCAGACAGCTGCATGATTTGAAGATGGTTCCAATTAAATAAGTGCCAAAGTTTCTGTATTGAATATAGAATGGATCGTACCTTAAAAGAAATTAAGGTACGGGGAGTTGTCCAGCTTATGATTAAAACCAGACACTGGATAACTCAGGGCACGTTTCTGTAATGGCTGTTTGTGGGTTGACCCTGGCTATGACGAGGGTTGATATTCTACCATTTGGAAGATCAATAGTGATATTGTTCTTGACTCGCCACAGTTTTAGTAAAATGGATCTTTTTCAGAAAACAGTAGTGGGAGTATGGTAGAACTGGAAGTGATTCCAGAACCGCGAACGATTACGGAAAATTTAATAGGACCTATATATTCAATCAGGTTTGACATTCCAATAGCCACTCTGCAGATATGGTGGGTAACCTCAGACACCCGAGAGGTACTTCGGTAGCCTCAAGGACGGTGACAGGGAGGTTCTTATCTACCCAGACTTGACATTACTGTTGTTCCAGGTTATGAGACCCGGTAGGAGGGTTGTCGTAGTCAGTGGGAGCATCGGAAGCATAGTGGGCAAGTAGCTTATGTCTATTTATAGACTAGAGCAGTTATAGCGGAGATAGATCATCTAATTTTGATGTGAAAGTCATAGGTTTGACTTCATCAGAATAGGGGATGGATCTGTTAAGAAGGTAGTAGGGTGTGATGTCATGGTATTTGGATGACATACACAGAGTAGGAAGTAAAATTCCTATACTACGATCGGTTGTACTCTGATCGTCACACAGTTGTTTCTCCAGACAGGATATGGATATAATATTTGACATTCTGGTTTCTAGATCTATAGTTTTAGATCTGGATTTGGGTAGTTTCCCAATGTGGGTACTTTGACAGATATTCTAATGGTTTTTAGAATAGTTGACTCCTAGCATGGTAGTATACCTGCAGGTGATGGAGTCACCCTCTCTAAAGGTGTCGTATAGACTAAAGGGGAGAGGGATGTGCATGATTGGCAGATCACTTGCTTAGGCAATTGAATCAATCATGAGATGTCAAGTACCGCACCAAATGTTGTTTTTGCACTAGATGCAATAAGTTTGTATTAATCCAATCCTGGAGAAACATAAGGAAGCAGTTTTAGAACACTAGTACATGTTCTACGGATTTGATAACGGCAGCCTCTTTCGGGAGACGGTTATCATTCCAGGCTTCAAAGGTGACATGGATGACAGAGTGATTGTCAGAGTTTTTAGTTTTCCCTCAGACGAGGGACAGTATTATGGACAGGTGGTTCCAGAGGATACTGTGGGTGGCATGGTGCCAGATACTGATTAGGTTCAGTGATCCTTACAGTCTAAGAAGTTTGGATATGGAGTTCATTTATGAACTAAGGTCCCATCAGATATCCAGACATATTCTAAGACAGGTACTACTCAATTCGGGAGATGGCTTTCTCCGCGAACTTGAGATTAAGAGAGATATAGAAAGATACTTCTAGGCGGATCCACTCACTGAGGCTATTTCTCGAACACAATAGTTTTACAAACGGGCTTTGTGAAACTGATTAGTAGAGGAGTTGGATGTTCGTTTTCACACGGGCTGTGAGTAGTCGACATCACAATAATTAGCCTTGAGTACAAGTGGGAGATTGTTGGAGATAGTGCCCTCATAGTCAATTATTGGATCGCAGGTACGTGATTGCAATGATTGCGGAGGACCTATCCCGGTAGGACAGTCTTACTCGAGATGATAGTATACTATCTGGTTTGCCTTTATCAGTCGTGTACATGTTCAGGTGACTGATTGCATGTTACACTTTGATATAGCCCTTAGGATCTTGCTTTACTACCAAAAGTATGATGGCGATCATATACGTGAGAGTTGGGTAGTTTATATGCATATCCTTAATTGTGGTCCCTAGTCGTGGGAGTTTCGAGACAGGGCATCGATACTCCGGAGTAGACTAGTGTATACAGTCGAGACCCCGACGAGGGGCGGTGGCCGGTCTCACAAGCCACTGGTGTCAGTTGGATCACCTAAGATGTATACAGGTGCTCATTGGGTTATGAGTACACCGGACAGGACTCGCCGGGAATCTGCTAGTTAGTATTATATCTACCGTCAGATAGCAGTTCCCTGGTGACATGTGTACAGGTTAGTTCATCGACCTGAGGTCGTCATTTGTCTCGTGTGAGTTCCCACTGTGCTTTGATTTCTACCCTACCACGGCTCAAAGGAGTCGTGCAAACAGGTAGCTTTTGGGTACAGTCCCGAGCCATATGGAGGCACGTGAGCGGATCGGCAGGGGATTCGTCTCTCCCGGTATTGGGGGCGAGATCGTGCTGTGTCTAGGAGAGCCATTACACAAAGCCCACGGCCGTGGCAGGAGATTTACTGGTAGGTACTCCAGTAGTATCTCAGGGTGTTATTGGGCTTCACTCCGACACGACTTATACTGCTTCTGGGGGTCTGACGTTGCTAGCCCCCTAGGCGGATATGCGATACTCATTGACGAACGGACCGGACTGTATATACATTGTCGCTGTTAGACTCAGTAGGGTTTCTGGATGTGTTAGCTCATCGGCCACCCTTGAGTGCGCTCATCAGCCTCCCTTAAGTTCAGTCCGTGGGCAACCGTCACGCATAGCTAGTGCAGCTGACGGTTTGTGGTTAAACCCACTGCCAGGGTACTGAAGAGTCATTAGAGTCCCCCACAGACAGTTTCCCAAGTTTCGGGCGAAACGTTGTAGAGGCCGTATGGTTTTATGGCAGGGTTCGGAAAATGCACGTGCGTTTACGCACGTGTCGATTTTCGGACAGATGATACTGGTCGGCTTTGGTTTAAGCCGGATCCGAGTATTATATTGAGTAGGTATAATATCTTTGTCTCAGTTGCATTTGTATTCGGTCGTAATACAAATGCGGGTATATTTATACAGTTTCGGGGTTATCCTGAAAGTCGTTTCAGGATCACTTTTGGAAGTTGCCAGTTTCCCGTTTTCTATCAGCCGTCTTTTAACATTTGGTTAAAGGCGGATTTATCTTTTCTTGGATGAGAGTGAGTCGTACTTCTAGAAGGTTCTAGAAGGTTCTAGAATTTGTGACAAGGCTTAGTGACCCATGCTTTGATTTCATTACATTCTTGTTTTGCTTAAGATCTTTATGCTTTGTTATTAAAGCTTCTTGTCTTCCTTAGGATATTTAGTGAGAAGCTTTTTGCTTAAGGTCACCACTTGCTCCTACGGTCACCTCCCTCCATCATATAAAATGGCCGGCCCTCTCTCTCCTCCTCACTCTCACTTGATGTTTCATTTTGGTTAGAAAAGATTATGATAGTATTCGGGGTGTATGGAATTTTACAGTTCATTTCATTCCATCACCCGATTTCCACGGCAACTTCATTAACCGATCGTCCACGGTTTTGGACGAAGTGAGACAAAGTCATCTACTCATTCTCTACATCAATCTTGGTCGTCTCTTTTAGCAAACTTGACGATCGAGTTGCCTCAAGTCAGAGGCGGGAGCCCGTTTAAAGAATCGGTGATGTGGTGTCACCTCGACGAGGATATCGGAGATCGACGAGATCGGAGCAGCCGCAACGGAGCGTGGGATGATGGTTGAAGAACGAAGGACTCGGATCGTTCGGTACAACCTTTCTACACTCTTTACTGTTTGTTAGTTTAGCAATAATGGCAGATCCGGGTTAAAGTATACGATAGCGCCAAGTTAAAAGTTTTTATTCCGCATTTGGCGTCTGTAGACTGCCAGGGCGCTAACGTAGACTTACAGTTATGTGTTCATGGATATGTTATATTGGATCGTCACGTTCTGAATAGCCGTGGGGTTTTATGTGAGATGAGGGTTTTTATTTTCATTCATGTAAAATTAAATGTATGTAATATTCTTTTATTGGGGCACTTCCGGGATGAGGTTGATGTCACCATTTGTATATTATTTACTTTTCCACACTAGGATAGACCCAAGGAGGAGAGCATAAGTAACCGGGTTCTAGAGTCCAGTGGGAGACCAACTCGAGGAGTCGAGTCCGGGTCTCCTAACTCTAGAATTGGAAGGGTTGTTTGCCACTCTCGTAGGGGTCTAGGGGTATGGGTTTGGCTATTCATCGCGACCGTGGAATCCGTGTTTTATAGAGTCTCAAAATAAAACACGGACGTCCTAGTATATCCAATGTTTCATATGTTTCTTCTGCTGCGATATCTGTGATGTGATCATTTGATATGTTGTGATAAATACTGTATATAGTATATATGATATATTATATAGACGTTACTTATGTTTTACACCCGCGCTAGTCCTGCCCCGCTCTGCCGTTAGTTACCTAACCTAACGGTGCACGAGGGGACATCGAGGCGAATGCGGATGGCATAAGTGTACTTCGTATTTATCTGTGATGTTTAGGTGACTTAAATGATGGGACTTCATTAATGTGATTAATGAAAGAAAAGAAACCTAAAAGATGTTGTAGAATCAAATTTTTCAAAAAGGGTAGCTACAGTTTTTGCTTTGCATAGCGATATATATGATATATCCTGCACCTTATTCGATGAGGAAAGAGCCGGGTTCCCTTCACCGGGAGTGACCACTTTAGCAAAACTGGCAGATGCTACAACACTCGGTTTGTCTTTTGATTGCTTTTTGAGTTTTTGCTTTGCATAGCGAAGTATATGATATATCCTGCACCTTATTCCATAAGGAAAGAGCTGAGATCCCTTTACCGGGAGTGACCTCTTTAGCAAAACTAATAAAAGACTCAAAATCACTCCATTTCAAAATTCACTCGATTCTACAACGATATCAAGTTCATTACGCAATAGGTTTTCATAAAAAACCTGTCGTAGCCCTCCGTCATTTCAGATAAGAACTGTTTAGTATTCGTGCTGCGTTTATTGGCCTTTGTCAAGACGTAGTATGCGGTAGCTGAATGGTGCTTATCTGCTTATGCATATGATGCAGATTATTTTGGGGTAGTCGTACAACCTTGTTGGCCTTTGTCAAGGGTTGTGCGGGTGGGTTTGATTCAATCAAGAAATGATGGGTTGAACTTGACTAGCAGCCTATGATTTGTTGGCCTTTGTCAAGGTCATAGGGGTTAGGGGCAAAATATTATCGGGAATTTCAAGTGTTGAAATTTGCAATGAGATTGCATACCTTCTATGAGATAGTTGGATCCCGATACCCACTGCGAGTAATTGTTACTTCTGGGAGAGTTTTACACAGGAAAATTAGCCGATCAAGTAGGTGTCTAGAAAGGTGTCAATGGGGTTACGCCTATGGGAAAACGGGGTTTACTTTAATTAGTTCCGTGTGAAAGCACGGGGAACCTCCCTCAAAGTACCGACACTGGCCTGGCTGAAAGATTGGCGAAATTGTAGGGTGTAATTAATCCCGGCTAGTCTTTCCTTTTAGGGTTTGAAGGAAGATTTGATAAAAACAGTGGGAGCCATCCTGATTAGATAAAATAATAACCAATCTGATCTTGCAAGAGCATACGCTAAAGTGTTTTCTTCTCTCTCTCTCTAGGTAGCGACCATATCATGCCTTAATAAAGATAATAATATGGATGTATTGACCGAACCCACATGTTATACTGTACTGGGGAACGTTGGTTCCGTTCTTTCTTATAAAAGTTATGAGACTGAACAGGATATAAGGGAATACCAGGATTCCCATGCCACCCGAATGAAGAAAGTACATGTTGATGCATTTTCTTCGGGTGTGTTCGTTACAGAGAACTGTTTCTCCATTTTCTCTACGTCCTGGGTATTAGATACCTGGTCAGGATCCCATATATGTAATCAGTTACATGGGCTTAGGAAAGGTAGTGAACTTGGAGAAGGTGATAAAGACATAAGGGTTGGAAATGGTGCAATTGTTGCAGCTAGAACCGTTGGGGAATATCACCTTGTATTGCCAACGGGTAATACATTGATTCTGAACGAATGCTATTACATGCCGAACCTGATATGCAACATTATATCGGTTTCTTTGTTGAGTAAAGAAGGATATAACTTTGTATTACAGGATAGTGTTATGAACGTTTTTCTGAACCAAAAGTTGGTTGGATCAGGCACGATGTGCAATGGCATTTATGTTCTAAATCAATCAAAAGTTCTGAGCATAACAAACACACACAAGAGGAAAAGTTCAGAACTGAACGAATCCTTCTTGTGGCATTGTAGACTGGGTCACATCAATGCAACACGACTAGCTAAGTTGCATAAAGATGGATATTTGAATCCGTTTGAATTTTCATCTTATGATACTTGCCAGTCATGTCTCAAAAGAAAGATGACCAAAACTCCGTTTACGGGACACGGAGAAAGAGTTACGGAACTCTTAGGACTGGTACATAGTGATGTATGCGGTCCCATGTCTACACATGCCAGGGATGGTTCTTCGTACTTCATTACATTCACTGACGATCTCTCTAGATTCGGGTAAGTGTTCCTGATGAAATACAAATCAGAAACTTTTGAGAAATTTAGAGAATATAAACAAGAAGTCGAGATCCAAACGCCGGCAGTAGGTGGTGATCATATCAATCACCCACAAGCCGCAAGCGGTCTGCTAAACCTAACGGCCAACCAGGTATTGAGCGATCGTTTCGCTTGAGCAATGAATTCCTGGACTTCCTAAAAGTGAGTGGGATTCTCTCTCAGCTAACTCCTCCATATACGCCACAGCACAACGGTGTATCGGAACGGAGGAACTACACCCTATTAGATATGGTGCGCTCTATGATGAGCACAGCTGAGTTACCTATTTCCTTCTGGGGGTATGCGCTGGAGACAACAGCATACCTATTGAATCAAGTTCCATCTAAATCTGTACCTACCACACCATATGAGATATGGAGTGGGAAGAGACCATGTCTTAAAGAGTTAAGATATGGGGTTGTCCGGCCTATGTCAAAAGGCAAAATCCGGACAAACTCGAGGCACGGTCAGTTCTATGCAAGTTTGTGGGATATCCCAAACATTCACATGGATATCTTTTCTACCATACTGAGGAACAAAATGTGTTTGTTTCTCGACATGACACCTTTTTAGAAAAGGAATTTCTTACAAAAGAAATTAGTGGCGACGAGGTAGAACTGGAAGAAATTCCGGCTACACAAACTCAAACTGAAGATTTAGTGGAACAAGAAGATTCGATAGTTCCCGATGAACCCCAGTCACTCCGCCGATCTAGTAGGGTTCCTCACCCACCTGAGAGATACTACGGTTTTCTCATGGATGGTGGGAGCGAGGATTGCATCATGGTTGATGATGACCCAACTAGCTTCGAGCAGGCCATCACGAGTGGGGACTCAGTGAAATGGCTGGATGCAATGCGGTCCGAGATGGAATCCATGTACACCAACAAAGTATGGACTTTGGAAGATACTCCTGAAGGGGTAAAACCCATTGGGAGCAAGTGGATCTTCAAGAAAAAACTTGGTGTAGATGGGAAAGTGGAGACTTTCAAAGCTAGACTTGTTGCTAAGGGTTTTCGTCAAAGACCAGGTGTGGACTATGACGAAACCTTTCCTCCAGTGGCTATGCTTAAAACCATCCGGATCATGTTTGCCATCGCTGCATATCATGACTACGAAATCTGGCAAATGGATGTTAAGATCGCCTTTCTAAACGGTGATTTAGAAGAGAGCGTGTACATGACTCAGCCAGAGGGCTTCGTAGCTAGTGGGAGCAGCGGGAAGGTGTGCAAGCTGCTTAAATCCATTTATGGATTAAAGCAAGCATCGCGGAGTTGGAACATCTGCTTTGACGTTGTTATCAAAGAGTTTGATTTCGTCAAAAACGTAGATGAACCTTGTATCTACAAGAAGGTGGCAGAGAGTAAGGTTGTCTTCCTCGTATTGTACGTGGACGACATACTCTTGATAGGAAATGACATTCCTATGCTGCAATCGGTCAAGCTCTTCTTATCACAAAGATTCTCAATGAAAGATCTAGGTGATGCCTCCTACATATTGGGAATTATGATCTATAGAGATAGATCTAAAAGGATATTGGGATTGTCCCAATCCAGGTACATTGACACCATACTAAAGAGGTTTAGTATGGAAGAATCCAAGCGTGGGAACTTACCCACGATCTCTGGACTCACTCTCTCTAAAGAGATGTCTCCCAAGACTGATTTGGAGAGAGCTCGCATGCAAGGGATACCCTATGCTTCGGCTGTAGGCTCTATCATGTATGCGATGCTGTGTACCAGACCCGATGTAGCATACTCACTAAGTGTAGTGAGCAGGTATCAAGCTGATCCTGGAGAGAGTCACTGGACAGCTATGAAGAGCATTCTCTAGTACTTACGAAGGACTAAGGAGATGCTCTTGGTGTATGGTAACGGAGAACTTCAAGTGGAGTCCTTTACCGATTCGAGCTTCCAGAGTGATAAGGACGACTCTAAGTCGCACTCGGGATTTTTCTTTACCCTCTACGGAGGGGCGGTTAGCTGGAAGAGTTCCAAGAAGGAAACCGTGGCAGACTCGACGATGGAGGTTGAATACATTGCTGCCAACGATGCTGCCAAAGAGGCTGTCTGGATCAAGAAGTTCATTACTGAACTTGGAGTGGTTCCATCCATTGAGCATCCAATACCTTTGTATTGCGATAACAATGGAGCGGTGGCTTTGGCCAAGAAACCAAGGTCCCATCAGCGATCCAGGCATATTCTGAGGTGGTATCACCTGATCCGGGAGATAGTTGATCGCCGGGAGATCGAGGTCAGGAGGGTTGACACGAAGAACAACACTGCGGATCCACTCACGAAGGCCATTCCCCAGATACAGTTTGAGAGACTCTTTGGTATTCTAGGTATGCGATACTACAGCAGCTTGCCCAAGTGCAAGTGGGAGATTGTTAGTTGTATGTATGCCCTAGAGGCCAGTATTGTACAGATGATGTATATTATATTGGATGCTTGGACATATATAGAGAGGACTTTCTTGCTCGATATGATAGTATGCTATCTGGTTGCTCTTTATCTTAACATGTATACTTGTCTCTTGATACTGTCTTATAGTTACATGTTGGTAAAGCCCTTAGGATGTGTACTTGACTACCTGGACTATGATGGAGATCATACTAGTGGGGACAGAGTAGTCCATAAGTACATCCTTTAATGTTCCTAGTTGTGGGTGTATCGAGACAGGTCATCGATATACCAGTATAGACTAGCGTATACGCTTCTCAACCCATGAGATGGGCGATGGATGATCCTATATCCATTGGTGTTTGACTTCAAAGATGGTATACGGGTGCTCAGTGGAGACTGGGTACACTGGACGGACTCGCCGAAAACTCCCAGATGGTATTATACCTCACGTCAGATGGCAATTCTCTGGTGACACTTATGCAGGTTAGTCTATAGACCCGAGATCGTTATAGAATCTTGTGTGATTCCTACTGTGCTTTGATTTCCACCTTACCACGTCCAAGAGGGCATGCAAAACGGTGGTTTTTGGGTACAGTCCCGAGTCACATGGAGGCAATGAGCGATAGGAGGGGTTTTCGTCTCTCCTAGTATTGGGGGTTGATGTTGCGCTGTGCTCGATTGGCCATAACAGGGAAGTCCCTGGCCAGGGCTGATTTAGAGATTTACTGGTAAGTGTTACCAGTAGTTTCTCGACCCATTATGAGCCTCACATCGACACGACTTATCGGTTATTGGGGTCTGACGTTCACTACCCCTAGACTTGATATGCGACATATCAGACGAGGAGACCGGACTGTACGGGAAGTGTTACCGGCAGGCTTTTGCAGGAGTTGGAGCGGGATTGCTTGCTGATCATCTGATCGCTCAATACCCGGGTAGCCGTTACGTCCAGCTAGTACCGCTGACGGCTTGTGTGTGCTTGATGTGATCATCACCTACTGCCGACGTATTGATGAGTCTTTAGAGTCCTACATAGAGGTTTTACTGGCTCAGGCAAAACGAAATAGGAGCGCATATATGATATGTGCGGGACCGAGAATAATACATGTATGTGATACCGTATTCTATTCTCGCGACTTTTTGTATCGGTCGGTTATATTTGATATAGCCGGGTTATCGAATCAAGTGTTGATTCGATAAGACGATGCATTGGATGTTAGTCGGTTATATGAGATATAACCGGATTATTAAGTCAAATGTTGATTTAATAATTTAGTGTATAATTGTATATTTCATATACTAATTTACATTAACTAACATTTGTTCACTTAAGGATTTTTCGCACATGTGCACAACTTTAATATATATGTGATATATATTAAAATGTGTATTTCTTTTATGTATCATGGTTGTTGATACACATGACATGGGTGTATAAGACATACACCATTCTAATTTTAGTGGAGGGGTTTTTGTATTTAAAGTAAATCTAAATTGGTTGAAATTTGTTAAGTGCATGAAGCTTGTAGAAGCTTTTAGTGCTTTGACAAATTAAACTCGATTTGTTTTACTTAAGATATTTAGTTAACCCAACCATTAGGATTAGCCATGGTTATGTCTCTACATGAGTTAGTATATGATACTCACTCACCCATGGTTAGCACTCTCACTTGATGATTATCCTCATCCTTTTTCTTTTGTTCATCTTCTTCTTCTTTGAGCAAAAAGAAAAAGCTTGCTAGGGTTTTAAAAAGAGAGTGAAAGATTGTGAGAAATAAAATTCTAAAGAGAACCCACTTCCTATTTCTCCATCCTCTACTAGACTTGCACTTTAGTATAGGGTGTTTGCTTCACTAATTCTCAAGTTAGTGAAGTAGTAGCTTGAGTTGATATTCCCTCGACGTAGATCATCTTCGGCCTCGAAGACTTCAAGCAAGGACGCTTCTTTCGCCTCGTGAAGCCATGCAAGACCCCGGGAGAACCATGATTGCAGTGAAGGGACTACAACAAGGAGCTTTAGAAGTGAAGGACCGATCTACAAAGGTTGTATTTCGTATTCACTTAGTGGTAAATGTGATTTACTTGCATTTGAAACCCTAATTTTCTAGCAAAGAACTTGTTTAGGGTTGTTAGGCACGGCTAAAATTTTAATCGGGCATGGTTGATGCTTACTTAACCCTTGTTAGAGTGCCTAGTAACCCTACAATATGGGTGGGTCTGGTTAATCTTGAAATGACGGGTAGAAGTTGACTAGTGCTTATGATATGTTAACCATAGCCATGGTCATAAGCAGCTAGGGGTAAAAACCATATCGGGAGTTTCAAGAGTTGAAATTTGCAATGAGATTGCATACCATCTATATGATTGTTGGATCCCGATCCCACTGTGAGTAAGAGTTACTCCCAGGAAAGTTTTGCACTTTACAATTAGCTAATCCAGTAGGTGTCTAGAAAGGTGTCAACAGGTTTGACCTCTGGGAAAACGAGGTTTATTTTAATTAGGTCCGTGCGAAATCACGGGGAACCCCCCTCAAAGTACCGACACTGGCCCGGCTGACCGGTTAGCGAAACTGTAGAATGTAATTAATCCTGGCTATTTTTCTTTTAAGGTTTTGAAAGAAAAATTGATAAAAGCAGTGGGAGACATCGATTAGATAAGATAATAACCAATCTAATTCTTTGCAAAAGCATTTCGCTGAGTGTATTCTTTTCTCTCTCCTAATGGCAGATACCGATGACGTGACTTAAGCTTCTTTTAGAGAAAAACAAACTGACAGGACCGAATTATAAAGAATGGTTGAGTAACTTGAATATTGCACTCACATATGATAAAGTATCATATGTCCTCACTGCCATAGCCCCACCCGTCCCAGGACCTGAATCATCTGTTTCGGATAAGGAGATCCGAAAAACATAGGATATTGATTGTGACACGGCCAAGTGCCTCGCGCTTGCTTCAATGGACAATATTCATCAAAAGCAGCACGAGAAGATGGATTTTCAATCCATCTTTCTTCATACAAAGGAGTTGTATGCAGAGCAATCTCGGACATTACGATACGAGGCATCTAAAAAGTTGTTTCAGATGCGTATGGCCCCTGGCACATCAGTAGGAGAACATGTCTTGTAAATGATTGGTCTTATAGAAGAACTTGAGGACCTGGGATGGACCATAGATAATGAGCAATATACAGATATTGTTCTACAGTCTCCCCCCTGCTTTTGCTCTGTTCATAGTGAATTTCAATATGAACGATTTGGAGAAATCATTGCCTGAACTTCTCAATATGTTGAGAAGTGCAGAGAGCACGCTTAAGACAGCGAGAACTCCTGCTCTGCTTGCTGGGCCATCTTTCTCTTCCGTCCTAAAAGCCAAGGCCAAGGGAAAGAAGAAGAAGAAACCCATCAAACCGAAAGGTGGAGTTCAAAAGGCAAAGGGGAAAGATAAATCTGGGGCCATGGGAAGTGGAAAAGGAGAATGCTTTTACTGCCACAAGTCGGGACATTGGAAACATAACTGTGCTCTGTATCTTGCTGATCTTAAGAAGAAGAAGCATGCTGATGCTTCCGCTTTAGGTGTGTTTGTAACTGAAAACTGTTTTTCTATAAACTCTGCATCTTGGGTATTAGATACCGTTTCTGGTTCTCACATCTGCAATTGTATGCAGGGATTAAGAAACAGTAGAGTTTTGAAGACTGGTGACCATACTCTGCGGGTTGGAAATGGTTCCAATGTACATGCTGTATCCGTAGGAGAGTATCATCTGGGGTTGCCTTCGGGTTGTATTATGGTTTTGAACCCGTGTTATTATGTACCAAGTATGCTATGTAATATAATATCTATTTCTTTGTTGGACAATGAAGGATATCATTTTGTGTTGCAGAATAATGTTATGAACATTAACTTGAATCAACAGTTGATTGGGTGTGGTACACTAAATAACGGCATTTACGTCCTGAACCAACACATAGTTTTCAATATACAACATACTAATAAAAGAAAGTTTTCAGATATAAATGAAGGTTTTCTTTGGCATTGTAGACTTGGTCATATTAATGAAACAAGACTAAACAAGCTACATAAAGATGGATATTTAAATCCTTTTGAATATAAATCTTATGTGACTTGTCAGTCCTGTATCAAAGGTAAAATGACCAAAACTCCGTTTACTGGACACGGAGAAAGAGCTGTGGAACTCTTAAGCCCCATACATAGTGATGTATGTGGACCAATGTCTACACATGCAAGAGACGGTTTTTCATACTTCATTACTTTTACTGATGATTTCTTCAGATTCGGACACGTGTTTTTGTTAAAACATAAATCCGAAGCTTTCGAGAAATTCAAGGAGTACAAACTTGAAGTAGAAAAACAAACATGCTTGAGTATCAAGAAACTTCGATCAGATCGAGGTGGAGAGTATTTGAGTACAGAGCTTTCAAACTTCTTAAATGAGAATGGGATTCTCTCTCAGCTCACTCCCCCTTATACACTACAGCACAACGGTGTGTCACAACGGAGGAATCGTACCCTATTAGATATGGTACGGTCCATGATGAGTGATGCTGAGTTACCGCTTTCCTTTTGGGGACATACATTAGAGACAACAATGTATCTGTTAAATAGGGTTCCAACTAAGACCCTGTCTACCACTCCATATGAGATATGGTGTGGAAAAAGACCATCTCTTAAAAGAGTTAGGATATGGGGTTGTCCGACTTTTGTCAAAAAGCAGAATCCAGACAAATTCGAGACACGATCGGTCATGTGTAAATTTGTGGGATATCCAAAACATTCATATGGATATCTATTCTACCACAAGGAGGAACAAAATGTGTTTGTTTCTCAACATGCCGCATTTTTAGAAAATAAATTTTTTACAAACAGTAATAATGCCAATTGTAACACCTTAGGTCGTGTTTAGGGGTTAATTATATTTTAATAGATAGTTTTTGGTAAAAAGTTTACCAAATTAAGTTTCAGATATTTTATTCTAATTAATGAATATTTTTTTAGAATTTTTCTAGGCGCAAACACACTTGTGCATGTAAACTAGGGTTTAGAGATGGGGTTAAACCATGATTAGCAAGCATGAAGGATTAACCCATTCTCTTTATGTTAATTGATTTTCATTAGGTGTATTTGGTTTTTTATTATGTGTGTTGTTTTCTTGTTTTCTATATATGAGAAATGATGTGGATTTTTGTTGTTGACTTGGAGGGAGAGAGAGAGTATGTGCAATATGGCTTGAGCCATGCTCATTTAATGAGAGAGAGAGAGGGGTTGACTAGGGTGCCTCATTTCTTTCCTCATTATTCTCACAACTCTCTCTCTCACACACACTCAGCTGAGAGAGAGAGAGAGAGGCAGCATGTAGGGTTCCTAGGCACACCCATGAGGTTCTACAAGTGATCAAACATGGCCAATTCAAATTTTTTTCATGTGCCTACAAACCCTAATACGGATCGTTAACTAGATGTATAGGCGATGCAGTGCAAGTAAACAACTTTAACTTAAAGGAAATGGGCTACAACCTTTGTAGATCCGGTCCTCCACCTCTCCAGCTCCGTGATGACGTCCCTCCGCTGTACCCATCGGAATCCTAGACTCTCGCGGTGGTTTCATCGGAGAAAAGATCGGGCTAGGTCGTTGACTTCGATGCCGAAGATGATCTACGTCGAGACAACTCAAGATCAAACTCCAACTTCACCAAGTCATGAAACTTGTGATGAAAACACCCTATACTACTTGGCAAGTGGTAGAGGATGAAGAAATAGGAAGTGGGTTCACTTTAGAATTGGATTTCTCACTCTTTTTCTCAAGTTGCCACTAATAGAGGCAAGGTTTCTTCTTTGTTGAAGAAGAAGAAGAAGAAGAAAGAATATGATAAGTTATATTTAAAATAGAAAACAAAATGATACTTATCATAATTTCAACCATGGTTTAGTGTAGAGAACTAAGTAGGGTTAAGTTGAATGTTTAGGGTTAGGAGAAGAAGACAAGAATGGTTACATTAGTCAAAGATGCATGAAGCATCAAGAAGTTTCTTGTTTGAAAACAACCATTTTTGTTTTCCTTTTCCTTCTTTAACCAAAATAAATAGATAAATGAATAAGTGAGTAAATCAAAACCCTAATCATTAACATAATGTTCATATCAGATTTTTGCATTTTTATACCGCCCAATTTTTATCACATTGCATATCGGTAGGTATTCTTGAGCCGTGTTTGCTAGTCAATTGCAGGATACAGGTTCTCGGCTCTAAACGATGAAATTCATGGAAAAAACACGACAAAATCCGGGTTCCTGCCAACCACAGATAAAACACGGATCTCCTCTCTTTATCCGTCTGTTGCCACACACCAGTTTAGGAGACAAAATGGCAAATCAAATGTCATTTTCATGCACAAGGCTCAATGGCAGCACAAGATCCAAGAAATCTACGCGGAGCTCAAGAAAATCATGACAAAAAGATCCATATCCAATCACCTTTTGATCAACAGAAATTCTGGAAAAATCGTGAAGCAATTCTGAGAAAAATCATATACCAGACTAATGGGAACAACAAAACAGGAAAAGCCACAAAAAATGATGAACCAATTCCTCTAAAGTGCCGCGGTTCCGCGGCAATAGAAGGCTTAGGCCGCGGAACCGCGGCCGTATAGTGGCGACAGTTGACCAATTTTTATGGGTAGATTGGTCATTTCACTTTAATTCTGAATGTTGCCCTAGGTTTTCATTTTCCAGCCTATAAATAGCCCAGAACCTTGTGAAGCCAAGGGTGCTTAATCTTGTATTTTTTCTAGGTTTTAGATTACTTGTTCTTCTTCCTCTTCTCATCTCTTCTCCATTGAAAAACTTGTAGTGAGCTTTTGTGAGTGAAGAATGATGAATAAAGAAGTTCCTTTTGTTATTATACTTGTCTTGTTCTCTTATTATTGCTTGTAATTTTCATTTGTTAACTTAGTTGTTGTTATTTCTTGTTGTTTCTTTCTTTTCTCTTTTCCTTTATCCTTAAACAACCATGATGCTTACGCTTGATCCTTGCCGAGGTGAGGACGCAAATAGCTAGTTGTTATCTTCTAATCTCCTTCTTTCTATCTTCCTCTTTTGTGTTATTTTCTTTTCCGTATAATGGGTGAGTAGTTTCATACTTGTTAGGGTAGGATAAGGGAAGTTTGAGAGAAGGAAATCTCTCTCACTCTTTTCTTTCCCAACATCTTAAATCGACTCCCGTTAATTGAACCACAATCCGCTCCTTACGGCACCCTATCCTACATGATAGCGGTGATTCAGTAGTGAGACCGGTTGTGGTTGAATTAACCGGAGGTTATGGCTAAGAGCCAAGAACGGACGGACAAGCACCAAAAGGAAGAACTTAAGCGTTGGAAAGCCTAGCTTATATTCACAAGTTCCTTCCTAGTCGTGCTAATCCCCGTTGTTGCCGATTACCGTAACACCGATATTAAGAGTGGCAAAGAAAGAAGTGAGCGACTCCTAACTCAAACTAACCTAATCCTAACCCTAGCAAGCTCTCTTTACATATCATTTTAACACTTAGATAATCACAAACAAATCTGGAAAATTGGACTTAACTCGTTAAAACACATAGAAAAAGATTCCCATCTCCCTGCGGACGACCCGTACTCAACCGCTAGCTATATGCGAAACCGTTTTGATTGCGGTAATTAACTAAACTTGGACACGCAGAATCTCTAACAATCAAATGACGCCGTTGCTAGGGAGACGGTAGTTTATTTCTTTGTGTGATTTCGGGTTAACTTGTGAATATAAATCTAACAGAAAAACAAAACAAAAAAATATACATTGTAAAAAAACCATTTTGTTATTTTTGATTAGTTTTTGTGCAAGTGTGTAGGATAATACGAAGTTCAAGTTCAGTGCCAAAGACGTGGGAAGATAGACCCACATTTCGCGGCTACACCGCGACGGATCAAAACGAAGCAAACGGTCTACTGTAAAAATCTGGAGCAGATCCAGGAAGCAAATCAAGATTCAGGATAACCAGACAAGAAGAGGACAGGCAGGTGACCATCCACAAGAAAAATGATGCTCCGAAGGCACCTTCAAGCCGCGGAACCACGGCATTAGCACACTAAGGCAGCGGAGCCGCGGTGGTTTGAAGCTTTCAGGAGCCCAAATTTTAGGTAATTCTTTCTTTTCTCTTCCCCACTCCTCTGGACTCCAATAAACTGTGTTTTCTGCAGCATTCTTTGCGCAAATTCTCTTCCCCCTTCCAATAAACTGTTCTTGTGCAGGATTCTTTGTGCCGCGCTAAAAAATAAAAATTGTTTACAGTTGATTTGTTACTGCTTTGCATTCATTAATACGGACTTAAGGGGCTTGAAACCAATTCAGATTGGGTGGGGATTTCATCACCCTTCCCAGGACCCCAGAAATCACAAAAGCATATGCATTGACCATTGTTAATTAAAAAATACTAGACTCAGCCCTAAGGACTTCGCGCTCAATTGGACAGAGGACTAGTTACAGGCATCGGCCGTTTATCCTATCTGACTTTTGCGGTGCCTAGGCAAGTGTGTCGAAGGCAAGTGGTTATTTAATTAAGGAACTTCCCGAAAGCGTTGGACAACCTCCCACTTACCTGGCACTTACCTGGTCGCAATTGACGGAGAAGAGGCGGTTTGAGGTCCTATTTCTAGCCCTCTGGAACAGTTAGGAGCTGTCTAGCAGACCTAGGTGACCCTAGATCTAGGTGTGATTGTGCATATCTTGTTTGTAACTGCTTAAAGCCGTAAGTCCATACATATTTCTGTAAAGCTCTTTCTAAAATAAAAAAATCAAAAAGGAAAAAATCAAAAACTTTTATAAAAACTTGCCCTTTGTCGCTAAAATCCATTTTTCACCCACCACCCATCGCCTTTCTCCATTGACGTTTTCTTACCCTCACCTTCTCCGCTTTGACTATACTAAACTCGTTTAGTGTATGTCCGCTTGGACTCGGGACACTAGCGCCCGCCTAGTCCGCGTTACGTTAGTCGCTACCGACTACGCGATCGACTCAGATGTCGAAACTCCGTCCACTCCTCTTTCACCCTTACCTTTGCCGGCAAACACCGACGTTGACCGGAATTATGTTCATACATCTTCACCTTCACCTTCACCTTCACCAACCTCTTCTTCCGCGATGTCAGGATTTAATCCAAACATCTCTTTGACTACTCCTGGATTGGCTCCACCTCCTACGGAGACCAATAACCCACCACCACCGTCTGTTGTAGCGCCGCAGCGAATCGCGCTTCAGGATCGTTTCTATCCCACCCGTTCTGCACTTCCCACCTGCCTTTCTCTTCCACCGGCCAATGGGGATAATTTTGAAATTAAGCCCCACTTCATCAACATGCTTCCACGATTTCATGGGCTTGAATCTGAAGATGCCTATATCTTCATCAATAAATTTCAAAACGTTTGTGCCATGATGAAAACTACCCAACTGTCGGACGATGCTATACGTCTACGGGTCATTCCATTCACTTTATGCGATCTTGCTGAAAAATGGCTGTATAGCACCGCTTCCCACTCCATAACCAGTTGGGACGGGTTTGTAAAAGCGTTTCTAAAGAAATTTTATCCGAATCATAAAACCGCAAGGATCCGGAATGAAATCAACCAATTCTCTCAGCTTCCTTCTGAACCCTTCTGGAAGTGCTTTGACCGGTACAAAGACCTTCTTGTTCAGTGTCCTCACCACGGTATAGAGAAATGGCAACTTTGCCAAACCTTATATGAGGGCCTGAACCCAGCAACGAAGCAGTTGTTGGAAACCATCTGTCAGGGCCACTTCCTATCGAAATCTGACGAGGAAGCGTGGCAATTCTTTGACGACCTTGCGGAGCAAACGCTACAATGGGAGAGCACCAGACCGACTTCTTCTTCTTCTACCTCCACTTCTACCGGTCAGTCTAGGGTAGGAATTCACCAACTTGATGTCTCTATTGCGATGAAAGCTGAAATGGCTGCAATAACGAGAAAGCTTGAAGCGATAGAGAGCAAATTTTCTTCTCCTGCTCCTACCCCTGTTCTCCCCCTTCGTACCATTTGCGCTTGTTGTTCCGATCCTTCTCACTTAACCGAAGAGTGTCCTTACAATCCACCATCGCAAGGACAGGATCAGGTTAATGCTGCATTCCAGCAAAGACCGAGGAATGATCCATACTCTTCCACCTACAATCCCGGTTGGAGGAACCACCCCAATTTCGCCTGGAATCAGAATCAGAATCAATTCCAAGGCAACAATTTCCAAAGGCCCCCTCCGCTGCAACAACAGGCGCAACAACAAACTCAACATCAATTTCAGCAGCCCTTCCAACCCCAACCTTTTCAAATCAGACGAACAACTTTGCACCCAACAATTCTTTTCCACCAAACAACTTTGTTCCGTCAAACAACGATAAGGTTTCCTCGCTCGAACGAAGTCTGGAGGCGTTCGTTAAACAATCGACACAATCCACTGCCAACATCCAGTCTTCCATTCAGTCCTTAGTGCAACACACTGCCGCTCATGGGCAAAGCATCAAGACCATCGAGGCCCAGATTGCACAGCTGAATGCGGCCTTAAGCAAGCGAGAGAAGGGGAAGCTCCCGTCCCAGCTACTCCCAAATCCCGGTCACCCACATAATCTACATGTTGCTCTTGAACAACAGAACCATAATGTGAGTGCCGTGACCACATTGAGATCGGAAAGGATGCTGCAAAACAACATTGGCACACGGAGCAACGATGACACCCCGGCCGCTGCTTCTTCTTCATCTTCTTCTTCTCCTGCTTCTTCGTCTTCTGAGCCTATTCTCCGTTCTTCATAAGGCTCTCCTTCCTCTTCTTCTGCTTTGAATGGACCCACTTCTCACTCTACGAAAACACCTGTTCTGGGATCCGTTCTAACTCCACAATCTCCTCCTCCAGCATTAGACTCAACCAATTTTAAAAACGTTCCATTTCCAAACCGGTTGAGGTCTAATAAACAAAATCCTCAAATGGAGAAGATTCTGGAGTTATTTAAGCAGGTTAACATTAACATTCCTCTTTTAGATGCTGTCCAACAAGTCCCGTCCTACGCTAAAATCTTAAAGGACTTGTGCACAAAAAAGAGGAAGTCTCAGGTACCCAAGAAAGTTTTCTTGGCTAGTGCTGTGAGTGATGCTCTTACCCAATCTTTACCACAAAAACGGAAGGACCCTGGCTGTCCTACGATTTCTATTACCATTGGGGCTAAGAACATCAACCGCGCACTATTAGATCTTGGTGCCAGTGTTAACCTGCTTCCGTACTCAGTATACGAGCAATTAGGCGTAGGAGAGCTGAAACCCACGCACTGCACTCTCCAAATGGCCGACCGATCGATCACCCATCCTAGGGGTGAGCTAGAGGATGTGTTAATCAAAGTTGGGGACTTCATATTCCCCGTTGACTTCATTGTATTAGACACACAGCCTGTAGCTAACTCCCGGAATCAAATTCCGGTGATACTCGGTCGCCCATTCCTTGCAACCTCAAATGCTATGATCAATTGTCGCAAAGGTTCGATGAACCTCTCTTTTGGAAACATGACAATTGAACTCAACATTTTTAGGTTGGGGAATCAGCCCTCCGAACCTAATGCTCATATACTGGACGTCTGCTCGATCCAGGAGATCACCCCTGAAGAGTGTGAATTCGAGGAGTTTCTGTTCGATCATGCTAACCTTAACGCCACCAGTGCGTTCCTCCTCGAACCAGCTGCTGTTTCTGCACCCGACAACGACTACGAGTGTTTCACGTTCTTGAACGATCTTAGCCGCTTCCAACCCGAGTTTGAATCCTTCGAATTTCCGGATGAGTTACCTGAACCATCCAACTCGGTCGCTTACACTCGTTTTGAACCTTTGCTGGAGTCCTTTGAGTTCGAGACCTCTGCACCAATCTTGCCTTCAATCGTTTCACCTCCGACGCTCGAACTCAAGCCTTTGCCGTCTCACCTTAAGTACGCTTACTTAGGTGAGAACGAGACCCTCCCTGTCATCATCTCGGCTTCTCTAGCTCCAGAGCAAGAGAAAGCCCTTCTCGCGGTCTTGCACAGCAACAGGCATGCTTTTGGCTGGTCCATGGCGGACATCAAGGGGATTAGTCCCCTGATTGTTGAACATCACATTCATCTGATGGATGATGCCAAACCAGCCCGGGATCCACAAAGACGTCTCAATCCAGTCATGAAAGAGGCTGTGAAGAAGGAGATCGTAAAATGTCTAGATAGTGGTATCATTTACCCTATCTCTGATAGCCAGTGGGTTAGCCCCATTCACGTTGTCCCCAAGAAATCAGGTATAACGGTCATCACTAACGAGGCGAACGAGTTAATCCCTACTCGCACCCAAACTGGGTGGCGAGTATGCATCGATTACAGAAAACTCAACGCCGCAACGCGGAAGGACCACTTTCCGCTACCTTTCATTGACCAAATGCTTGAACGATTGACTGGACACGAGTACTACTGCTTTCTTGATGGCTACTCTGGCTGTAATCAAATTCCTATCGCCGAAAAAGACCAGGACAAGACCACTTTCACTTGTCCTTTCGGCACGTTTGCATATCGTCGCATGCCCTTTGTGTTATGCAATGCGCCCGCTACCTTCCAGCGGTGTATGATGGGAATATTCTCAGACATGGTGGAAAAATTTCTGGAGATCTTCATGGATGATTTTTCCATCTTCGGCGATTCCTTCAACGAGTGTTTTCTGCATCTTGACGCTGTCCTTACCCGATGTAAGGACAAGAATCTCACTTTGAATTGGGAGAAGTGTCACTTCATGGTGCGCGAAGGTATTGTCTTAGGACATATCATCTCGCAAAATGGCATAGAGGTTGACAAAGCAAAGATTGAGGTCATTTCCAATCTACCTCCTCCCAGATGCGTCCGAGACATCCGAGCCTTCCTTGGCCATGCCGGTTTCTATAGACGGTCCATCAAAGACTTAAGCAAGATTGCTAGGCCCTTGACTCTTTTGTTGGCCAAGGACACGCCATTCGACTTAAGCTCGAGCTGTGTGACTGCATTCGAGTCATTGAAAAGCTCACTCAGTTCTTCTCCCGTTCTTTCTTCACCTGACTGGACGCACCCATTTGAGATTATGTGCGATGCATCCGACTTTGCCATTGGTGCTGTCCTTGGACAACACATAAACAAGATGCCGCACGTAATCTATTATGCGAGCCGAACCCTGAACGACGCCCAACTCAATTATACAATGACTGAGAAGGAATTCTTAGCTGTTGTATTTGCTTTAGAGAAGTTCAGGCCCTACCTCATCGGCTCTCCAGTCATTGTCTATACAGACCATTCTGCTCTGCGCCATCTTTTTGCGAAGAAAGATGCAAAATCTCGGTTAATACGTTGGATCCTCTTGCTTCAAGAGTTTGACCTTGTCATTAAGAACAAACGAGGATATGAAAACGTAGTTGCCGACCATCTCTCACGACTTCCTTCTTCGCCTTCGCTTCCAATTCCGATCAACGACGTTTTCCCGGATGAACAGCTGTTGACAGTATCTTGCAAACCCTGGTTCGCAGATATTGTGAACTATTTGGCCACGGGATTACTACCGACTGAATGGTCAAGTCAGGACAGACTTCGCTTCTTATCCTAAGTAAAACACTTTTACTGGGACGAACCCTATTTGTTCAAGTACTGTCCCGACCAGATTATTCGTCGGTGTGTTCCTGATGAGGAATTCAAGAGTGTGCTGTCATTTTGCCACGATCAAGCGTGTGGCGGGCATTTTGGCCCCAGAAAGACAGCTGAGAAGATCTTGCAATGTGGTTTCTACTGGCCACAACTTTTCAAAGACGCTCATGACTATTGCAAGACTTGCTCCCGGTGCCAACACTTGGGCCGGATATCCCGGAGGAACGAGATGCCGCTCCAACCAATCTTGGTTGTGGAGATTTTCGACGTTTGGGAGATCGATTTCATGGGGCCGTTTCCCAGCTCTTTTGAGAACTTGTACATCCTTCTCGCTGTTGATTACGTCTCTAAGTGGGTCGAGGCTGTGCCCAGCCGGACTAACGAAAACAAGGTTGTCGTTAGGTTTCTTAAAGAAAACATTTTCTCCCGTTTTGGGCACCCCCGAGCGATCATTAGTGACAATGGAAGTCATTTCTGCAACAAGACTTTCGAGGCCTTGATGCGAAAATATTCCATTAATCATAAGCTCTCTACGCCCTACCACCCCCAAACCTGCGGGCAGGCCGAAGTTTCAAATCGGCAAATCAAGCAGATACTGGAGAAGACGGTTTCCAAGAACCGTAAGGATTGGTCGCTGAAACTCACTGATGCCCTTTGGGCATTTCGAACCGCTTATAAGACCGATCTTGGCATGTATTCCTATCGGCTTGTATATGGAAAAGCCTGCCACCTACCTGTCGAAATAGAGCATCGCGTATTTTGGGCGATAAAAGAGCTGAATCTGTCTCTCGAAGATGCGGGCAGCCATCGGAAGCTGCAGCTGAACGAATTGAGCGAGCTTAGGGATGAGGCTTACGATAACGCGGTTGTCGTTAAGAACCGAACGAAGGTGTTTCACGATAAACACCTTTTGCGCAAAACCTTCATACCTGGTCAGCAGGTACTGCTTTACGACACCCGACTTCACTTCCATCCAGGAAAGCTCAGATCTCGCTGGAAAGGGCCGTATTTGGTGCGGAATGTGTATCCGCAGGGCGCTGTGGATTTGGAGAATCCAAAGGACGGCTCATTTTTCAAAGTGAACGGACACCGACTAAAACCGTACATTAGCGCCGAACCAACAGAAGAGCTCCTGGTCTTACAGGAGCCGGTTTACCCTGCATAATCTTCCTCTGCCTACCACCAAACTTCGGTTATCCAACCAAGAACAGTGGACACTGTTCCAAATAAGTTTGGGGGTAAGTATCTACCATTTTGTATATTTTTGTGGATATTCTTTTTCTTTTTCTTTTTCTTAAAACCAAAAACAAAAAAAAATAAAAAAATAAAAATTTTGTGTATATCTAACCGACAATTTTGACCCTTCAAATGATCTCTTCATGCAATGACAGTGAGGACACTGTCCAGTTTAAGTTTGGGGGTACGCTCGGTACGCATTTCTTACCTTCGCATTCATATGTTTATTCTGCATCTGCATATTAAAATCCATAAAATCTGAAAATTTTCTAAAAACATAAAAAAAATTTGTCAAGTTAGCTAGTGGGAGGACTCTGATTCAACATTTCGACGGTTTTGTTTGATAAGATAAGAATAACTAAATCTTATGTTTAGATTTTGAAAACCTGAAAGATAACTCTCCTTTGAAGTTAACTATAGCTGATATACGTCTTTACATCACACTACACGTGTCGTGAGTTTTGGAAATTAGATGACAAGTCTTTTTATGTCTAAAAACTTTTAAATGGATAAATGATTTTCTGAGGATCAAATAGGTTTGTTCGGAAATAAGTAATATCAAGAATAGTTTATGAAGTGAGTGAATATGAAGGAATGTTATTGATGCCTTAATTGGAACTAAGTCTGAAAAATAACCCATCTGGAACTTGATTGGAATGATTACACACCAAAACCCACTAAACACGTCTTTTATCCAAAAAAATAATTGAACTGCCGGCTATATCTCCGTTCGTATTAAATCATCATGATTTTCACGCCAAACTGTCTTTTGTTTGTGGACCTAGGTAACTTGAGTAATTAAGTCCGCTGGGGTGTTTCTACACCTAATGCCCTAAAGCCAACTGGTTTGGGTGCATTGGCCCAAAACTCGCTAAGAAGCCTAGAATGTCCAGATTAAAACAAAATCAAGCAAGTGTTCTCTCCGAGTTAAAATTCCTAACGGTTCTTTGTGTGAGAATAATCTTGATAAAAGACAGGCTTTTATAAAAAAAAAAGAATTTTAGCGGAGATATGAAGGTTTTATTCTATGATAAAGACTATTGCACGTTCACAGAGGTGTGTATGAAATGAAAATAAGAAAAAGGTGGAGTGAAAAATAAGACCGAGTTTCCTGTTAAGGAAGATAGAAATTCTAAAGTTGAAACTTTACTGGAAAACGAAACTTGAAAAATTCTTAACTCGTTATAAAACTTATGTGATCCATTCAAAAATTTTTATCTGGGCTTTATTGTGTGACATGATGACCTAAATCGATCCTTCTGGAAACTTAACGACACTATTTGCACTGCACGTAAAGACATATAAAATCTGTAGTTAAATAAGAAGCGAGGTGTGAAAAATAAGGGTTCGATAGTCTAGACTTAGGATAATAGAATTGTTATTTTCTGAAACAAAATTTTAGGGTTTGAATCTTAGTTATTTTACAAAACTAACTTGACCGGATTTTGTGGGTGTATCCGCTGAAAACCCTCAAGAGACAACACTCCTCCTACTAGGGACACCTAGAGGTTTAACGGCTTGTTGCACATGCTCAGTGCAATCGCGTTCCCTGCGAAAGTGAGGTTAGGAAAATTTTTGTGAATAAATTGGCTTTGTTCGGGACGAGCAAATGATAAGTTTGGGGGTATTTGTTCATATCAGATTTTTGCATTTTTATACCGTCCAATTTTTATCACATTGCATATCGGTAGGTGCTCTTGAGCCGTGTTTGCTAGTCAATTGCAGGATACAGGTTCTCGGCTCTAAACGATGAAATTCATGGAAAAAACACGACAAAATCCGGGTTCCTGCCAACCACAGATAAAACACGGATCTCCGCTCTTTATCCGTCTGTTGCCATACACCAGTTTAGGAGACAAAATGGCAAATCAAATGTCATTTTCATGCACAAGGCTCAATGGCAGCACAAGATCCAAGAAATCTACGCGGAGCTCGAGAAAATCATGACAAAATGATCCATATCCAATCACCTTTTGATCAACAGAAATTCTGGAAAAATCGTGAAGCAATTCTGAGAAAAATCATATACCAGACTAATGGGAACAACAAAACAGGAAAAGCCACCAAAAATGATGAACCAATTCCTCTAAAGTGCCGCGGTTCCGCGGCAATAGCAGGCTTAGGCCGCGGAACCGCGGCCGTATAGTGGCGACAGTTGACCAATTTTTGTGGGTAGATTGGTCATTTCAATTTAATTCTGAATGTTGCCCTAGGTTTTCATTTTCGAGCCTATAAATAGCCCAGAACCTTGTGAAGCCAAGGGTGCTTAATCTTGTATTTTTTCTAGGTTTTGGAATACTTGTTCTTCTTCCTCTTCTCATCTCTTATCCATTGAAAAACTTGTAGTGAGCTTTTGTGAGTGAAGAATGATGAATAAAGAAGTTCCTTTTGTTATTATACTTGTCTTGTTCTCTTATTATTGCTTGTAATTTTCATTTGTTAACTTAGTTGTTGTTATTTCTTGTTGTTTCTTTCTTTTCTCTTTTCCTTTATCCTTAAACAACCATGATGCTTACGCTTGATCCTTGCCGAGGTGAGGACGCAAATAGCTAGTTGTTATCTTCTAATCTCCTTCTTTCTATCTTCCTCTTTTGTGTTATTTTCTTTTCCGTATAATGGGTGAGTAGTTTCATACTTGTTAGGGTAGGATAAGGGAAGTTTGAGAGAAGGAAATCTCTCTCACTCTTTCCTTGCCCAACATCTTAAATCGACTCCCGTTAATTGAACCACAATCCGCTCTTTACGGCACCCTATCCTACATGATAGCGGTGATTCAGTAGTGAGACCGGTTGTGGTTGAATTAACCGGAGGTTATGGCTAAGAGCCAAGAACGGACGGACAAGCACCAAAAGGAAGAACTTAAGCGTTGGAAAGCCTAGCTTATACTCAAAAGTTCCTTCCTAGTCGTGCTAATCCCCGTTGTTGCCGATTACCGTAACACCGATATTAAGAATGGCAACGAAAGAAGTGAGCGACTCCTAACTCAAACTAACCTAATCCTAACCCTAACAAGCTCTCTTTACATATCATTTTAACACTTAGATAATCACAAACAAATCTGGAAAATTGGACTTAACTCGTTAAAACACATAGAAAAAGATTTCCATCTCCCTGCGGACGACCGGTACTCAACCGGCTAGCTACATGCGAAACCGTTTTGATTGCGGTAATTAACTAAACTTGGACACGCAGAATCTTTAACAATCACATAACCATGGTTTAATTCTTTACACAAACCCAAGTTTGCATGTATCATCAAATATGATACAAACTAGTGCACAAAACTATATCAAATATACAATGTGCACATCAAGTGAGAAAATCCATCCAAAGTGAACAAATACTAGTTAATGCAAAGTAATATATCAAATATATTATACATTAAATCATTAAATCAACACTTGATTTAACGATCCGGTCATATCGCATATAACCGACTAGTATCCAATGTATCGACTTATCGAATCAATCTTCGATTCGATAACTAGGTTATATCGCATACGACCATTCGATACATCCATCGCGAGAATAGGATACGGTATCACATACACGCATTATTCTCGGTCCCGCACATATCTCATATGCGCTCCTATTTCATTTCGCTTGAGCCAGGAAACCTCTGTGTAGGACTCTAAAGACTCGTCAATACGCCGGCAGCAGGTGATGATCATATCAAACACCCACAAGCTGCAAGCGGTCTGCTAAACATAACGGCCACCCGGGTATTGAGCGATCAGAAGATCGACGATCAAGCCCACTCACACTTCTGTGAATCCAACCAGTAACACTTACCGTACAGTCCGGTCTGTTCGTCTGATATGTCGCATATCTCGCCTAGGGGTGGTAAACGTCAGACCCCAGTAGCTCGATAAGTCATGCCGACGTAAGGTCCATAACAATCATGAAACTACTGATAACTCTTACCAGTATATAACTGCAACCCTGGCCAGGGTTTTCCTGTTATGGCCAGTCGAGCATAGTACAACGTCAACCCCCAATACCGGGAGAGACGAATCCCCTCCTATCACTAATTGCCTCCATGTGAATCGGGACTGTACCTAAAAACCACCTGTTTGCACGACTCAGTAGAGCCGTGGTAGGGTGGAAATCAAAGCACAGTGGGAGACACACAAGACTCTATGACGATCTCGGGTCAACAGACTAAGCTGTACCAGTTTCACCAGAGAACTTCCATATGACGTGAGGTATAATACCATCTAGGAGTTCTCGGCGAGTCCGTTCAGTGTACCCAGTCTCCCCTGAGCACCCGCATACCATCTCTGATGTCAAACACCAATGGATATGGGATCATCCATCGCCCATCACATGGGTCGAGAAGATATGCGCTAGTCTACTCTGGAATATCGATGCCCCGTCTCGATATTCCCACGACTAGGAACATTGAAGGATGTACTCATGGACTACCCAGGCCCCACTAGTATGATCTGCATCATAGTCCCGGAAGTCGAGTACACATCCTAAGGGCTTTATCAACATGTAACAGAGAGACAGAAAGTATACATGTTAAGATAAAGAGCAACCAGATAGCGTACTATCATGTCGAGCAAGAAAGTCCTACCTATATATGTCCCAGCATCCACTACAATATACATCCAATGTACAGTAATGGCCTCTAGGGCATACATATAACTAACAATCTCCCACTTGCACTAGGGCCATCTATAGCAGTGGTTGGAGTATCACATACTCAACCATCCCACATAAGTCTTTCTATGGGAAAATTCCTTTGTGAGTGGATCCGCCGTGTTGTCCTCTGAGTCTACTCTCCTAACCTTGATCACCCTGGAGATCATCTATCTCCATGATTAGGTGATGCTGCCTCAGAATATGTCTAGGTCACTGATGGGACCGGGGTTCCTTGGCCAAAGCCACACTACCATTGTCACACAATGGTGGGAACCTAGTTCATTTTATGAACCAATATACACCCAAACTACCTCTTTGGTAGTATCTTTAATAGCGATGTTACCAGCCTTTATCGTCTAGTTTGCCACGGTATCTAGCTTGGAACTCTTCCAACATACCGTCCCTTTACTAAGGGTAAAGACAATGCCTGCGACTGACATTCAGTCGTCCTTATCACCCAGGAACCTTTCCAGTGATTCTCCCCAGGATTGATTGATACTATCTTACTATAGCTAGTGAGAATCCTAACATCCATTTAGATCTATCTCATAGACCTAAATCCCAGGATTTAGGAGGTATCATCTTTATCCTATTGGAGAATCATTGTGATAAGCGGAGATTGACCGAGCGTAGCATAGGAAACTCTTTTCCTATCAAGAGTATGTCGTCCACGTACTATACGAGGATGAGCACCTTACTCTCTACTACCGTTTTGTATATACAAGGTTCGTCTATTATTTTGATGAAGTCAAACACTTCGACTACCACATCAAAACAGACGTTCCAACTCCACGATGCCTGCTTTATTCTGTAAAGCAACTTGCACACGTTTCCGCTGCTCCCACTGTTTACGAAGCCCTCTGCCTGTGTTCTTATAGACGTTCTCTTCTAAATCACTATTTAGAAAAGTAGTCATGGCACCCAACCACCAGATATCGTAGTCATGGTATGTAGCAATGTTAAGTAGGATCCGGATGGACTTAAGCATAGCCCCTGAAAAAGTTTCATCATTATCCACGCCTGCTCGATGACGATAACCTTTAACAAGTCTAGCTTTGAAAGTCTCAACTTTTCCATCTACACCAAGTAATCTTCTTAAGATATACTTGCTCCTGATGGGGATTTAACCCTTCAGATATAGCACCCAAAGTCCATAATTTGTTGGTGTACATGGATTCCATCTCAGATCGCTAAGCATCCAGCCATTCTTACAGAGTCCCTACTCTCGATGGCCTGCTCGAATCTAGTTGGGTCATCATCCCATGATGCAATCCTCGCTCCCACTGTCATCGAGAAACCGAAGTATCTCTCAAGCGGATGAGGAACCCTACTAGTTCGGCAGAGAGGCTGAGGTTCGTCGGGGACTATTGAATCCTCTGGTTCTGTCAAATCATTAGCTGTAGTTTTGTACAACTGGAACCTTTCCAGTTCTACAGAACTGACCATGCCTTGATCTTGTCCGGATTTTGTTTTTAGACATAGGCTGGACAACCCAAATCTTAACTAACTTAAGATATGGGCTCTCCCCTTTCCATATCACATATGAAGTGGTAAGAAACTGATTTGATTTAAACCCTATTCAATAGGTATGCAGTTTCTCAAGCGCATAACTCCCAAAAGGAAATAGGAAACTCAGTAGTACTCATCATAGAGCACACCATATCACATAGGGTGCTATTGCTCCGCCCCGATATACCATTTTTGCTATGGTGTATACGGAGGAGTAATGCTGAGAGAGAATCTCATTCTCCTTTAGAATAGTTCAGGAATTCTATGCACAAGTATTCTCCTCCTTGATCTCATCAAAGGACATAATACTTATACCCGGTTTTTGGTTCTCTACTTCTAACTTATATTCTGTGAATATCTCAAAAGCTTCGGGCCTATGTTTCAACAGGAACATATATCTGAATCTTGAGAGATTATCAGAGAACGTAATGAAGTATAAAGAACCAGTCCTGGCATATGTAGACAGGAGACTTTACATACATCATCATGTATCAGTCCCAAGAGTTCATTCACTCTTTCTTGTTTCCAATAAACAGAGCTATGGTCATTTAATCTTTGTGATATGACTGGCAAGTTTCACAAGATATAAATTCAAACTGATTTAAATATGCATCTAAAATGTAACTTCAGCCAGTCGGGTCGCATTGATATGACCTAGTCTACAATGCCTCAAGAAGGAATCATTCATTTCTGAACTCTTCCTCTTGTGTGTGTTCTGTATACTAGGAACTGTAGTTTGATTTAGAACGTCAATGCTTTTAGATAACGTGCCTGAACCGATAAACTTTTGATATAGGAAATGTTCAAAACATTATCCATCAATACAAAATTATATCCTTTCTTTACTAATAAAGAGACTGATATGATTTTGTATATCAGGTTCGGTATCTAATAACATTCGTTCAAAATCAATGTACTGGTCATACAGGGTGACAGTGACCAACAGACTTGGCTGCAACACTTGCCCCGGTTTCTGTCTCATGAAACTTATCACCCGTTCTCAGTTTTTCTACCTTTTTGTAGCCCTATGTAACAGATTACATATCTGGGATCCTGATCCGGTTTCAAATACCCAGGATGCATAGGATACTGAGAAACAGTTCTTTGTAATGAACACACCCGAAGGAGATGCATCATATGCACTTTCTTCGTTTGGGCGGCATAGGAATTCTGGTATTCCCCTATTTCCTGCTCTGTCTTATAACAATTATAAGTTGGAGCGGGACCAACGTTCCCCAGCTCAGTATAACAAGCGGGTTCGGTCAATACATCCATATTATTATCTTGATTAAAGCGTGATATGGTCGCTACCTGGAGAGAGAGAGAAGAAAACACTCTGCGTGCGCTCTTGCAAGATTAGATTGGTTATTTATTTTATCTAATCAGGATGGCTCCCACTGTTTTTAACAAATCTTCCTTCGAACCCTAAAAGGAAAGACTAGCCGGGATTAATTACACTCTACAAGTTCGCCAATCTTTCAGCCAGGCCTGTGTCGGTACTTTGAGGGAGGTTCCCCGCGCTTTCGCACGGACCTAATTACAATAAACCTCGTTTTCCCAGAGGCGTAACCCCGTTGACACCTTTCTAGACACCTACTTGATCGGCTAATTGTAAAGTGTAAAACTCTCCCAGGAGTAACAATTACTCGCAGTGGGTATCGGGATCCAACTATCACATAGAAGGTATGCAATCTCATTGCAAATTTCAACACTTGAAACTCCTGATAAAGGTTTTTACCCCTAGCGCTTATGATCTTAACTATGGTCAACAAATTATAAGCACTAGTCAAGTTCTACCCTTCATTTCGTGATTAATTAGACCCACCCATATGACCCTTAACTAAGGTCAACAAAGTCATGCGACTGTCCTAACTAATCGCATCATATGCGGTGTAGGAAGACATCACTTAGCTACCGTACACTGTGCCTTGACTATGGTCAACAAACACAGCACGAATACTAAGTACTCTACTTCCTAAAATAACGGAGGGTTGCGAATGGTTTTTATGAAAACCTTTAACGCTTTGAACTTGATCTCGTTGCGGAATCAAATGGTTTTTAAATGGAATGTTTTTGAGGTTTTTCTAGTTTTCCTAAAGGGGTCACTCCCGGTGAAGGGACCGTCGGCCCTTTCCTCGTCGAATGAGGTGCGGGATATATCATATATATCACTGTGGAAAGCAGAAACTATAGAAGCAATCAAAAGACAAACCGAGTGTGTAGCATCTGCCAGTTATTGCTAAAGGAGTCACTCCCGATGAAGGGATCTCGGTCATTTCCTCATCGAATAAGGTGCAGGATGTTCTTCAAGGAACATCGCGATGCAAAGCAAGAACTGTAGCTACCTGTTTTATTTTGAAATTCAATTCCACAACATCAATTAGGTTTATTTTCGTTCATTAATCTCATTAATGAATATCCCATCATTTAAGTCCACCTAAACATCACAGATAAATATAACGTACGCTTATGTCATCCGCATTCGCCACGATGTCCCGTCTGCACCGTTAGGTTAGGTAACTAACGGCAGAGCGGGGCAGGGCTAGCGCGGGTGTAAAACATAAGCAACGTCTATATAATATATCATATATACTATATATAATATCTATCTGAACAAATCACATGATCACATCACAGATAACGCAGCAGAAAATATCATATGAAATATTGGATATACTAGAACGTCCGTGTTTTCAATACGAGCCAGTATAAAACACGGATTCCACGGTCGTGATGAATAGCCAATCCCACACTCCTAGACCCCTACGAGAGCGGCAAGCAACCCTACCAATTCTAGGGTTAGGAGATCCGGACTCGACTCCTCGAGTTGGTCTCCCACTAGACCCTAGAACCCGGTTACTTGTGCCCTCCTCCTTGGGTCTATCCTAGTGCGGAAAAGTAAATAATATACAAATGGTGACATCATCCGCAACCTGGAAGTGCCCCAATAAAAGAATATTACATACAAGTTTTTACATGAATGAAAATGAAAAACACTCATCTCACAAAAAAAAACCCCGGCTATTCAAACACGACGATCCAATATAACATATCCAGCAACACATAACATCACATGTGATCAACGTAAGTAAATATGTGCATCCTAATTGTCGTTGACATATAGCAACGAAACCGGCGATATCACATATTACACTTACGGTCACAGAAAAGAAAGTGTAAAACTACAACAATTGGAATCCGCAACCGCTTTAGACATCGCATGCCTAATCAAATGAATTCCTTAGACATCGCATGCCTAACAATTATAAACCCCGCAATTTAGTCTCATTATCGAAAACACTTTTCAATATCAAGTCGGGAAATTCAACAAGATTCCCGACATCATGATCGAATGCTCGTCGCAAACTTTAGTAGGAAGCCGCACCCCCGATACCGTCGACGAAGTGCACCAAGACGGAACACCGTTGCCGCGAGCACCCGAACGGATGCTTTCGGCGATGGGGTTCTCCTACAGTCACTTGGTCGGGGCTATGGGGCGAGGCTGTCTATTAAGTTTACCCGGCAAGTATCCGCGTACGCTACGTGATTGCGACGGACTTTTGATCACATCAAAATCCCGTGGCAACCGATCAAATGAGACTAAACTGCTAAGTTTATAACATTCATTCAGTTATCTCATAACTGCTTATGAATTCCAATTATTGTATCACATTCCAGATAAATAGAAAATGTTAAACTTTCCGATCGAACAATTAAACACCCAAGTTTTCTCGAAACAGATCAACACATGAAACAAGTTTAAAAACATCCAGTTCATGCCTCAGTACCAACGGTGCAGCCGTAGAAGGGTCAAGCCAACGCCTCACATATGGCACGCCGTACTGCCCCAAACCCGAAGGTTTAAAGGGCAGTTCAAGACGGTCACATAATCGAGTTAAGGTTTGTTGTCTTCTAGAGGGTCCATCGTGTTACTTGCACTACTTAGAACGTTATTAAACCACGGAAAGATCCAACACTTGGAAATTTTCCAACAGGGGAAAAAGTTGGTATTTATATCCGGTCGAACTTTTTAACATATTCAAAAATATCCGGAAAACACATAGACAAAGTTTGATAATCCGATCGAATCTACGAACTCCCAATACAACCCAGAAAACTCAACTCTTGAGTAAATATTAAAAATTCCCAGAAAACTCAGCATTTAAATAAAGAAGTTACTGTGCAAAAATAATTGACTGAAGAGACTAATTGGCCGCGGAACCGCCGCATTATCCATGCTAATGCCGCGGTTCCGCCGCGCTATGATCGAATTAGGTGCTCTTGCTTCACAGTAATTCTTAGAAATTCCTGCTGATTTTTCTGCATATTTTTAATTCTCAAAAATCCCCGATTTCAAAAAATGTACAGAGAGCAAATTTGTATTAGGGTTTCGGTTCGATCGGACTTGTAACTCCGTCTACTCATCGCCTAAGGCTCTAGCTAGTCACTGATACCACAGTAGGGTTCCTAGGCACACCCATGAGGTTCTACAAGTGATCAAACATGGCCAATTCAAATTTTTTTCATGTGCCTACAAACCCTAATACGGATCGTTAACTAGATGTATAGGCGATGCAATGCAAGTAAACAACTTTAACTTAAAGGAAAGGGGCTACAACCTTTGTAGATCCGGTCCTCCACCTCTCCAGCTCCGTGATGACATCCCTCCGCTGTACCTATCGGAATCCTAGACTGTCACGACCCGAAAGTACGGAACATGACCGGCACTTAAACTACGAACGTCTCGAGACGTACGTAATCTAAGTAAACCGAAAACCCAGAAATCCAAACCAAGAAAAGTAGTAGAGTGCAGGAAAAACCAACTTAAAGCAAGTAATTTCAATAGCATAAGCCGAATTATGCGGTTTTTAAAACATCAAAAATTTACTGAAAATTTCGGTAGAGTCTCCTTTTTAAATACTGGCCCCCAAACGGGATACAACATGAATAGTATACGAAATCAAGAAAAAGGCATCCCCAAGCGGGAGCTAACTCTTCGTCAATCGACGGTCACAACCACACAAGCAATATAATATACAACGCCAACGGCGAGGATCAAAACTAAAAAGGAAACTCAAAACCACCAGAAATATAACGAGCGACTCTAAGGTCGAAAGAATAAACAACACTGGTCTCTATCTCAATAAATACATGTTTGGTTGATGGAACTTCTAGATACAACAGAATAATGATATACAAGATATATAATGGGGGTACGATACAAGTAAACCCACCTACTAGCAAATCACCCGAACGAAACTATGCCGCAAAGCCGTAATTAAACCTGTACGGCAAAACCTGCAAGAAACTGGGGCACAACGGGGGTGAGTTACCAACTCGTGAATAGAAAAACATCTACGCACAGAAATCGCATAAATAACGCAATCCTAGGTCAATGATCATAATATATCCTCAAAAAGTATATAACATGCAGCCTATAACAATGGCTAGGGTAGTATCTAACCCGAGTGTAAACTCATGTGCCCGTGTCAGTGCCTCAGGTAGCAATATATCATATGAGTGAAGTATGAATGCATGAAAACAGAATACATGTAAATGAAGAAACCGTTTTCATAAATTAGTGAGATTTCTGTATTTTTAAAGTCAGGTATCATAAATGAAATCAGTATCAACAGTGTCTAGCATCGACACAAAACATAAATCTCACTGTCTCGAAATATCAATGTCTCAATCTCAATATCTAGAGCGCCGTCAGTCCAGACCGGCCCCTACCATCCATCTCAAGACCACGACTGTATCCTCCGGATATCCGACGCGTCGGGTAATATCACCGGTCGGTAGTGCTCCCCTGCCGGGCTCAACGTCAACACCACATTCCTCTTGCCCCGGGGTACTGCACTGGGCCCACCATATACCCGTGACGGTTCCTCCACTCCTCGACACGGATCTCGAAAACCACAGCAAACTCATGGTGGACGACACTTTACATCACTAGAAAAACGCAACATTTTATATTTTAAAAGATCATAAGTTGTAAATTTTGCGGCTTTCCCCGAAATCCAGAAATATCATAAATCTCAAGAAATCATCACAAGTGCATATGTCAATGATAATGAATGCATATGGTATCAATAACCAAGTTGCAATGTATGATTAATAAACTAGGCATGTAAGGCAGGTACACTAATATCATATCAAACTACTAACTAACAAGCTAAGTCAAGCAAATATATTCTCTAAAGTGTACGTGACATGGCAATTACCGATGAAGATGCGTGTGAGCCGGCAAGTAGGTGTACATGGTACATACGCATCTTCGGTAATGGTGCTGGTGTCCTAATAGCATGATATCAATAATGGAATATGCAGCAAAATAAGTATGCGAGGCAGAGCGAACAGCAATAATGTGCGGGAGCTGAATACTAGACACAACGATAACTAATCTGTAATAATCTAATATAAGTCCTACAAATGGTGCCTTTTGAAATAACACGAATCATGGGGTTTTGAAAATAGGGGCTACGGTGTTTTTATGAAAAGATACGTCTTTTGAAATATCCGTAGGATCCCTTGGGCTGTCTTTTAAAATAACCACGATTCGTTAGTTTTTGAAATAGGTAAGAATCGAATCTAATCTAACAACTAAACTAAACTAAAGGGCTAAGCTAACAAGCTGAACTACAGGTAAGAAAACCGCCTAACATCTGAGTCGATACATATACATACCTGTATATATATTAGTCGGTGATCCCGCCTCAATAATATCATATCCGATACCATATCTAAAATCAGACATCCCAAGTCAAGAGTGCGGATCAATCATCAAGATATAGCTCGTACGTAAATCCGTCGTACGACATCCCAAATCTGGGTACGGGTCAATATCACATTCATCATACTATTCACCTGGTATCCACTTTATCAAATATCATGATCGCGGTACTGATCTACGTCTACTACCATACTGATACCGCATACGTATGCATGGACGTGTGTGAAACACTATGTCAAGGACCCGCTACAACGTCATGTCGTATCTCAAATACGAACCCCGCTATATCACCGATCTCACGACCTCAAATCAAATCTCATCGACTCAGCTCAATCCCAAGTATCATCCTCAAATCCGTATGTGAACATATAGTCCCATACCCATGTGAACCCATAACTATAAAGAATCCCATGAGCACATATCAATAGGAATGTATGCAAGTATGTATGTGTGTATGTGTAGTGCAACACTACCCTAGGGTTCGCAACACTGAAGTAATCCAACACACCAATATCCATCCTATGCATCGTTATTAATCCCAAATAACATATAATAATTGTTGGTGTGTATACGCATCCGTATACACCACCACGGACTGCGGGGGTGCTATACGCCATCCACCCGACTTCTCCCCGTAGATATAAATCTACTCACCTGGTCCTCGCTAGCCGATGCCGACGTCGCCACGCGCTTGCTTGTCGTCTCGAAGTCCACATGGGGGTACCTACATATCATAACGCACCATATCGCATTAAAACTAAATTCGAAATCGAAACGGCATACGAAAATCAAATCGGCACGCGTATCACGCATAGATCCAAACCTATCGCCTACGCATGCAAGAATAGTCAAACCAACCCTCGATGTCGATGTACAAACGTCAAACCATCGAGAAAAATCCAATCACACTCATTTGCACATTCACGAACACTAATTTTAATATAAACTAGGTTAAAACTCAAAAAAACCCCAATTTTACTTAAAAAGTCATTTTTCCGAAAATCTAGCAAGCACAATTCGCCGTTTTTGTACAAAACAGGATGTTTAAATGAATGTAGTGGCCAATATATTTATTAAATATCTTAAATAAGTCATATAAAAAATTCCCGGAATTTAATCTCATTAAATTCCAAAAACCCTAATATTCTAGTTTACAAAATACCTAAAATTTAACAATTTCAAAGCAAAAATGCACAAACTACAATCTAACTTAGATTTGCATGATCTAAAGCATTAAACCACACTTAATAAAGTTAATGAAGTCATGAAAAACCTAAACACATTTTTAATCCCAAGTATTTAACCAATTTCAAAAACCTAGTAAGCAAATTAGCAAATTAACACAATTTTTAAACTAACCATTAGCACAAGCTACTAATCTTGTATTAACATGACAAAAAGCCTAAATATAACACACAACCATACACCAATTTTATAAAACCCTAACTTGCATTCAAATTCATAACTTGAATTCCAAAACATGCAACTTAAGCCTAATTAACACTTAAGTAGTTTAGCTTTAAGAAATTAGTAACAAATTAAGCAAAAATGTTTTAGAATTATACCCAAAAACATTTGAAGATCCACAAGCATCCATGGCCTCCCAAAATGCTCTCTTTTCACAAAGATCCATGCTATACGGGCTAAGCTAAAATGGGTAGGAGTCGGATTTGGGTTTTGGGATTTTTTTTGATGGATTTGAGGCAATTTTTGATGAAGTTTGAAGAGAAAAGAGAAGGGAAATGGGGGGGCTGCTGCTGCTGTAGGAGGGGGGGTCGGCTGGAATGGGAGTGGGAGAGGAGAGAGTGGGAGGTAGAGAAAGTGGGGGGAGAAGTCAAAGTCAATTCAAGGTCAAAGGTCCACCTCATTTCTCCATTTTCTTTTCTTTTCTTTCATTTCTTTCCTTTGAAATTCAAGTGGGGAAAAAAAATGGGGGCTGCTGAATTCTTCAAGGGGAGAAGTAAATGGGAGTGTGTGGATGTGGGTACGGGTGTGGGGTGATGAAAAATGATTAATATAATACCCCAAACATCCATTTACGCTTAAAAAAAAGCCTTTTTTCTTCAATAATTTCTAAACCGTTTTGGCAAATGATTTCGTTCCAAAAACCACATGATAAAATTTTATTTAATGTTTTATGATGCACAAAATTTGTTTCAACTCATTCCAATTTGTAATTTTCCCTAATTAAATGTATTAGTGACGGCTTAAATAATAATAAAATAATTTTTTTTCAGAAAATTTGAAATTTCACCAGCGGCTCAATAAACACCAAATAATAGCAATTACATATCTAGAATATGTATATTTAATTTTTATAATAAGATATTTGTATTTTGACTTTTTACAGAAAACCCCCTAATTTTACCGATTTTTCGAAATTTCACCGAAACGATTTTCAAAACGTTACAATCTTCCCCCCTTAAAGAAATTCGGTCCCCGAATTTAAATTCAAACTCCCCCAAATACTAAAACATCTAAGAAAAACCATCAAGTCGTCGGGGCTCCGAAATTGTAACTACATAAAACAATTCGTAGCGCAGCGCATGCGCTTGAAAAATGAGTATATAACTCAAATCAAAACTCCGTCAAGCATCCCGCAATCATCGGAGTCATGGAGAAGACATCAATGCTAAATCTAAATCAAACCAATATGATATAACTCGAAACTATACATGTAAACATCGAATCTATATCTGTAAGTATCTGAAGGAAATGCATGCCAAATCTCTTTAAGTCGCTGTGCAACGCGTATAACACTGCACAGTGGCGGACGTCTACCATAAAAAAATAACTATATACATATATACCTTTGTTTGAAATGTACGTTCCGCTGTTTTGGAAACAATTTAGAAGGGTCTCCTTGTTTTAAACATTTCGTGTCATATCAGACACGTAGGTAAATACTGAGGCTATAGCTAGCTTTTTGGAAATCCCTTCAATAACTATCAATGCATGCAAAATATATTCAGGTACTGTCCTCTGACTTGTCCTGCTCAGTACGAAAATACATAGCAATATCATAAAAACGTACTGCTCTATACGAAATCAATCCCAAAATATGCATATGAATGCTACGTGCGTCTGGTGCACACGGAAATCAAAATCCATGAATGTGCCATACATGCGCACAGAAACAACATCTAAGTGCATCGAGTGTGCACGAAACATCTGTCGTAGGCAACATGTGTGCCTGACAGCAAAATCAGGTGCATCTATCGTGCACGAAATCATGAAATCCAATATCAAGCGCCGAACGTGCGCAAAATCAATCAGGTGCACAAGGTGCACAAAACAAATATCGGGTATCACAATCGAAATCGAAGTCCAGTGCATCTAAGTGCACAAAAGGCGTATCACTGCACTGCAAGCATATATAAACTATACCGAGTGCAGGAACGAAATCGTGTGCATGCATACGCACAAAACCAACTCGACTGTTTAAAATCGTAAAATCACAAACATGTGAAACTGAAACACGAAAACGATATCAAGTGCAACACTGTGCAAAGATCGTAAATCCTCAAGCATCAAAATCAAATCATACGAATAAATCACCCAAAACATCGTAATCAATAATGGCGGAATAGTACTGCTCAAGCGCATCCTCTAAGAATCTCGGCCAACTGTCGCGGTCACTAGTGGGACGTCTCGTCGATGATCATGAACTCTGTCCTGCTGGCGTGCGTAACCATGACCACTCCTGGGTCAAGATCTTCACTGTGAATTACCAATCTTTCGGTCCATCAGCTCATCGGCCCTGTCAGGTGTGCTAACGGGGACGATTCCGTTCTGGCACTTCTCTGGTCATCTCTTGGTCAATCATCGCGACCACTCATAAGACAGCATATTACTGGCGTCGGCCTCTGGCTCTCTGAATGTACGTGACACATCTGATCCTGGGTGCAAGTATCATTGCAGCAGTGTCCTGGAAGGAATCCTGCTCACGGTCTCTTCCATGTCTCGTCTCTGCCAACTGTCCGGAAGTCATTGTCCTTTCCTATATCTGCATCTTGCTCTGGAACGACTGCATACTCATCGCGACTCCTTCTGGAAGGTAAGTCCAAGTACCATGCCTCGGCATGCGCATCGCCTCTCTGATGTCGGCGGAGTGGAACGTCATCTCATCTAGATCTGGTGCGAACCTCTTACTCCACTTTTCTCTAATGTCGACCGCTTCGGACTCGTCTCGTCGTGGCTGCATGGACTGAGCTCCAACGGCTATCCTCGTATCTGGAGTCTCCCAAGAATGCATCTCACCACCTAGCATCCGATTGAAGTCGAACCATTCGATCGATTCGTCGAAACCTCATAATCCCCCAAGAGCTCAACATCTTGGTACAGTTTAATAGTATCGAGTACATACCACAGCATCGGTGGTCCAGCCATAGAAGGGCAAACCCAAGCCTCACTAATGGCGCCGTGGAACTGCCACAAACCCTAAGGTTCAAAGGCTTTCACACGGTCATTATGTCGAGTTAGGGTTTCATTCTTCTAGAGGGACCATAGAATTGCCTGCATGTCCTTCCGACTACTTTAAACTTGGAATAATAGGTTTCTGACATTCGATCGTCTCTGTCGACTCCCAACGTCTCCGCATGAAGTCGTCTCTAGCTGGAATCAATCTATCTGATGACCTCTCATCGGGTAGGTGAACGAACCACATGTCTCAGTCATTCATCCGTGGGTGACTAGTGACCTTCTATCATTGGCTCAATCCTCTGGTGCTGATCTGTCCGTCCGAGTAATCTCATACAGCGATCCATCAACGCTCGTGGTGCGAAAACACAATCAAAAGACACCTCTCTACAATCGGGTGTCGCCGGAATCACGCCCTGGTCAGTCCTCGTTTGTGACGAGCTCCTGCTGACCGCAACTCTAGCCGTAGCTCTCCCTCCCGAAATCGTGGCAGCAAAACCAAACTGGTAACGATGAGGCTAGATCAGGAAGGAATATAATACTGAACAAGGAAATGTACATCCTAAGGCTTCTTAAGTGGAGTGGCGTGTCGTAAATATGCTGCGGAACATACCAACGGTACGTCACTCTACTTTAGTCACCTATTCCATCAACCAAGGGTCATCCTACGCTCCGAATGTAAAACCTAACGCTCTGATTCCAACTTTGTCATGACCCGAAAGTACGGAACATGACCGGCACTTAAACTACGAACGTCTCGAGATGTACGTAATCTAAGTAAACCGAAAACCCAGAAATCCAAACCAAGAAAAGTAGTAGAGTGCAGGAAAAACCAACTTAAAGCAAGTAATTTCAATAGCATAAGCCGAATTATGCGGTTTTTAAAATATCAAAAATTTACTGAAAATTTCGGCAGAGTCTCCTTTGTAAATACTGGCCCCCAAACGGGATACAACATGAATAGTATACGAAATCAAGAAAAAGACATCCCCAAGCGGGAGCTAGCTCTTCGTCAATCGACGGTCACAACCACACAAGCAATATAATATACAACGCCAACGGCGAGGATCAAAACTCAAAAGGAAACTCAAAACCACCAGAAATATAACGAGCGACTCTAAGGTCGAAAGAATAAATAACACTGGTCTCTATCTCAATAAATACATGTTTGGTTGATGGAACTTCTAGATACAACAGAATAATGATATACAAGATATATAATGGGGGTACGATACAAGTAAACCCACCTATTAGCAAATCACCCAAACGAAACTATGCCGCAAAGCCGTAATTAAACCTGTACGGCAAAACCTGCAAGAAACTGGGGCACAATGGGGGTGAGTTGCCAACTCGTGAATAGAAAAACATCTACGCACAGAAATCGCATAAATAACGCAATCCTAGGTCAATGATCATAATATATCCTCAAAAATGTATATAACATGCAGCCTATAACAATGGCTAGGGTAGTATCTAACCCGAGTGTAAACTCATGTGCCCGTGTCAGTGCCTCAGGTAGCAATATATCATATGAGTGAGGTATGAATGCATGAAAACAGAATACATGTAAATGAAGAAACTGTTTTCATAAATTAGTGAGATTTCTGTATTTTTAAAGTGAGGTATCATAAATGAAATTAGTATCAACAGTGTCTAGCATCGACACAAAACATAAATCTCACTGTCTCGAAATATCAATGTCTCAATCTCAATATCTAGGGCGCCGTCAGTCCAGACCGGCCCCTACCATCCATCTCAAGACCACGACGGTATCCTCCGGATATCCGACGCGTCGGGTAATATCACCGATCGGTAGTGCTCCCCTGCCGGGCTTAACGTCAACACCACATTCCTCTTGCCTAGGGGTACCGCACCGGGCCCACCATGTACCCGTGACGGTTCCTCCACTCCTCGACATGGATCTCGAAAACCACAGCAAACTCATGGTGGACGACACTTTACATCACTAGAAAACCGCAACATTTTATATTTTAAAAGATCATAAGTTGTAAATTTTGCGGCTTTCCCCGAAATCCAGAAATATCATAAATCTCAAGAAATCATCACAAGTGCATATGTCAATGATAATGAATGCATATGGTATCAATAACCAAGTTGCAATGTATGATTAATAAACTAGGCATGTAAGGCAGGTACACTAATATCATATCAAACTACTAACTAACAAGCTAAGTCAAGCAAATATATTCTCTAAAGTGTACGTGACATGGAAATTACCGATGAAGATGTGTGTGAGCCGGCAAGTAGGTGTACGTGGTACATACGCATCATCGGTAATGGTGCTGGTGTCCTAACAGCATGATATCAATAATGGAATATGCAGCAAAATAAGTATGTGAGGCAGAGCGAACAGCAATAATGTGCGGGAGCTGAATACTAGACACAACGATAACTAATCTGTAATAATCTAATATAAGTCCTACAAATGGTGCCTTTTGAAATAACACGAATCATGGGGTTTTGAAAATAGGGGCTACGGTGTTTTTATGAAAAGATACGTCTTTTGAAATATCCGTAGGATCCCTTGGGCTGTCTTTTAAAATAACCACGATTCGTTAGTTTTTGAAATAGGTAAGAATCGAATCTAATCTAACAACTAAACTAAACTAAAGGGCTAAGCTAACAAGCTGAACTACAGGTAAGGAAACCGCCTAACATCTGAGTTGATACATATACATACCTGTATATATATTAGTCGGTGATCCCGCCTCAATAATATCATATCCGATACCATATCTAAAATCAGACATCCCAAGTCAAGAGTGCGGATCAATCATCAAGATATAGCTCGTACGTAAATCCGTCGTACGACATCCCAAATCTGGGTACGGGTCAATATCACATTCATCATACTATTCACCTGGTATCCTCTTTATCAAATATCATGATCACGGTACTGATCTACGTCTAGTACCATACTGATACCGCCTACGTATGCATGGACGTGTGTGAAACACTACGTCAAGGACCCGCTACAACGTCATGTCGTATCTCAAATACGAACCCCGCTATATCACCGATCTCACGGCCTCAAATCAAATCTCATCGACCCAGCTCAATCCCAAGTATCATCCTCAAATCCGTATGTGAACACATAGTCCCATACCCATGTGAACCCATAACTATAAAGAATCCCATGAGCACATATCAATAGGAATGTATGCAAGTATGTATGTGTGTATGTGTAGTGCAACACTACCCTAGGGTTCGCAACACTAAAGTAATCCAACACACCAATATCCATCCTAAGAATCGTTATTAATCCCAAATAACATATAATAATTGTTGGTGTGTATACGCATCCGTATACACCACCACGGACTGCGGGGGTGCTATACGCCATCCACCCGACTTCTCCCCGTAGATATAAATCTACTCACCTGGTCCTCGCTAGCCGGTGCCGACGTCGCCACGCGCTTGCTTGTCATCTCGAAGTCCATATGGGGGTACCAACATATCATAACGCACCATATCGTATTAAAACTAAATTCGAAATCGAAACGGCATACGGAAATCAAATCGGCACGCGTATCACGCATAGGTCCAAACTTATCGCCTACGCATGCAAGAATAGTCAAACCAACCCTCGATGTCGATGTACAAACGTCAAACCATCGAGAAAAATCCAATCACACTCATTTGCACATTCACGAACACTAATTTTAATATAAAGTAGGTTAAAACTCACAAAAACCCCAATTTTACTTAAAAAGTCATTTTTCCGAAAATCTAGCATGCACAATTCGCCGTTTTTGTAAAAAACAGGATGTTTAAATGAATGTAGCGGCCAATATCTTTATTAAATATCTTAAATAAGTCATATAAACAATTCCCGGAATTTAATCTCATTAAATTCCAAAAACCCTAATATTCTAGTTTACAAAATGCCTAAAATTTAACAATTTCAAAGCAAAAATGCACAAACTACAATCTAGCTTAGATTTGCATGATCTAAAGTATTAAACCACACTTAATAAAGTTATGAAGTCATGAAAAACCTAAACACATTTTTAATCCCAAGTATTTAACTAATTTCAAAAACCGAGTAAGCAAATTAGCAAATTAACACAATTTTTAAACTAACCATTAGCACAAGCTACTAATCTTGTATTAACATGACAAAAAGCCTAAATATAACATACAACCATACACCAATTTTATAAAACCCTAACTTGCATTCAAATTCATAACTTGAATTCCAAAACTTGCAACTTAAGCCTAATTAACACTTAAGTAGTTTAGCTTTAAGAAATTAGTAACAAATTAAGCAAAAATGTTTTAGAATTATACCCAAAAACATTTGAGGATCCACAAGCATCCATGGCCTCCCAAAATGCTCTCTTTTCACAAAGATCCATGCTATACGGGCTAAGCTAAAATGGGAAGGAGTCGGATTTGGGTTTTGGGATTTTTTTTGATGGATTTGAGGCAATTTTTGATGAAGTTTGAAGAGAAAAGAGAAGGGAAATGGGGGGGGCTACTGCTGCTGTACGAGGGGGGGTCAGCTGGAATGGGAGTAGGAGAGGAGAGGGAGGGAGGTAGAGAAAGTGGGGGGAGAAGTTAAAGTCAATTCAAGGTCAAAGGTCCACCTCATTTCTCCATTTTCTTTTCTTTTCTTTCATTTCTTTCCTTTGAAATTCAAGTGGGGAAAAAAATGGGGGCTGCTGAATTCTTCAAGGGGAGAAGTAAATGGGAGTGTGTGGATGTGGGTACGGGTGTGGGGTGATGAAAAATGATAAATATAATACCCCAAACATCCATTTACGCTAAAAAAAAAGCCTTTTTCTTCAATAATTTCTAAACCATTTTGGCAAATGATTTCATTCCAAAAACCACATGATAAAATTTTATTTAATGTTTTATGATGCACAAAATTTGTTTCAACTCATTCCAATTTGTAATTTTCCCTAATTAAATGTATTAGTGACGGCTTAAATAATAATAAAATAATATTTTTTTCAGAAAATTTGAAATTTCACCAGCGGCTCAATAAACACCAAATAATAGCAATTACATAGCTAGAATATGTATATTTAATTTTTATAATAAGATATTTGTATTTTGACTTTTTACAGAAAACCCCCTTATTTTACCGATTTTTCGAAATTTCACCGAAACGATTTTCAAAACGTTACATAGACTCTCGCGGTGGTTTCATCAGAGAAAAGATCGGGCTAGGTCGTCGACTTCGATGTCGAAGATGATCTACGTCGAGGCAACTCAAGATCAAACTCCAACATCACCAAGTCATAAAACTTGTGAAGAAAACACCCTATACTACTTGGCAAGTGGTAGAGGATGAAGAAATAGGAAGTGGGTTCACTTTAGAATTGGATTTCTCACTCTTTTTCTCAAGTTGCCATTAATGGAGGCAAGGTTTCTTCTTTGTTGAAGAAGAAGAAGAAGAAGAAAGAATATGATAAGTTATATTTAAAATAGAAAACAAAATGATACTTATCATAATTTCAACTATGGTTTAGTGTAGAGAACTAACTAGGGTTAAGTTGAATGGTTAGGGTTAGGAGAAGAAGACAAGAATGGTTACTTTAGTCAAAGATGCATGAAGCATCAAGAAGTTTCTTGTTTGAAAACAACCATTTTTGTTTTCCTTTTCCTTCTTTAACCAAAATAAATAGATAAATGAATAAGTGAGTAAATCAAAACCCTAATCATTAACATAACCATGGTTTAATTCTTTACACAAACCCAAGTTTGCATATATCATCAAACATGATACAAACTAGTGCACAAAACTATATCAAATATACTATGTGCACATCAAGTGAGAAAATCCATCCAAAGTGAACAAATACTAGTTAATGCAAAGTAATATATCAAATATATTATACATTAAATCATTAAATCAACACTTGATTTAACGATCCGGTCATATCGCATATAACCGACTAGTATCCAATGTATCGACTTATCGAATCAATTTTCGATTCGATAACTAGGTTATATCGCATACGACCATTCGATACATCCATCGCGAGAATAGGATACGGTATCACATACACGCATTATTCTTGGTCCCGCACATATCTCTTATGCGCTCCTATTTCGTTTCGCTTGAGCCAGGAAACCTCCGTGTAGGACTCTAAAGACTCGTCAATACGCCGGCAGCAGGTGATGATCATATCAAACACCCACAAGCCGCAAGCGGTCTGCTAAACGTAACGGCCACCCGGGTATTGAGCGATCAGAAGATCGACGAGCAAGCCCACTCACACTCCTGTGAATCCAACCAGTAACACTTACCGTACAGTCCGGTCTGTTCGTATGATATGTCGCATATCTCGCCTAGGGGTGGTAAACGTCAGACCCCAGTAGCTCGATAAGTCATGCTGACGTAAGGTCCATAACAATCGTGAAACTAATGATAACTCTTACCAGTATATCACTGCAACACTGGCCAGGGATTTCCTGTTATGGCCAGTCGAGCATAGCGCAACGTCAACCCCCAATACCGGGTGAGACGAATCCCCTCCTATCGCTCATTGCCTCCATGTGAATCGGGACTGTACCCAAAAACCACCAGTTTGCACGACTCAGTAGAGCCGTGGTAGGATGGAAATCAAAGCACAGTGGGAGACACACAAGACTCTATGACGATCTCGGGTCAACAGACTAAGCTGTACCAGTGTCACCAGAGAACTGCCATCTGACGTGAGGTATAATACCATCTGGGAGTTCTCGGCGAGTCCGTTCAGTGTACCCAGTCTCCACTGAGCACCTGCATACCATCTCTGATGTCAAACACCAATGGATATGGGATCATCCATCGCCCATCACATGGGTCGAGAAGATATGCGCTCGTCTACTCTGGAATATCGATGCCCCGTCTCGATATTCCCACGACTAGGAACATTGAAGGATGTACTCATGGACTACCCAGGCCCCACTAGTATGATCTGCATCATAGTCCTGGAAGTCGAGTACACATCCTAAGGGCTTTATCAACATGTAACAGAGAGACAGAAAGTATACAAGTTAAGATAAAGAGCAACCAGATAACGTACTATCATGTCGAGCAAGAAAGTCCTACCTATATATGTCCCAGCATCCACTACAATATACATCCAATGTACAGTAATGGCCTCTAGGGCATATATATAACTAACACAGCAGCTGCAGAAGAAGCACCAGCAGCAGCAACTAGCAGCAGCAACAGCATCATTATCAGCAGCATCAGCAGCAGCAAGCAGTGGCAACAGCAACATCAGCAGCAGCCCCCAGCAGCTGCAGCAGCACTTCCCATCTTCTCCACCTCCTTTCTCGTTGCACCTAAGGTCTTGTAAGGTATAGAATCTGAGCCCAACTCCGTGTTTGCTTAATATATGTGTAGTTTAGCTTCGGTTTGTGTAAAAAGTGAGTTTCTGTGCTTGAAATGGTGATTTGTGTGAACTTATGGTTTAGTGCTGTTCATATTGGTTAACCTAGCCTAATTAGGTGTTATTAAGACCATGTGAACTTAGTTAGACTCCAGATTACACCAAAATACCATAGGGTTTCAAATTGAGCAAAATTTAGTGTTTTTAAGTGAAATTTCACCTTTCAGTGATCAGCTATAGGCCCGAGTAGTTCAGGTTAAAATTGAGGAAACTGGAGCACACTAGATGTACCCTGACCACACCACATGAACACGAAGCCCCCACTCCAAAGTTAGGCCGCCGGTTTATTCATTCTGGACGCAATTTGCGGCCAGATGAGGGTGGTTTTGGGTGAAGTTTGCATGGGTAGGAGTCTGCTATTAATTCTAGGCCAGTGGTTTGTATAATTTTGTAAGTTGTTAGCCTGGGTAGAATCTGGGACGTTATATCGTATTTCTAGTACGTTTGGTTCGCGCGATACGTGCGATACGCGAGAGGGTTCTGTGATTCAGCGTATCGCTGCGTGTCGGGATGAGTTTTAGACGCGTACACACGTTTAGCGTATCGTACACACGCGCGTTTAGTTCGTGACGCGAGCGTATCGTTTGACTTCGATATCGCGTTTTGCGAGTTGGTTGCTTATATATGGATCTTGTGTAATTCCAGGTTCGCAGGCGGGTACGTCAGACGAATCTAAGAAAGGGAAGCAGGTGGTCGGCTACGAGTAGCGCATGACCAGGTGAGTAGATTTAACATCTATGGGGAAATCACCCATTTGGCGTTAAGCTTCGGGGCGTCTTAGGTTATTAGATTGTAGATGTTCATATGGACTGTAGTAGCATACCTTATTGTTGCATGTAGAAATGATAGCATAGGACACTGCACTGTCACTAACGGTTCAAGTTGCACGAGCACGATTTATATGCTACACTCACACCGTTAGTGATTGCCATGACACTCACATTATAGGATTGCTATAAATCATATATCATACTGATTCTACCTTATTGATGTTGTCATGATTTGCCGCATAACAGCATATGTTATATCCATATTTGGGCACATATGCATCACATACCCATACTTGTACTACATACATCATATATTTATACTTGGACATATATTGATATCTTCATACCTGCGCACATGCACACTGTATATTCATACCAGTGCACACACATATTGATATCTTCATACCTGCGCACATGCACACTGTATATTCATACCAGTGCACACACATATTCATATCTTCATACCTGCGCACATGCACACTGTATATTCATACCAGTGCACACACATATTCATATCTTCATACCTGTGCACATGCACACTGTATATTCATACCAGTGCACACACATATTGATATCTTCATACCTGCGCACATGTACACTGTATATTCATACCAGTGCATACATATATTGATATTTTCATACCTGCGCACATGCACACTGTATATTCATACCAGTGCACACACATATTGATATCTTCATACCTGCGCACATGCACACTGTATATTCATACCAGTGCACACACATATTGATATCTTCATACCTGCGCACATGCACATTGTATATTCATACCAGTGCACAAACATATTGATATCTTCATACCTGCGCACATGCATACACATATTGATATCTTCATACTTGCTTAGATTTACGCATTGAGATATGTTGTTTCCATGTTATTTCTAGATTTGGGAACCGTAGATATTTCAAAAGAGAATAGTTAATTATTTAAAAACCTGGTTTCCCTTGTTATGATATTTCAGTGCGTCCACCATGAGTTTTGTCGGTTCCAAAGAGCTTGTGTGAGTATACCCGATTCGAGGAGAGGTAGGCACTGATTGCGGGTACATGGTGGACCCGGTACGGTACCCCGGGGCGAGAAGACTCGTATTGTTAGACGGTGAGCCCGGCGGAGGGACTAATACCTACCGGTGATTGGTTGGACCTGGCGGTTATCCGGAGTATACCGACCAGAGTCGATAGATGGATACGGGATGACTCGTACTGCCGGGGCCGAGGGCCGATACCGCAGACAGAGCCCGTGGGCTGATCCGGACTGACGGATGCCCTTTACAGGAAGATTTGCGTGTCGATGCTTGGCATGAGTATTTCTTGATATTTTGGGTGTCGATGTTGGGCACTCACGATTATATGAGACTTACAGGATTTGAGGACCGAGGATGATGATGACGCCTGAGTAGTATTGGGATATGGGTGCATTGATGGGTACCGATTATACTTTCCACGATGACATTACGTGTAGATGTTATATTTCCCATGCGCAGTATGTAGTAATTGATATCTCATCATGTATCTATTGTACACGATATAGTACACATGCTGCACGATTATTGCATACCTTGCTTATCCTATAAAGATGTCATTAGATTTCACATGCTCTGCACGATTATTGCATACCTTGCTTATCCTATATAGATGTCATTAGATTTCACATGCTATGCACGATTATTGCAAACCCTGCTTATCATTTAGAGATGTTATTAGATCGTATTTGATGCATGATTACTGCTCATATAGTTCATTATATAGATGATACCTGTTTGCATAGGTTAGAGTATCGCAGCACGTGCATACTCGCGATTACCTTTATATGTTATCTACTACTCACGAGTTGGCAACTCACCCTCGTTGTGCCACAGTGTTTTCAGGTTGCCCTTCGGAGTAGTTGCGGCAGGCTGCGTTCTTGTATCTTTTGACACAGATACCCCTACAGTAGGCATACTAGCTCTTTTGCTGATAGGTGGGTTTTGTGCGGTATCTGTTTATCTTTCAGTTTTGTATATGTATTGACTTAGAGACTGGTTGTGAGGACGATGTATATTATTTTGTATTCTGGTGTCGAGCTCGTTGTGAGCCGACTTTACTTATGCAGTTTATTCTATCTGTGATGTTTCCCACTTGTTGCTCATTTTCTTCGCTACTGTAAGTCCGCGGCGGCGCCCCGGCCGTCGATTCGACGCCGGAAACGCCGAAACAAAAATTTTGCAAACTAGCAAACCGGCACCACCGCGCACTTTTCACCCGGATCGGGCCATTAACCAGACAACTAGCAAACTAAAATAAGAGTAGAGAAGTATACCAAGCGAACCGTGTCCTGCGGTGTTCGTCTCCACTCCGATCTCCCGCGGAAACTCCGTTCATCTCCTCCTTGTCGGAAAGGGCACCACGTAGCCGGAATCTTTTACGGGCTCCCACCTCTGGACCGAGGCAACTCGGGCATGGCTAGCCGACGCGTCCAAGCGATGCTGTAGACAAGTGTAGAATGGTTGTCTCTTTGGGGTTTAGTGTAGTTGCCATGATGGAGGAATCAATTTAAACTTTGGAGAGGTGAGAAGGATTTTGTGAGCAAGCCTAAAATGAGATGTATCAATTTCCCTCATACAAAAATGAAGCTCTCTCTTCTCCCTCAATGTGGCCGGCCCCTCTCATGTAGTGGGTGGGAAAGAAAAGCATGAATTCATAACAAAATGAGAAAGGAAAAAGATAATGCAAGAATAATGTCACACTCATCTCACAATTCAATCTTTTCATTTCTAATCTCAAAAAGGCAAAGGATGAGACCATAAAGGAATCTCAAGATGAATAAACTATCATGATGCCTCACACATAAGCAAGAAACCCCTCCACTAATAAGTCATTTCCAAAGTGCAAATAACCCCCTCCATCGAAAGTCCGGCCGTGAAGGAACAAAGGAAAACCGGCCGGAACGGAATGCAAACTGGCAACTTCAGAAAAACTGATCCCGTAATAAATTACAGGAAAACCCCACTACTGCATATACATTCCCGCATTTGTATTCCCACTGAACACAAATGCAAAGAGACAAAATCTACATTATCTAATACTAGGATCCGGCTTAAGCCAAAACTGGCTAGTAAAATCCGTCCGATCACGATCCGTGCAATACCGCACGTATCTGATCGAACCCTGCCATATCTCCATACGGCCTCTACAGCGTTTCGCCCGAAACTTGGGTAACTGTTTGTGGTGGACTCTAAAGACTCGTCAATACTATGGCTGTGGATTTAACCACTAGCACGTCAGAGGTATTAGCCATACGTGACGGGCCACCAGCTATTGACCAAAAGGGACGTCGATGAGCGAACTCATCCTGACACCATACTGAGCCTGTCAGTAACAATATCCGTACAGTCCGGTCCGTTCGTCTATGAGTATTGCATGGCGGGCCTAGGGGGTTGGTAAAAGTCAGACCCCCAATAGCGGTACAAGTCGTGTCGGAGTGTAGCCCAGAACACCCTGAGATACTACTGGAATACCTACCAGCAAATCTCCTGCCTTGGCCAAGGACTTTTCATGTTCTGGCTCTCCTACACACAGCGCGACCTCACCCCCAATACCGGGAGAGACGAACCCCTGCAAATCCGCTCACTGCCTCCATGTGGCTCGGGACTGTACCCAATTAAAACCTGTTTGCACGACTCCTTTGAGCCGTGGTAGGGTAGTAATCAAAGCACAGTGGGAAATCACACGAGACAAATGACGATCTCAGGTCGATGAACTAACCTGTACACAAGTCACCTAGGAACTGCTATCTGACGTCTGGTATAATCCTAACTAGCAGGTTCCCGGCGAGTCCTGTCCGGTGTACTCATAACCCAATGAGCACCTGTATACATCTTAGGTGAACCAACTGACACCAGTGGCTTGTGAGACCGGCCACCTCCCCTCGTCGGGGTCTCGACTGTATACACTAGTCTACTCCGGAGTATCGATGCCCTGTCTCGAAACTCCCACGACTAGGGACCTTTTAAGGATGTGCTTATAGACTCCAGCTCTCACGTATATGATCGCCCTCATACTGCTGGTAGTCAAGCAAGAATCCTAGGGGCTCTATCAACGTGTAATAGCGACTCGTAAGGTCACCTAAAGCAGTATACGATGATAAAGATAAACCAGATAGCATACTATCATCTCGAGTAAGACTGTCCTACTTGGATAGGTCCTCCCCTCCATCATTGCAATCACGTGCCTGTGATCCAATAATTGACTCTGAGGGCACTATCTTCAACAATCTCCCACTTGCACTCATGGCTAATTTTTGCGATGTCGCATACTCACATCCCGTGTGATACCGAACACCCAACTCCTCTACTAGTCAGTCTCACAAAGCTCGTTTGCGAAACTATTGCGTTCGAGGAATAGCCTCAGTGAGTGGATCCGCTCTGGTGTTTCTTTCTATGTCTCTCTTTATCTCATGTTCGCAGAGAAAGCCATCTCCCGAAATAAGCAATACCTGTCTTAGAATGTCTGGATGTCTGATGGGACCCAGCTCATAAATGAACTCCAAATCCAAACTTCTTAGACTGTATCGACAACTGAACTTAATCAGTGTCCTGCGCCATACCTTCCGTCAGTATCTGCTTGGACCAGCTGTCCAAACTACTGCCCCTCGTCAGAGAGAAAACTATAACTCTGACAGCCACTCTGCTATCCAGGTCACCTTGGAAGCCTGGAATGATAACCGTCTCCTAAAGGAGGCTGTCGTTATCATATCCCTAGAACATCAACTTATGTTCTAAAACTGCTTCCGATCGTTTCTCCAGAATTGGATTAATATCAACTTATTGCACCTACTGCAAGAACAACATCTGGTGTGGTACTTGACATCTCATGATTGACTCAATTGCATAAGCAAGTGATCTGCCAATCATGTACATCCCTCTCCCCTTTAGTCTGTAAGACATCTTTAGAGAGGGTGACTCCATTACCTGCTGGTACACCACCATGCCAGGAGTCGTCCATTCTAAATACTCTTAGAATGCTGTCTATGTACCCTGATTGGGAAACTACCCAAATCTAGATCTAAAACTATAGATCTAGTGACCAGAATGTCTGATATAATATCCAAGTCCAATGTAGAGAAACTACTGTGTGACGACCAAAGTATAACCGATCGTAATATAGGAATATCACTTCCTACTCGGTGTATGTCATCAAATACCAGGACATCACACCCTACTACCTTCTCAACAGATCCATTCCCTATTCTGATGAGGTCAAACCTATGACTGTCACATCAGAAATAGATGATCTATCTCCGCTATATCGGCTTTAGTCTATAAATAGACATAAGCCTACTGTCCACCAATGCTTCCGCTTCTCCCACTGACTACGACAACCCTCTGGCAGAGTCATATAGACGTACACTTCTAAAGCCAGTTTAGAACGACGCTATACTCATCCTCCTGCCAGGTCTCACAGTCTGGAACAACAACAATGGAAAGTCTGGGTAAACAAGAACCTCCCTGCCACCGTCCTTGAGAATACCGAAGTACCTCTCGAGCGCCTGAGGTTACCCACTTTATCTGCGGAGTGGCCAATGGAATGTCAAACCAGATTGAATCTTTAGGTTCTTATCAAATCTTCAGTAATCGTTTGCGGTTCTGGAATCACTTCCAGTTCTACCATACTCCCACTACTGTTTTCTGAAAAAATCCATTTTTATTAAAACTGTGGCGAGTCAAGAACAATATCACTATTGATCTTCCAGATGGTAGAAAGTCCACCCTCGTCATAGCCCGGGTCAACCCACAAACAGCCATTACAGAAACGTGCCTTGAGTTATCCGGAGTCTGGTTTTAAGCAAAAGCCGGACAACTCTCCGTATCTTAACAATGTCAAGAGATGAACTATTCTATATCCAATACAGAAACAGAGGCACTGATTTAATTGAACCAGATTCAAATCATGCAGCTGTTTCCAGTGCATGTCAACTAAATGGAAGAGAGGCCGATCAGCGTTACTTAACTTAGGAATGCTTCCAATTATGAGTAACCTGAAAAAGAAGCAAGTTCTCTTAATCATTACTATCAACTGAATACCATTCACAAGTATCTACATCCTCGATCACCTTGAAGAATCCCGATACTTGCAACACCTGGTTCTCTACTTTAATCATATACCTATAACTTATCAAAACTTAAACCCTGTGTTTCTAGGAAACACCTGTCTAAGAACTAGAGAAGTCATAAGTAAACCGAATATAGTACGAGGACCATCCCCTCTGTCCTAATGGACACTGGACAACATACAATACTCTGTATAAGTCCGCTGAGTATAATAACTCATTCACTGTGTGTTGTAGGTTGAAAACTGTACTTATGGTTGAGAAGAATTACGCCGCTGTTCAATGCTCCTTACCTAACCATCTACTGGTATAGGTAAATGTCATAGACATAATTTCAAAAAGGTATATCTCACTCTATAAAAATAGACGTACAGATATATCAATTTGAAATTGGTGCATAACAACGGATATTCAAAACCAAATATTTGCCGTCCGGCAAACAACCCAGGTGACTTCCTCAAATATCACCAATTACAACGAATTCCGATATAATGAGAATGATCATCTAATTCCCAATAACTTACTCCCACTCATCATCTGTAAAACCATACAGATGTGAGAATCATACCTGGTAAATACATACCCTGGAGCAAGTGTCTAATTGGGAAATCAGTTTTCTTTTAACAGTACACAGTGAAACTGAAACACAAAAATGTTTCGATGGGGTATCCTGGTATTCCTAGTAATGCCTCTTCCACTATCCAGATTCACAACTGTAACCGTATAATTCTTTGCCACCTCTCCAAATCCCTTTATATGTCTTTAGTCATTACCTTCTGTACACCCCTTTAGGCCAAATGGTTTTCTTCCTTCCGTACCGTTCGGCACCAGCCTATGGTTTGGAAGAAGACTATCCAATAAGCATAATGGGTGTACTGTCCTAATCCTAGGAGCACTCGCAATGCGAGAGAAGGTGAAGATAAAAGACAACCGAATGAACCTTATTCCTATTTCTCCTGAACCAGGATCCATCCCCGAACTGGAACAAGTTCCTTTCGAGTTCGTATATAACCATACGATGGATTATCCAATAGACATGGGATCTTCGTAGTGATACGGAGTGTCCTGGAGAAATACAAAGGTGATTTAGGATTGGCGAAGAAATACTTGGTTTGGTCGTGAATAGCAGTCGCAGTTTACTTTGCCCTCTTACTAATCCCTTGCTTTGTCTTAACTTAATACCTTCTGTACACCATTTAGGCTAATTGGTTTTCTTCATTCCCTACCGGTCGGCACCTGCCTATGGTTTGGAAGAAGACTATCCAATTTGCGTAATAGGTGTACTATCTCCTAAACCAAGGAGTACTCGCAACCTGAGAGAAGGTAAAAGGAAAAGACAACTGAATAGTCCTATTCTTTTTCTCCAGAACCGGAAACCATCCTCGAATTCCTTCGAGTTCGTATATAACCATACGATGGTTTTGTCCAATGGAAGTCGACGTTCGTAGTAATACGGGGTGTCCTGGAGAAAAGGGTAAAAGTAGGAGTGGCAATGAGGTTTGCAACTCTGACAATCCAAAAGCCAGTGTTAAGAAGGTTCAGTCAACTCGGTCATTGAGTCATAGTCTAGGGTCGGGTCAATGGTCACTGCCAAAGAGAGAGAGAAGAGAAACACTCAGCGTGCACTCTAACCTAGATCAGAATGGTTATCACTTTATCTAATCTGAAAACCTCCCACTGTAACGTCAAATTCTTCCCCAAACCTGAAAGAAGAATTAGCCGGGATCACCCGAGGAGTAAACCAACTCATCAGTGGGAATCGGGATCCAACCATCATCGCATGATAACGTGACGGAATCCGCTCACGCTATCACACCCCAGAAGGTATGCGCATACCTGGCAAGTTTCAGTTCTTTTGAAACTCCCGATATGGATTTTTGTCCCATGCTCTTATGACCTTGACTAAGGCCAACAAATCATAAGTCACATGTCAAGTTCTACCCGTCATTGTCCAGGTTGATTTGAACCTACCCGTACAAGCCCTTGACTAGGGCCAACAAGGCTATACGACTGTCCCAAACCAACGCATCTATCTATGCAGCATATGAACACCCAATAGCTACCAAACACTGTGCCTTGACTATGGCCAACAAACACAGCTTGAATACTATTGACTATCCATATGAAACGACGGAGGGCTACGAATGGTTTCTGGCGAAAATCTTTAACGTAATGAACTTGATATCGTTGAAGGAACGGATAGCTTTTTAGAAAAATATAGTGACGAAAACCTTTGCTAAAGAGCTCACTCCCGGTGAAGGGATCTCGACTCTTTCTCGGTAGAATGAGGTGCAGGATATTCCAACTGAATACCACGATGCAAAGCAAAAGCAATCGGCTATAGTGAAGTTACTGCCCTGACGCAAACTTCTGTCCAAGGGGTAACTCCCGGTGAAGGGATCTCGGCCCTTGCCTCGTCGACTGAGGAGCAGGATATTCCAACTGAATACCACGATGCAAAACAAAAGTGAACGTCCGTGCAATAACACTTTTTGAAAAGTGTTCCGACAACATCAGAATAGGTTTGTTTATCTTGCATTGATCCGTATCAACGCAGTCCCATCAATTGATCACACCACAAAGAACGAAAATAATGACGTACGTATATGCCATCCGCATTCGCCACTGGGTCCCGTCATCACCCGTTAGGTTAGCTAACTAACGACAGAGCGGGGAATGGACTAGCGCGGATGCAAAACATATACAACATCTACTAGTATATATATCAATATATAATATTTCGCTCAAGGCGAGATAAAAAGCAACATCACAGAAATGTATAGCATCACAGAACAATACGGATATCTGGGATCCCTGGGTTTCACAGAGCCGCTACTGAAACCCGACGTTCCCCTGGTCGTGTGGATAGCCTATACAATGAAAATCCTAGACCCCTACGGGCGCGGCAAGTTACCCGCCAAAACCTGATGCGAGGCAGCCCTCTTCAGCAATGTGAATGGACCACCCAGCACTTTACGGAATCCGGTAACTTAGGCACCCCTTCTGGGTCAACCTGTACACCCTATGAGTGCGGCGAATAGCCCGCCAATTCTAGAGTGAAGACCCCTCCGTCTCAAAGACATGAGATGCGGACTCGTTGCCCTCTAGAACCCGGCTATCCGTGCACCCCTTTGCGGGGTAATCCTAGTACAGAAAGTAAAATATATATACAACGGGTACATCGACCGCAACCTGGTCGTGCCCGAAAAGAATAATACAAACAGGCAGTAACGGCAGTCCACATGTCGGACGCTCGCCCTGCAATATCAAATGTACATATAAAACAAAACTATACTACAACTGCAACCAGGCTATCCCCCACGACCGATCCGCAACATCACAGCACAACATAGAACATCAACGTGAATGTCACGTTCGCAAATCCGTCTAAAAGGTCTATAGCAGATAGACTGGATTTACCGATCGAGCGACATTCACGGTCGCAGATATAATGTAAATACTGTGAACTAGCATGTTTAAAATATCCAATCGAACAAATTTACCGAAGTGGGCCCCAAGCAGTACTGTAGCACTTACAGAAAATCTGGGCCCAAAAATAATATCCCAAAACCCCTATTTCCAACTCAGAAGCCCACTGAAAAAATTTGGCACGATGAACAGTTAAAAGCGCGGCGGAACCGCGGCCCAAGCATGGGTTTGGCCGCGGTTCCGGTGGTATGGAGTGATCTCGCGACCAAATTTTCACAGAATTCTTAGATTTTCATGCACAGTATTCTGAAACAACCTGAAAAATTTTTGGAGCAGAAAAAATTTCGACAGAAACACGATGCATTGGAAAATACGGTTTTTGGGGATTTTTGTTCGATCGAGTTCTAAACATACTAGTGCAAGCTAGGCATGGTTAATGGCGTGGCTCTGATACCAATGTAAGTCCGCGGCGGCGCCCCGACCGTCGATCCGACGCCGGAAACGCGGAAACAAAAATTTTGCAAACTAGCAAACCGGCACCACCGCGCACTTTTCACCCGGATCGGGCCATTAACCTAGCAACTAGCAAACTAAAATAAGAGTAGAGAAGTATACCAAGCGAACCGTGTCCTTCGGTCTTCGTTTCCACTCCGATCTCCCGCGGAAACTCCGTTCATCTCCTCCTCGTCGGAAAGGGCACCACGTAGCCGGAATCTTTTACGGGCTCCCACCTTTGGACCGAGGCAACTCGGGCGCGAAGTTGGCTAGCCGACGCGTCCAAGGGATGCTATAGACAAGTGTAGAATGGTTGTCTCTTTGGGGTTTAGTGTAGTTGCCATGATGGAGGAATCAATTTAAACTTTGGAGAGGTGAGAAGGATTTTGTGAGCAAGCCTAAAATGAGATGTATTAATTTCCCTCATACAAAAATGAAGCTCTCTCTTCTCCCTCAATATGGCCAGCCCGTCTCATGTAGTAGGTGGGAAAGAAAAGCATGAATTCATAACAAAATGAGAAAGGAAAAAGATAATGCAAGAATAATGTCACACTCATCTCACAATTCAATCTTTTCATTTCTAATCTCAAAAAGGCAAAGGATGAGACCATAAAGGAATCTCATGATGAATAAACTATCATGATGCCTCACACATAAGCAAGAAACCCCTCCACTAATAAGTCATTTACAAACTGTAAATAACCCCCTCCATCGAAAGTCCGGCCGTGAAGGAACAAAGGAAAACCGGCCGGAACGGAATGCAAACTGGCAACTTCAGAAAAACTGATCCCGTAATAAATTACAGGAAAACCCCACTACTGCATATACATGCCCGCATTTGTATTCCCACTGAACACAAATTCAAAGAGACAAAATCTACACTATCTAATACTAGGATCCGGCTTAAGCCAAAGCCGGCTAGTAAAATCCGTCCGATCACGATCCGTGTAATACCGCACGTATCTGATCGAACCCTGCCATATCTCCATACGGCCTCTACAGCGTTTCGCCGAAACTTGAGTAACTGTGTGTGGTGGACTCTAAAGACTCGTCAATACTATGGCTGTGGATTTAACCACTAGCACGTCAGAGGTATTAGCCATACGTGACGGGCCACCAGCTATTGACCAAAAGGGACGTCGATGAGCGAACTCATCCTGACACCCTACTGAGCCTGCAGTGACAATATCCGTACAGTCCGGTCCGTTCGTCTATGATTATCGCATGGCGGGCCTAGGGGGTTGGTAAAAGTCAGACCCCCAATAGCGGTACAAGTCGTGTCGGAGTGTAGCCCAGAACACCATGAGATACTACTGGAATACCTACCAGCAAATCTCCTGCCTTGGCCAAGGACTTTTCTGAAAGGTTAGTATAGCACCCTATGAAGAGTTTTGAAGTATCACATGACCCAAAGTTTTAATTTTTTAAGGTGCTAAACTAACATGCAAAGGATAGATCCTAGAAAATTAGGGTTTACTAAACTTTAAGCTAACAAAAGTTAGGGTTTGAAGGCTACAACCTTTGTAGCTCCCGTTTTTGCTTCGCTCCTTAGGTTCTTTCGTGTTGAATCGAGGTCCTCTTGAACTCCCCTTGTGTCCACGACGATCCACCGCGGAGATCTCCGTCCAAGCTCGCTACTTTGTAAAATCGAAGTAAACACTCTAATCAAGTTGGCTAGACTTGAGTAGAATGGTGTTGTGGCTTTGGATCTCACTTCAAAAACCTTTCTTTTGTTGTATTTCACTCACTAGAAAAGACTAGAGAAGAAAAGATGAAGGAGGATGAAAATGGTGGCTATTTCTTTTCAAGAGGTAAAATGATAACCATAAGGTTAAGCTTGTGAAAGAAAATAAATATCACTATATATATTTATTCCTTCTTGACTCTAACCATGATTAAATGATAGATGATTAATTTAACTTGGGTTTAGAATGATAAAGGAAAGGATAACCATGGTTTAGTGGTAGGTGAGCATGGTTAGGTTAGAAGAAGCATGTAGAAACTAGCATAATTATCCTTTCCTTTTCATTTTCTTTTTAAATCCATAATCAAATAATAATCCATTAAATAATCTATGGTGTGAGTCTTGCATTGCCACCATTTCCATATATAATCAACCATGATGGTTTGATGTATGTATGTGTACATGTATGCACATCTACATGTGCAAGAAACTAGAAAAGAAGAAAGAAACACATGCATGCATGCATACATCCATCAAACCCTAGAAAGGTTTTAAGTGAGAAAACTAATGGTTAAATGATAAATCAACACTTGATTTATCAATCCGGTCATATCTCATATGACCCCACCAAAAGCAGTTCACCCGATCAATGTTCGGTATCATATACGCACATTTCAATCGGGTGCATGCGCATATCGCATATGCACACCACAACGTTTCGCCTGGACTGGGTAACTCCTCTGTGGGACTCTAAGACTCGTCAATACGCCGGCAGAGGGTAATGATCATATCAAGTACCCTCAAGCCGCAAGCGGTCAGCTAAACGTAACGGCCACCCGGGTATTGAGCGATCAAAAGACAACAAGCGAACCTGCTACAACTCCCGTCGAGCCATCCGGCAACACTACCATACAGTCCGGTCTCTTTGTCAGATATGCTGCATATTGAGCCTAGGGATGGTCACGTCGACCCCAATAACTCAATAAGTCGTGTCGGTGAATGGTCTATAACAGATCGAGAAACTACTGATAACACTTATCAGCAAATCTCAGCAGCCCTGGCCAGGGACTTGCTGTTATAACCAGTCGAGCACAGCACAGCATCAACTCCCAATACCGGGAGAGACGAAACCCCTCCTATCGCTCATTGCCTTCGTGTGTCTCGGGACTGTACCCAACGGCCACCTGTTTGCACGACTCAGTAGAGCCGTGGTAGGGTGGCAATCAATGTACAGTGGGAGAACATACAAGACTCCATGACGATCTCGGGTCTACAGACTAACCTGTACCAGTGTCACCTGAGAACTGCTATCCGACGATAGATATAATTCCATATAGGAGTTCTCGGTGAGTCCGTCCAGTGTACCCAGTCAGCACTGAGCACCCGTATATGATCTTGATGTCAAACATCGATGAATGTGGGAACATCCATCGCCCATCAAATGGGTCTAGTATCATATACGCTAGTCTACTCTGGTATATCGATGCCCCGTCTCGATACACCTCCGACTAGGGACATTTCAGGATATGCTTATAGACTACAAACGTCCCACTAGTATGATCTCTATCATAATCAGAGTAGTCAAGCAGATATCCTTGGGGCTTTATCAGCATGTATGAATGAATAAAAGCATGATCAAATCAACATGTCAGATAAAGAATAACCAGATAGCATACTATCATGTCGAGCAAGAATGCAAACTGAATATATATATACATGTATAGATACATCCACTATCACATAATGGCCTCTAGGGCATACATATATCCAATGATCTCCCACTTGCACTAAGGCCAGTTATTGGCGTATCTCATACCCAACATCTCAAAAAGTCGCTCATGCTGCGGCTGAGGGAGGGCCTTGGTGAATGGATCCGCGGCGTTTTTCTTTGTGTCAACTCTCTTAATCTCGATCTCGCGGCGATCTACAATCTCCTGGATCAAATGAAAGCGCCTCAGGATATGTCTGGACCGCTGATGGGATCTGGGCTCCTTGGCTAACGCCATTGCCCCATTATTGTCACAATACAAAGGTATTGGATCAATAATGGTTGGAACTACTCCTAGCTCCGAGACGAACTTCTTCATCCAGACGGCTTCCTTGGCGGCATCATTTGCAGCAATGTACTCAGCTTCCATCGTAGAGTCTGCAACGATATCCTGTTTGGAACTCTTCCAACTCACCGCCCCTCCATTGAGGGTAAATACAAACCCTGAGATAGATTTGCTGTCATCCTTATCGCTCTGGAAGCTTGAATCGGTAAAGGCCTCCATTTGGAGATCTTTATTACCATACACCAAGAACAATTCTTTAGTCCTTCGCAAGTACTTAAGAATGTTCTTCACAGCTGTCCAGTGGTTCTCCCCTGGGTTGGATTGATACCTGCTTACAACACTAAGTGCATAAGCTACATCTGGGCGTGTACATAACATCGCATACATTATAGACCCTACTGCCGAAGCATAAGGTATAATGCTCATGCGAGCTCTCTCTTCATCGGTCTTTGGACAAGAATCCTTGGAGAGAGTGACTCCATGGCAAGCGGGTAAGGCACCCCGCTTGGAGTCTTCCATACTAAACCTCTTTAGGATGGTGTTGATGTACCTGGTTTGGGACAGTCCCAATAACTTTTTGGATCTATCCCTATAGATCCTTATGTCTAGGATGTATGTGGCATCACCCAGGTCCTTCATGGAGAACCTCAGTGATAAGAATGATTTGACCGACTGTAGCATAGGAATATCATTTCCTATCAGAAGAATGTCATCCACGTACAATACGAGAAATGTGACAGCTCTTCCTACAGCCTTCCTATAAACACAAGGTTCATCTAGATTTTTGATGAAATCAAACTCTTTGATAACATCATCGAAACAGATGTTCCAACTCCGAGATGCCTGCTTTAACCCATATATGGATTTAAGCAATCTACATGCTTTCTCGCTGCTCCCACTGTCAGTGAAGCCCTCCGGCTGATCCATATAAACACATTCTTCTAAATCTCCATTTAGGAATGCTGTTTTAACGTCCATCTGCCAGATTTCATAGTCGTAGTGAGCAGCAATAGCAAGTAGGATCCGAATAGATTTAAGCATGGCTACGGGCGAAAAAGTTTCGTCATAGTCCAAACCTGGTCTTTGATGAAAACCTTTCGCCACAAGTCTTGCCTTATAGGTCTCTAACTTCCCATCCACACCAATCTTTCTTTTAAAGATCCATTTGCACCCTACAGGTTTTACCCCAGGGGGTACAACGTCCAAAGTCCATGCTTTGTTGGTGTACATAGACTCCATTTCGGATCTCATGGCATCCAGCCACTTCACAGAGTCACCACTCGTGATAGCTTGCTGAAAACTGGTAGGATCATCATCTTCCATGATACAGTCTTCTCTGTCACCATCAATGAGGAAACCGTAGTACCTCTCCGGTGGGCGAGAAGTCCTACCAGACCTTCGGAGTGGCCGAGGTTCTTCTGTTTCTGTTGCAACAGTCGGTTCAACCAAATCGTCATTTGTAGTTTGTGTCACTTGAACCTCTTCTAGATCTACCACTTTGCCATCATCTTTATCTGTGAAAAACTTTTTTTCCAAGAATGTGGCATGTTGAGAAACAAACACTTTTTGTTCCTCTTTGTGGTAGAATAGATATCCATAGGAATTCTTTGGATATCCTACAAAGTTACACATGACTGACCGTGTCTCGAGTTTGTCCGGATTCTGCTTTTTAACATAGGCCGGGCAACCCCAAATCTTAATTCTCTTAAGAGATGGTCTCTTCCCATGCCATATCTCATATGGCGTGGTAGACACGGCTTTGGTTGGAACCCTGTTTAGCAGAAACGCTGCAGTCTCCAATGCATGCCCCCAAAACGAGACTGGTAACTCAGCGTTACTCATCATGGACCGGACCATATCTAATAGGGTCCTATTCCGACGTTCTGACACACCATTGTGCTGTGGTGTGTAAGGAGGAGTGAGCTGAGAGAGAATCCCATTCTCTTTTAGGAAGTATGCAAATTCTGTACTGAGATACTCTCCACCTCGATCTGATCGAAGCATCTTAATACTCAAGCCGGTTTGTTTTTCTACTTCTTGTTTATATTCAATGAATTTCTCGAAAGCGTCGGACTTGTGCTTTAATAAAAATACATGACCGAATCTTGAGAAATCGTCAGTGAATGTAATGAAGTATGAAAAACCGCCTCTAGCCTGTGTAGACATAGGCCCACATACATCACTATGTATGAGGCCCAGGAGCTGAGTAGCTCTTTCTCCGTGTCCGGTAAACGGAGTTTTGGTCATTTTACCCTTGATACAAGACTGGCAAGTCGCATAAGATTTATATTCAAAAGAGTTTAAATATCCATCTTTATGTAACTTGTTTAGTCTTGTTTCGTTAATATGACCAAGTCTACAGTGCCAAAGAAAAGCTTCATTTAATTCTGAAATTTTTCTTTTATTAGTGTGTTGTACACTGAAAACTGTGTGTTGATTTAGGACATATATTCCGTTATTAAGCGTACCATACCCAACCAACATTTGATTTAGGTGAATGTTCATAACATTGTTCTCCAACACAAAATTATATCCTTCATTGTCCAACAAAGATACGGATAATATATTACATAGCATACTTGGTACAAAATAACATGGATTCAAAATCAAAATACATCCAGATGGCAACCCCAAGTGATACTCTCCCACTGCGACTGTATGTACATTGGAACCATTTCCAACGCGGAGAGTATGGTCACCTGTCCTCAAAACCTTGCTATTTCTCAGCCCCTGCATGGAATTGCAAATGTGAGAACCTGAACCGGTATCCAATACCCAGGAAGCAGAGTTTATAGAAAAACAGTTTTCAGTCACAAACGCACCTGAAGCAGAAGCATCACCATGCTTCTTCTTGAGACTTGGTACTCCGTGCAGTTGCGCTTCCAATGTCCTGTCTTGTGGCAATGAAAACACTCGCCTTTCCCTGGGTCTCCAGCCGTGGACTTTCCCTTTCCCTTCACCTTTTTGACTCCGCCCTTAGGATTAGTGGGTTTCTTCTTTTTCTTTCCCTTGGCCTTAGCTTTCGGGCTAGAAGAAGAAGACTGTCCAATAGTCATAACGGGAGTCTTTGCTGACTTCATGGTGCTCTCTGCACTCCTTAACATATTAAGGAGTTCAGGGAGGTCCTTCTCCATGCCATGCATGTTGAAGTTCACTATGAATTGAGCAGAGGTGGAGGGGAGGGACTGCAGAATAATATCTATATATTGTTCATTTTCCATTGTCCATCCAAGGTCCTCAAGCTCTTCTATAAGAGCTATCATCTTCAACACATGGTCTCCTACTGGTGTGCCAGGGCCCATTCGCATCTGAAACAGTTTCTTTGATGCTTCGTATCGTAATACGCGGGATTGCTCCCCATACAACTCCTTTGTATGGAGCAGTATCCCGTGAATGTCCATGTCCTCGTGCTGCTTTTGATGTGTGTTATCCATCGATGCAAGCGCGAGGCATGTGGCCGTGGCACAGTCAGCGTCCCATGTCTTGCGGACTTCTATGTCCGCAACTGAGGATTTTGGGCCTGGGACGGGCGGGGCTGAAGCCGTGAGGACATATGATACTTTATCATAAGTCAAGGCGATCTTCAGATTCCTTAGCCAGTCTTTATAGTTGGTCCCATTCAGTTTTTTTTTATCTAGTAGAAGCTTAAGTCCAGTCATTGGTATCTGCCATTAAGAGAGAGAAAAGAATACACTCAGCGAAAGCTCTTGCATAGATTAGATTGGTTTATTATCTTGTCTAATCGATGTTTCCCACTGCTTTTTATCAAGTTTTTCTTTCAAACCTTAAAAAGAAAAACTAGCCAGGATTAATTACAGTCTACAACTTCGCTAACCGTTCAGCCAGGCCAGTGTCGGTACTTTGAGGGAGGTTCCCCGTGCTTTCGCACGGACCTAATTAGAGTAAACCTCGTTTTCCCAGAGGCGGAGCCCCATTAACACCTTTCTAGACACCTAATGAGTTAGCTAATTGTAAACTGTAAAACTCTCCTAGGAGCAACTATTGCCCACAGTGGGATCGGGATCCAACCATCACATGGAAGGTATGCAATCTCATTGCAAATTTCAACACTTGAAATTCCCGATGTGGTTTTTACCCCTAATACTCGTGACCTTGGCTAAGGTCAACAAATCACGAGCACTAGTCAAGCTCAACCCGTCATTTCTTGATTAATTAGACCCGTTCACATGACCCTTGGCTAAGGTCAACAAAGCCATATGCCCGTCCTAATTAATCTGCATCATATGCGTTTGTAGGAAGACATCACTTAGCTACCGTACACTACGTCTTGGCTAAGGTCAACAAACGTAGCACGAATACTAAGTACTCTACTTCCCAAAATGACGGAGGGTTGCGGATGATTTTTAAGAAAATCTTTAACGCTTTGAGCTTGATATCGTTGTAGAATCAAACAGTTTTTCAAAAGGAGTGGCTTAAGCTCCGCATTTTTGAAATGTAGCTTTTTCATAAATAGCCGAGTAGTTTTCAAATCCGATTCTACAACATCTTTTTAGGTTTATTTTCTTTACATTAATCACATTAATGTAATCCCATCATTTAAGTCCTAAAGCCAATCACAGAAAAGAAACGAAAATAACACGTACGCTTATGCCATCCGCATTCGCCACAATGTTCCGTTATGCACCGTTAGGTTACTTAACTAACGGCATAGCGGGACTGGACTAGCGCGGGTGTAAAACATAAGCAACGTCTACTATATATCATATATATAATAAGTCATTCGTCTCAGATAACACAGAACACATGCAGCAGAAAAATAGATATAACGTGGGATATACTAGGACGTCCGTATTTAGTATTTAGCCAGAATAGAAAATACGGATTCCACAGTCGCGATGAATAGCCAAGCCCACACCCTGGACCCCTACGAGAGCAGCAAGTGACCCTACCAATCCTGGAGTTTAGGAGACCCGGTCTCGACTCCTCGAGATGGCCTCCCACTAAACCCCAGAACCCGGTCACCTGTGCTCCCCTCCTTGGGTCCATCCTAATGCGGAAAAGTAAATAATATACAACACTGGTGACACAACCGCAACCTGGAAGTGCCCCAAATAAAAGAATATTACATTACATTTGAATTTACATGAATGAAAATATAAAACTCTCATCTCACAAAAACCCCCCGGCTATTCGATCGCGACAATCCTGCACATCATATCTCAGTAACACATAATATCACATATCATCAACGTAAGTAAGTATGCGTACCCCGATTGTCGTTGATGTATAGCAACGAAACCGGCGATATCTAACATACTACACACGGTCACAGAAAAGAAAGTGCAAAACTATAATATTTGGAATCCAGATTCTCTTTAGACATCATAAATGCGAAATATCACATATTTCGTATTTCATGCCTACACTATATGAATTCCACATATTGTATCACATTCCAGACAAACAGACAGTATTAAAGTTTTCGAACGAACAATCAAGCACCCAAGATTCACTTAAGCTCAACACTTGAGCAGGGTTCAAAAAAATCTGCAGTGTGACACAGTAGCGGCGGTCCAGCCGTAGAAGGGTCAAGCCAACGCCTCACATGTGGCATGCCGTACTGCCCCAAACCCTAGGGTTCAAAGGGCAGTTCAAGACGGTCACATAATCGAGTTAAGGTTTGTTGTCTTCTAGAGGGACCACCGCAAAAAGACTTGCACGTATCTCCAAATTATTTAAACCCCGTGAATATTGAGTAAATGATATTCGTTCAAACACTTCAATACTTTCTAGTTTACCCCGAAAAGAAAGCGAAATGAAAATTCCGATCGAAACCACGAGTCTAAAAACATCTCCAGAATTTTTCAACAGCAGATTCAGATTAAATATACTCAAAATATACTGTAGCAGGTAAAGAAAATTACTGTGCAAAAAATTGTCAAAGAGCCCCTTATATGGCCGCGGATGCGCGGCCTAAGCTTGCTTATGCCGCGCTTCCGCGGCCAAAGTTACTGTTCACTGGCTCGAATTTTCCAGATTGTCTAATTTTTACCTGCTCTATTTTTTGAGAATTTTTAATTCTGAAAAAGGTCAGTTTTTAAAAAATTTCCAGAGAGCATCTTTAAAAGTCGTATTTTTGTTTCGATCGGACTTTTTACTTCGCATAAAGGTCGCCTAACGTTCTAGGTCGGCTCTGATACCAATGAAAGGTTAGTATAGCACCCTATGAAGAGTTTTGAAGCATCACATGATCCAAAGTTTTAATTTTTTAAGGTGCTAAACTAACATGCAAAGGATAGATCCTAGAAAATTAGGGTTTACTAAACTTTAAGCTAACAAAAGTTAGGGTTTGAAGGCTACAACCTTTGTAGCTCCCGTTTTTGCTTCACTCCTTAGGCTCTTTGGTGTTGAATCGAGGTCCTCTTGAACTCCCCTTGTGTCCACGACGATCCACCGCGGAGATCTCCGTCCAAGCTCGCTACTTTGTAAAATCGAAGTAAACACTCTAATCAAGTTGGCTAGACTTGAGTAGAATGGTGTTGTGGCTTTGGATCTCACTTCAAAAACCTTTCTTTTGTTGTATTTCACTCACTAGAAAAGACTAGAGAAGAAAAGATGAAGGAGGATGAAAATTGTGGCTATTTCTTTTCAAGAGGTAAAATGATAACCATAATGTTAAGCTTGTGAAAGAAAATAAATATCACTATATATATTTATTCCTTCTTGACTCCAACCATGATTAAATGATAGATGATTAATTTAACTTGGGTTTAGAATGATAAAGGAAAGGATAACCATGGTTTAGTGGTAGGTGAGCATGGTTAGGTTAGAAGAAGCATGTAGAAACTAGCATAATTATCCTTTCCTTTTCATTTTCTTTTTAAATCCATAATCAAATAATAATCCATTAAATAATCTATGGTGTGAGTCTTACATTGCCACCATTTCCATATATAATCAACCATGATGGTTTGATGTATGTATGTGTACATGTATGCACATCTACATGTGCAAGAAACTAGAAAAGAAGAAAGAAACACATGCATGCATGCATACATCCATCAAACCCTAGAAAGGTTTTAAGTGAGAAAACTAATGGTTAAATGATAAATCAACACTTGATTTATCAATCCGGTCATATCTCATATGACCCCACCAAAAGCAGTTCACCCGATCAATGTTCGGTATCATATACGCACATTTCAATCGGGTGCATGCGCATATCGCATATGCACACCACAACGTTTCGCCTGGACTGGGTAACTCCTCTGTGGGACTCTAAGACTCGTCAATACGCCGGCAGAGGGTAATGATCATATCAAGTACCCTCAAGCCGCAAGCGGTCAGCTAAACGTAACGGCCACCCGGGTATTGAGCGATCAGAAGACAACAAGCGAACCTGCTACAACTCCCGTCGAGCCATCCGGCAACACTACCGTACAGTCCGGTCTCTTCGTGAGATATGCTGCATATTGAGCCTAGGGATGGTCACGTCGACCCCAATAACTCAATAAGTCGTGTCGGTGAATGGTCTATAACAGATCGAGAAACTACTGATAACACTTATCAGCAAATCTCAGCAGCCCTGGCCAGGGACTTGCTGTTATAACCAGTCGAGCACAGCACAGCATCAACTCCCAATACCGGGAGAGACGAAACCCCTCCTATCGCTCATTGCCTTCGTGTGTCTCAGGACTGTACCCAACGGCCACCTGTTTGCACGACTCAGTAGAGCCGTGGTAGGGTGGCAATCAAAGTACAGTGGGAGAACATACAAGACTCCATGACGATCTCGGGTCTACAGACTAACCTGTACCAGTGTCACCTGAGAACTGCTATCCGACGATAGATATAATTCCATATAGGAGTTCTCGGTGAGTCCGTCCAGTGTACCCAGTCAGCACTGAGCACCCGTATATGATCTTGATGTCAAACATCGATGAATGTGGGAACATCCATCGCCCATCACATGGGTCTAGTATCATATACGCTAGTCTACTCTGGTATATCGATGCCCCGTCTCGATACACCTCCGACTAGGGACATTTCAGGATATGATTATAGACTACAAATGTCCCACTAGTATGATCTCTATCATAATCAGAGTAGTCAAGCAGATATCCTTGGGGCTTTATCAGCATGTATGAATGAATAAAAGCATGATCAAATCAACATGTCAGATAAAGAATAACCAGATAGCATACTATCATGTCGAGCAAGAATGCAAACTGAATATATATATACATGTATAGATACATCCACTATCACATAATGGCCTCTAGGGCATACATATATCCAACATTTTCATGTTCTGGCTCTCCTAGACACAGCGCGACCTCACCCCCAATACCGGGAGAGACGAACCCCTGCAGATCCGCTCACTGCCTCCATGTGGCTCGGGACTGTAACTAACTAAACCTGTTTGCACGACTCCTTTGAGCCGTGGTAGGGTAGTAATCAAAGCACAGTGGGAACTCACACGAGGCAAATGACGATCTCAGGTCGATGAACTAACCTGTACACATGTCACCTGGGAACTGCTATCTGACGTCTGGTATAATCCCAACTAGCAGGTTCCCGGCGAATCCTGTCCGGTGTACTCATAACCCAATGAGCACCTGTATACATCTTAGGCGAACCAACTGACACCAGTGGCTTATGAGACCGGCCACCGCCCCTCGTCGGGGTCTCGACTGTATACACTAGTCTACTCCGGAGTATCGATGCCCTGTTTCGAAACTCCCACGACTTGGGACCTTTTAAGGATGTGCTTATAGACTCCAGCTCTCACGTATATGATCGCCCTCATACTGCTGGTAGTCAAGCAAGAATCTTAGGGGCTCTATCAACGTGTAATAGCGACTTGTAAGGTCACCTAAAGCAGTACTCGATGATAAAGATAAACCAGATAGCATACTATCATCTCGAGTAAGTCTGTCCTACTGGGATAGGTCCTCCCCTCAATCATTGCAATCACGTGCCTGTGATCCAATAATTGACTCTGAGGGCACTATCTCCAACAGCTACGGCGTCGTATATTGTTATCTTGGTGATTGTCTACTTAAGGTTTCTTGACATCTTAGTAATTGGTTCTATTAAATGCTTAAAACACTCTAGACTTTTATTGGTTTGATTTCTGGGTTTTCGGCTTACTTAGTCGCGTTACGCCTGTAGACGTTACGTGGTTAAGTGCCGGTCACGGACCAAACTTTGGGTCGTGACAAAGTTGGTATCAGAGCATAGGTTTTACCTTCGGAGTCTAGGATTACCCTGGTATGATGGAGTAGGTAGCTGCAGCAGAGTGGCGTAGCGTGCGTATGTTCCGCGGCATACTCACGATACGGTACTCCGCTTAAGCGACCTTAGGACTTATTGATCGAATTTCCTTCATGATCGTATACATCCTTGTGATTCGATTTTCGTATCCTCATCGAATCCTACCTTTTTTTCAGCCATTATGCCGCCAAGGACTATGAGGGTGCAGAGAGCGGTCGTGAGAGCCGAGGTTTGAGTTGATTCATCTGAGACGAGGACTGATCCGAGTAGTACCCCTGTTGTACCAGGTCAGATTGTTTCTCCTACGACAGATCAGATCGCCAGACTAGTGGCAGAGATACAGGGCTTGCGCCAGACGATGAGCTCATTGGTGGAGGTTGTTCAAGCGCAGCGACAGATGGTTGTCACCCCTGTTACCCAGTTGTTCCTTGCGATCATCATGCAGTATTCCATCCCCTACATAGCACCGGTGGAGGCAACCCCAGTTTACGAGACACGTTTTCCAGAGACTGTGAGAGTTCCGGAACAGTTGTGGAATCGTACTGGTCTACCAGCCCAGAGCAGAGGCTTAGGATGAGGACAATCGTTTGGCTCTCATCCCCAGGCAGGACAGCAGTCAGCGCGTAGGTGTTTACGATGCGGAAGCCTTCAACACCTCATCAGGAAGTGTTCCTTCACACCATGTCAGGGTCGTATTCTGAGACGTCGTGGACGCGGAGGGTTTGCACAGAGGGGTCAGGCTAGTAGAGGAGGAGTTCGATCGGTCGCAGATGAAGGACAGGCATAAGTTTTCGCTTCGACTCATCGGGACGCGAGGGCATCCAATGCGGAGCCTACAGGTACTCTTTCAGTATGTCCTTTTGTTGCACTCGTATGTTTCCGCACTTCGTGCCGAGTTTAGGACGAGAGTCGTGCTAGATAGATCAGCCGTTTGTTGTGTAACTTCTGTCAGCGATCCTTTTGTTGCGCGACACGTAATTCGGTCGTGTGCCCAGCGGATAGGAGATAGAGATTCGTCTGTCATTTTGACCCTCCTAGAGATGTTGGAATTGGCAATCTCCGGGGCACGGAATTGTTAGTTACGTGCTAGGCATTGTGGACTACCGTGAGGAAACAGTTAGGTTTTGTTTTCCCGGGCGAGTCAGTCTTATGGTGCTGGCGGATAGTTGTGCCGCCTCACCCAGCTTGAATTTAGCCTTTTCGCTAGTCGGCCTTTGAGGAGATGTCGTGGATTCTTGGCGTTCATTCGTGATGCCGTAGCCACAGATGGTTTGTTGGACCGGTTTTCTTTTGTGCGAGAGTTTTCTGACGTCGTTCCAGATGAGCCGGCGAAGCTTAAGGAGCTAAGGATCTGCTGTAGAGTTGTTGTGGAAGGAGTTTCTGCGTCTGAGTGTTTCGCATTGGGGAGTTCCTAATTCTGTTCATCAAGGAGAAAGACGACGGATTGAGGTTGTGTATTGATGGATCGTCAATTGAACCGGCTTACGGTGCGGATAGGTATCCTGTACCTCGCGTTGACGATTTCTTCGATCAGCGTCAGAGTGCGAGACTTTGTCTAAGTTCGTTTGGGATCAGGTCATCATTGTTGCGGGTCCGGAGTGATGACTTTCCGAAGACTGCCTTGTGCGTGCTACGGGCTTTTGGTGTTTTGGGTGTGTCACTGGACTCACCAATGCCCTAGCAACCTTCGTAGGTGTGATCAACTGGTTTTCTTCGGGCCGTTCCTCGACCAGCTATTGTTGTGTTATTTACGACATCCTGGTCTATTTAATGTGTCTTGAGGGATAGGAGTAGCACTCGAGGATCTGTTTTACGGATACTGGGAGAGCCCCAACGGTTTGCTAGATTCTCGGAGTGTTCCTTTAAGCTTTTTGTGTTGACTCCTAGGTCTTGTAGTTACGGAGACGACTTTGTATGGTTCCGAGGAAGATCGTGGCCATACAATTTAGGCCCAGACTTGTGAGCAGGACGGAGGTCCGCGGATTTTTGGGCTTAATAGGTTTTTACCGCCGTTTCTTGCAGGATTGCTAGTGTAATGCTGCACTATTGACTAAATTGACTGGAATGGAGGTTTCTTTTCTTTAGACCGAGGCTTGTGTACGGAGTTTCGGCAGTCGAAGACCCAGTTAACAACTGCATCAGCTCTTTCCTTGCTTTTTGGTTCGGGCGACTTTTTGGTTTAACTGTGATGTTTCATGAGTAGGGCTCGAATGTGTACTGAGGTGACATAATGAAGTTATCGCTTTTGCTTCCCTATATTTGGAGGAAGTACAAGAAGGATATCCCACTCATGATCTGGAGATGGCCGCGATGGTTTTGCGTTGGAGATTAGAGACACCACTTGTTTGAGAGTCGTGTCAGATTTTCACGGACCACCAGAGTTAAATATACATCTTCCTGCAGCGGGTTTTGATTGTTGTGATAGTCCTCCGCAGATTTACAGTTCTTGTGCGATCGTTGAGTACAGCTTAAGTTCGTCTCTACTGAGGAGACAGCTGGCTCATGTCCGCGCCCGACCACTTTTCTTAAATCGCTTTCGCGAGACACTGCCCGCTGGCGCTCGTTCGTCAGAGATACTGGAGCCTACTCGGCTGGGTAATGTTATGGAATCCTTGACTTGTGACAAGGGTGTGCTAGGTTAGGGAGACGCTTGTGTACCTAATATTATGGGTTAAAGATGTGGAATCCTAGGGCAGGCACATCGGTCAACTCTCTCTACTCATTCAAGCCCCGCCAACGGTTAACGTGACTTGTGAGGCAGTTACGGGTGGGCAGGGACAGAAAAAGAAGTCTCGGGATTCGTTTTAAGTGTCTGTCTTGTTGTGTGTTTGAGTTGAGCAACTGAGACCGGCTGGAGAGTTGCAACCTTTAACCGTTCCGAAGAGGGAATGAGAGCAGATCTCCCCAAAATTCATTATGGTGTCCACTCAGGGTTAGTTAAGATGTGACTCCATTCGGATGTTTGTCATCCGGTGATACTCAGTTTGCTCAGTTGTTATTGTTAAGTTGTGCGCATGTAGAATTTGTTGTCGGCAGTTGGGGATCGTCGTTTGCCATCGATAGGGTTCTCCTTTGATAGCAGTTATCAGGAGACACTCCAATTGGTAACCTTTAGGTTTAGAGGTTAGGTCGTGTCGATCACCAGTCTGTTTTCCTAACACCGTGTTATAGGATTATTGGACCTCGGCTAGTTTAGAAACTTCGGAAATGACCCAGTTGTTTTAGGTCAGGATGAGAATGGTCCATTGCGGATAGAGATCAGATGCTGACCAAAAGGGTCGCAGATTCGAGTTCCCAATGGCAGATCATGTATTCCTACGGAAATTTCCGATAAATGACGTGTTAAGTTTTAGGGAAGCTTTTAAGGATAGTAAGTCTTTTTAGGATCCTTAAGGCGAGTTGGTTCGTTGCCTTAAGTTGGGCACTTCTACCCAGATTATTGAGTATTCACCCCGTATTCTCTATGTCGATACTTTGCAATTACCTTCATGACCTTTCTCATTGGATTCAGCACCAGACCATTTAGTTCGAGCGTGATCTATTGTTCACCCAACAGCCAGTCGTAATATTGGACCCGCAGGTAAAGAAACTTCGATCGAAGGTCTTGCCATCAGTGAAGGTATTTTGGTGCATCCCAAACGGTGAAGAGATCACTTGGGAGGCTGAAGGCGAGATGCGGAAGAAGTTCCCTCATCTCTCTGAAGGTATGCGTAGCTTTGTATTTTAAAATTCGGGGACGAATTTTCTTTAAGGGGGGAAGATTGTAACACCTTAGGTCGTGTTTAGGGGTTAATTATATTTTAATAGATCATTTTTGGTAAAAGGTTTACCAAATTAAGTTTCAGATATTTTATTCTAATTAATGAATATTTTGTTAGAATTTTTCTAGGCGCAGACACACTTGTGCATGTAAACTAGGGTTTAGAGATGGGGTTAAACCATGATTAGCAAGCATGAAGGATTAACCCATTCTCTTTATGTTAATTGATTTTCATTAGGTGTATTTGGGTTTTTATTATGTGTGTTGTTTTCTTGTTTTCAATATATGAGAAATGATGTGGATTTTTGTTGTTGACTTGGAGGGAGAGAGAGAGTATGGGCAATATAGCTTGAGCCATGCTCATTTAATGAGAGAGAGAGGGGGGGGTTGACTAGGGTGCCTCATTTCTTTCCTCATTATTCTCACAACTCTCTCACACACACACACTCGGCTGAGAGAGAGAGAGAGGCAGCAGCTGCAGAAGGAGCACCAGCAGCAGCAACTAGCAGCTGCAGAAGGAGCAGCATCAGCAGCAGCAAGCAGTGGCAACAGCAACATCAGCAGCACTTCCCATCTTCTCCACCCCCTTTCTCCTTGCACCTAGGGTCTTGTAAGGTATAGAATCTGAGCCCAACTCCGTGTTTGCTTAATATATGTGTAGTTTAGCTTCGGTTTGTGTAAAAAGTGAGTTTTTATGCTTGAAATGGTGATTTGTGTGAACTTATGGTTTAGTGATGTTCATATTGGTTAACCTAGCCTAATTAGGTGTTATTAAGACCATGTGAACCTAGTTAGACCCCAGATTACACCAAAATACCATAGGGTTTCAAATTGTGCAAAATTTAGTATTTTTAATTGAAATTTCACCTTTCAGTGATCTCCTATAGGCCCGAGTAGTTCGGGTTTAAATTGAGGAAACTGGAGCACACTAGATGTACTCTGACCACACCACCTGAACACGAAGCCCCCACTCGAAAGTTAGGCCGCCGGTTTATTCATTCTGGCCGCAATTTGCGGCCAGATGAGGGTGGTTTTGGGTGAAGTTTGCATGGGTAGGAGTCTGCTATTAATTCTAGGCCAGTGGTATGTATAATTTTGTAAGTTGTTAGCCTGGGTAGAATCTGGGATGTTATATCGTATTTCTAGTACGTTTGGTTCGCGCGATACGCGAGAGGATTCTGTGATTCAGCGTATCGCTGCGAGTCGGGATGAGTTTTAGACGCGTACACACGTTTAGCATATCGTATACACGCGCGTTTAGTTCGCGACGCGAGCGTATCGTTTGACTTCGATATCGCGTTTTGCGAGTTGGTTGCTTATATATGAATTCTTGTGTAATTCCAGGTTCGCAGGCGGGTACGTCAGACGAAGCTAAGAAAGGGAAGCAGGTGGTCGGCTACGAGTAGCGCACGACCAGGTGAGTAGATTTAACATCTACGGGGAAATCGCCCGTATGGCGTTAAGCGTCAGGGCGTCTTAGGATATTAGATTGTAGATGTTCATATGGACTGTAGTAGCACACCTTATTGTAGCATGTAGAAATGATAGCATAGGACACTGCACTGTCACTAACGGTTCAAGTTGCACGAGCACGATTTATATGCTACACTCACACCGTTAGTGATTGCCATGACACTCACATTATAGATTGCTATAAATCATATATCATACTGATTCTACCTTATTGATGTTGTTATGATTTGCCGCATAACAGCATATGTTATATCCATATTTGGGCACATATGCATCACATACCCATACTTGTACTACATACATCATATATTTATACTTGGACATATATTGATATCATCATACCTGCGCACATGAACACTGTATATTCATACCAGTGTACACACATATTGATATCTTCATACCTGCGCACATGCACACTGTATATTCATACCAGCACACACATATAATGATATCTTCATACCTGCTCACATACACACTGTATATTCATACCAGTGCACACATATATTGATATCTTCATACCTGCGCACATGCACACTGTATATTCATACCAGTGCACACATATACACTGTATATTCATACCAGTGCACACATATATTGATATCTTCATACCTGCGCACATGCACACTGTATATTCATACCAGTGCACACACATATTGATATCTTCATACCTGCGCACATGCACCCTGTATATTTATACCAGTGCACACACATATTGATATCTTCATACTTGCTTAGATTTACGCATTGAGATATGTTGTTTCCATGTTATTTCTGGATTTGGGAACCGTGGATATTTCAAAAGAGAATAGTTAATTATTTAAAAACCCGGTTTCCCTTGTTATGATATTTCAGTGCGTCCACCATGAGTTTTCTCGGTTCCAGAGAGCTTGTGTGAGTATACCTTATTCGAGGAGAGGTAGGCACCGATTGCGGGTACATGGTGGACCCGGTACGGTACCCCGGGGCGAGAAGACTCATATTGTTAGACGGTGAGCCCGGCGGAGGGACTACTATCTACCGGTGATTGGTTGGACCTAGCGGTTTTCCGGAGGATACCGACCAGAGTCGATAGATGGATACGGGATGACTCGTACTGCCGGGGCCGAGGGTCGATACCGCAAACAGAGCCCGTGGGCTGATCCGGTCTGACGGATGCCCTTTACAGGAGGATTTGCGTGTCGATGCTTGGCACAAGTATTTCTTGATATTTTGGATGTCGATGTTGGGTACTCACGATTATATGAGACTTACAGGATTTGAGGACCGAGGAGGATGATGACGTCTGAGTTGTATTGGGATTTGGGTGCATTGATGGGTACCGATTATACTTTCCATGATGACATTACGTGTAGATGTTATATTTCACATGCGCAGTATGTAGTAATTGATATCTCATCCTGTATCTATTGTACATGATATAGTACACATGCTGCACGATTATTGCGTACCTTGCTTATCCTATATAGATGTCATTAGATTTCACATGCTCTGCACGATTATTGCATACCTTGCTTATCGTATATAGATGTCATTAGATTTCACATGCTGTGCACGATTATTGCAAACCCTGCTTATCATTTAGAGATGTTATTAGATCGTATTTGATGCATGATTACTGCTCATATAGTTCATTATATAGATGATACCTGTTGGCATAGGTTAGAGTATCGCAGCACGTGCATACTCGCGATTACCTTTATATGTTATCTACTACTCACGAGTTGGCAACTCACCCCCGTTGTGCCACGGTGTTTGCAGGTTGCCCTTCGGAGTAGTTGCGGCAGGCTGCGTTCTTGCATCTTTTGACACAGATACCCCTACAGTAGGCATACTAGCTCTTTTCCTGATAGGTGGGTTTTGTGCGGTATCTGTTTATCTTTCAGTTTTGTACATTATTGTATCTAGTACTCTCCATCTACAACTTATGTATTGACTTAGAGCCCAGTTGTGAGGACGATGTATATTATTTTGTATTCTGGTGTCGAGCTCGTTGTGAGTCGACTTTACTTATGCAGTTTGTTCTATCTGTGATGTTTCCCACTTGTTGCTCATTTTCTTCGCTACGGCGTCGTATATTGTTATCTTGGTGATTGTCTACTTAAGGTTTCTTGACATCTTAGTAATTGGTTCTATTAAATGCTTAAAACACTCTATACTTTTACTGGTTTGATTTCTGGGTTTTCGGCTTACTTAGTCGCGTTACGCCTGTAGACGTTACGTGGTTAAGTGTCGGCCACGGGCCAAACTTTGGGTCGTGACACCAATGCGGTATAACTAGAAGAGGTTCTAGAGACACAAATTACTCATGACGAATTGGTTGAAACTAATATTGCAGTAGAACTTTAAGAACCTCAGCCACTCCGGAGATCTAGTAGAACTTCTCGCCCACCAGATAGATACTATGGGTTTCTCATTGATGGTGATAGAGAAGATTGCATCATGGATGATGATGATCCTACTAGTTTTCAGCAAGCTATCACGAGTGGTGACTCAGTGAAGTGGCTGGATGCCATGAGATCCGAAATGGAGTCCATGTACACTAACAAAGTATGGACTATGGACGTTGCACCTCCTGAGATAAAACCCGTAGGGTGCAAATGGATCTTTAAGAGAAAGATTGGTATATATGGATAGGTAGAGACCTTTAAAGCAAGGTTTGTAGAGAAAGGCTTTCGTCAAAGACTAGGATTGGACTATGATGAAACTTTCTCTCCAGTAGCAATGCTTAAATCCATTCGGATCCTACTTGCTATTGCTGCTCACTGCGACTATGAAATCTGGCAGATGGACGTTAAAACTCCATTTCTAAATGGTGATTTAGAAGAATGTGTTTATATGGATCAGCCAGAGGGCTTCATTGACAGTGGGAGCAGCGAGAAGGCATGTAGGTAGCTTAAATCCATTTATGGATTAAAGCAGGGCTCGCGGAGCTGGAACATCTACTTTGATGATACAATCAAAAAGTTTGATTTTGTCAAAAATGTAGATGAGCCATGCATTTATAAGAAGATTATAGGGAGTACTGTTACATTCCACGTATTGTACGTGGATGACATTCTCTTGATAGAAAATGATATTCCTATGCTACAATCGGTCAAACTATTCTTATCACAAAGGTTCTCCATGAAGGACATGGGTGATGCTTCTTGCATTTTGGGCATTAGGATCTATAGAGATAGATCCAAGAGGTTATTGGAATTCTCCCAATCAAAGTACATTGACACCATCCTAAAATGGTTTAGTATGGAAGATTCCAAGCGCGGTGCCTTGCCCGCTTGTCATGGAATCACTCTCTCTAAGGACTTCTGTCCGAAGACAAATGAAGAGAGAGCTCGCATGAGCATTATACCCTACGCTTCATCTGTTGGATCTATAATGTATGCGATGTTATGTACTTACCCTGATGTAGCTTATGCACTAGCTGTTGTAAGCAGGTATCAATCCAACCCAGGGGAGAAACATTGGATAGCAGTGAAGAACATTCTTAAGTACTTGCGAAGGACTAAAGAACTGTTCTTGGTGTATGGTAATGAGGATCTCCAAATGGAGGCCTTTACCAATTCCAGCTTCCAAAGTGATAAGGATGATAACAAATCTATCTCAGGGTTTGTATTTATCCTCAATGGAGGGGCGGTTAGTTGGAAAAGTTCCAAACAGGATACCGTTGCAGACTGCACGATGGAAGCTGAGTATATTGCTGCAAATGATGCTGCCAAGGAAGCCGTCTGGATGAGGAAGTTCATCGCGGAACTAGGAGTAGTTCCATCCATTGTTGATCCAATACCATTGTATTACGATAATAATGGAGCTATGGCGTTAGCCAAAGAACCGAAGTCCCATGAGAAGTCCAGACACATCCTGAGGCGATATCATTTGATCCGTGAGATAGTAGATCGCCATGAGATCGAGATGCGGAAAGTAGATACAAAGAATAAAACTGCGGATCCACTCACCAAGGCCCTTCCACAGCCACTGCATGAGCGACTTTTTGAGATGTTGGGTATGAGATACGCCAATAATTGGCCTTAGTGCAAGTGGGAGATTGTTGGATATATATGTATGCCCTAGAGGCGATTATATGTATAGTGGATGCTTGGACATGTATATACGTATATAGTGTAAGTCCACGTTGCGACCCCCGGTTCTTACGGGGAGGCGGAAACGGTATAAAATCAAAATTTTAACGCAAGAGGCAACATGGACTAAGCTAGGTCGGGATCTTTACCTAAACTAAAACTAGCATACTAAGCTAAAGAGAGTTAGCTACTCGGATGGGGATGGTTATACCTAAACTTGAACTCCTTCGCTTCAAGCTCCGATAGTGGTCCGATGGCTCCTTCTCGTCGTCTCCGTACGCCGAAGATAGATCCACTTGAAAGCTCCAACCTTTAGCTCCTTCTTCGTTCTTTGAAGAAACTAGTTCACTTGGTTTGCTAAACCTAGTGAACTAGAATGAGTAGAGAAGATTTGGAATGGGATTTTATCTATGGTTCTTGATTCTCAACTCATGAGACAAGAGAACCATAGATCAAGAGAGGGAGCAAGAGGTTGAGGGTGAGAGCAAGAGGAGAGCTCAAGAACAAGAGAGAGAATGAGCAAGAAAGAATGAGCAAGTATTTTGTCTCTCACCCTCTCATAATCCAAAGCAATGATAACTCATCATATCAACAAAAGTCTTATGTGATGGTTGAAGCAACCATAACCTTATCATGTCATGCACTCATTTTACTCAAATGAACAAGCAAGTAAAAGTCTTTGGCATGAAATGATAACCATGGTTATCATGATGGTCAACTAGTCAAGCCTAGTCAACCGGTCAACAAAGTCAACAAGTCAACAAAAGTCAACAAGTCAACAAGGTCAACAAAAGTCAACAACCAAGTCACCATAATACTTAATTAATATAATAGTTAATCGCATATCATATTCTCATTAGGGTTGAGCAAAAAGTCAAAAAGTCAACGGTCAACTGTCAACAACCCTAATGAGAATCCGCTGCCTCTGCCTCCCTGTCAACTGTGCATACACACCCGCATCCGCGTTCCGAGGAACACGAATGCAAACTGGATAAATCCAATCCCATAAGGTACACTAGGATCTGGCTTAAACCAAAGCCCGCTAGTGTAAACTGTCCGGACACTGTACATGCACAAGTGCACGGATGTGACCGAACCCTGTCGCAAAACCATGCGACCTGTCGCAATACCATGCGACCTCTACTCTTTTGCCTAAAGGCGAAAAGCTTTCTGTGTGGGACTCTAAAGACTCGACACTACGCTGGCAGTGGGTTTAACCACAGACCGCAAGCGGCACTAGCTGTGCGTAACGGTCCCCAGGTAATGCCGACAAGAAGACCGACGAGGCGAAACCCATCTGAACTCCTACTGAGCCTGAGTGTGACATTCTCCGTACAGTCCGGTCTGTTCGTCTGATACATCGCATGGCGGGCCTAGGAGGCGGTAAACGTCAGTCCCCCAATAGCGGTACAAGTCGTGCCGGAGCGAAGCCCAAAACACCCTGAGATAACACTGGAAACCTACCAGTATATCTCGTTTGCCCTGGCCAGGGACTACTCGTGTAATGGCTCTCCTAGACACAGCGCGATGTCAACCCCCAATACCGGGAGAGACGAATCCTGTCTAACCGTCACTGCCCCCAAGTGCTTCGGGACTGCACCCAACCACTACCTGTTTGCACGACTCCTTTGAGCCGTGGTAGGGTAGTGATCAAAGTACAGTGGGAACACACTCGAGGCGGAGTGACAGTGTCAAGTCAGCGGACTAAGCTGTACTCATGTCACCTGGGAACTGATAACTGACGATAGGTATAATACCAACTAGTCAGTTCCCGACGAGTCCTGTCCAGTGTACCCGTAACCTAACGAGCACCCGCATACTATCTCAAGTACGACGTACTGACGGCTGTGGGACAGACCGTCTCCCACACTGGGATGAGAAGCGCATGCGCTGGCCTACTCCGGAGTATCGATGCCCTGTCTCGATAGTCCTGCGACCAGGGACCTGCATAAGAATGTGCTTATAGATTACCCAGCCCCACTAGTGTGACGGCCATCACATCGCTGGTAATCAAGCAAAGATCCTAAGGGCTCCACTAATGTGTATAGGCGATATACAAAATATAAACACATGTACACATTGAAGTAGAAACAAACCAAGTAGCATACTACTATTTTGAGCAAGATTGTATATACAAGGTGAATATCCCAAGCATCCATTAAGTAATATACAAACCAGTATGATACAGTAATGGCCTCTAGGGCATATACACTAACAATCTCCCACTTGCACTAAGGCCATGTACTGGCGTATCGAAGACCTATCATCTCGATCAGCCCCTCGAACTGAGTCTGGGGCAGGGCCTTGGTGAATGGATCTGCAGTGTTATCTTCTGAAGCGACTCTCCGAACCTCGATCTCCTGGCGATCTACGATCTCCCTGATCAGGTGATACCGCCTCAAGATGTGCCTGGATCTCTGATGGGACCTGGGTTCCTTCGCTAAAGCTATAGCCCCGTTGTTGTCGCAATACAGAGGTATTGGATCAACAATGGACGGAACCACCTGAAGTTCTTTCAAGAACTTCCTCATCCAGACAGCTTCTTTTGCGGCATCAGATGCAGCGATGTATTCCGCTTCCATCGTCGAGTCTGCAACGGTTTCTTGTTTGGAACTCTTCCAACACACCGCCCCTCCATTGAGGGTAAAGACAAAACCCGACATGGACTTAGAATCATCCTTGTCACTCCGGAAGCTGGAGTCAGCAAAGGCCTCGATCTGGAGGTCTTTTCCGCCATACACCAAGAACATCTCCTTAGTCCTTCTCAGGTACTTGAGAATGTTCTTTACCGCTATCCAGTGTTTCTCCCCAGGGTTTGACTGATACCGGCTTACCACACTTAGTGCATAAGCTACATCTGGTCTGGTACACAACATCGCATACATTATAGAGCCTACCGCAGATGCGTAGGGTATAATAGACATGCGATCCCTCTCCAAATCAGTCTTGGGAGACATCTCTTTAGAGAGGGTGATCCCGTGACAAGCCGGTAGGTTACCGCGCTTGGAATCTTCCATACTGAACCTCTTCAGTATGGTGTCGATGTACCTGGACTGTGAAAGTCCTAATATCCTCTTGGATCTGTCACGGTAGATCCGGATACCCAGAATGTATGAGGCATCACCCAGGTCTTTCATGGAGAACCTGTGTGACAAGAACCCCTTGACAGATTGTAGCATAGGAATGTCATTTCCTATTAAGAGAATGTCATCCACGTACAAAACGAGGAATACTACAGTTCTCGCTACAAATCTACTATAGATGCATGGTTCATCTGGATTTTTGATAAAGCCAAATTCTTTGACCGTCTCATCAAAGCAGATGTTCCAACTCCGCGATGCCTGCTTTAGCCCATAGATGGACTTAAGCAACTTGCACACCTTTCCGCTGCTCCCACTCTTAATGAAACCCTCTGGCTGGTCCATATAGACACACTCCTCTAAATTTCCATTTAGAAAAGCTGTCTTTACGTCCATTTGCCAGATCTCATAATCGTGGAAGGCAGCAATGGCAAGAAGGATCCGAATGGATTTCAGCATGGCTACTGGAGAAAAGGTTTCGTCGTAGTCCAAGCCAGGTCTTTGACGAAAACCCTTTGCTACCAGCCTAGCTTTATAGGTCTCAACCTGTATCCTCTCTATCCCCGTCTACTGCGTTCTCTGAACGGCCTTGTTGGTGTACCTTGTTGGTGTACATGGACTCCATTTCGGTCCGCATATCATCCAGCCATTTCACTGAGTCAACGCTCTGAACGGCCTGCTGGAAGCTAGTAGGCTCATCATAATCTATGACGCAATCCTCTCTATCCCCGTCTATGAGAAAACCGTAGTATCTCTCGGGAGGATGAGACTGCCTACTACTTCTGCGGAGCGGCGTAGGAATGTCCTGTTCTGTTGAACCCTCTGGTTCCACTAACCTTTCAGTAATAGTCTGTGGTTCTGGAATTTCTTCCAGTTCTACTGCGCTCCCACTAATCTCCTTTTCCAAGAACTGGTGTTCTAGAAAGTGGGCATTACGAGAAACAAGGACTTTTTGTTCCTCTGCGTAGTAGAAACGATACCCCCTGGTGTTCTTTGGGTATCCCACAAACTTGCACAGTACTGAGCGTGCCTCGAGTTTGTCCGCATGCTGCTTTTTGACAAAAGCTGGACATCCCCAGATCTTCAGATATTGAAGATAGGGTTTCTTCCCACTCCACATTTCATATGGGGTGGTAGGCACAGTCTTAGTCGGAACTCGGTTCAAAAGGTATGCAGCTGATTCTAGCGCATACCCCCAGAATGATCGCGGTAACTCAGCGTTACTCATCATGGACCGCACCATATCCAATAGGGTGCGGTTCCGTCTCTCCGATACACCGTTATGTTGCGGGGTGTATGGAGGAGTAAGCTGAGAGAGAATTCCGTTCTCTTTTAAATAGTCCAGGAACTCGGCACTTAAGTATTCTCCACCTCGATCCGATCTTAGAATCTTAATACTTTTGCCGGTCTGTTTCTCTACTTCATTCTTATACTCCTGGAATTTTCCGAAGGCCTCGGACTTATGTTTCATTAAGAAAACATAACCGTACCTTGAGAAGTCATCCGTAAAAGTAATGAAGTAAGAATTTCCGCTTCGGGCATGTGTAGACATTGGACCGCACACGTCACTGTGTACGAGTCCCAAGAGCTCGCTCGCTCTTACTCCTTGTCCAGTAAACGGAGTCTTTGTCATCTTTCCTTTGAGACAAGATTGACAAGTGGCATACGATTGATATTCGAACGCATTCAAATATCCTTCTGTATGTAACTTAGTCAACCTTCTCTCATTGATGTGACCCAATCTACAATGCCATAAGAAAGTCTGATTTATTTCTGGAGACTTTCTTTTGTGTGTATTCTGGACGTTGAAAATCTGTGGTTGGTTTAACACGTATATACCATTACTCAATGTACCTGACCCAATCAAAACTTGATTAAGGTGAATGTTTACAACATTACTTACAAACGCAAATTCATAACCTTCTTTAGAAACTAAAGATACAGAAATGATATTACAAGTTGCGTTGGGTACAAAAAAGCAATTACGCAAAACCAAAACATGTCCATCTGACATTCCCAGGTGATAGTCCCCCACGGCTTTAGCATCCATGCTAGCTCCGTTTGCAACTCTGAGGGTCATGTCACCTGCCTTCAAAACCCTACGGTTTCTCAACGCCTGCAAAGAATTACAGATATGAGATCCTGATCCGGTATCCAATACCCAGGAAGTAGAGTTTATTGAAAGACAATTTTCAATAACATACACACCTGAAGCTGAAGCTGCAACCTGCTTCAATTCCTGTGTTCTGGCCTTCCAGGCCCTGCAATCATTCTTCCAGTGTCCTTTCTTATGACAATAGAAGCATTCTTCCTTATCCACAAGCTTCCCCGCTATCTTTGTTGCTTTACCTTTTCCCTTCGTATCCACTTTACTAACACCGCCCCTTGGTTTGGCGGGGGCCTTCTTCTTCTTTCCCTTGGCTTTCGCCTTGGACTTAGAAGAAGATGATCCTCCTACAAACAAAGTGGATGTATCCCTACCTTTCTGTAGGGTGCCCTCTGCGCTCCTCAGCATGTTGAGGAGCTCTGAAAGTTCAACCTATTTTTCTTGTAAGTTGAAGTTCAGTATAAACTGGGCGTAAGTGGAAGAAAGGGACTGGAGAACTATATCCGTATATAGCTCACTCTCCAATGTGATCCCTAGGTCAGCGAGCTCCTCAATGAAGCCGATCATCTTTAGCACGTGCTCGGCTACTGATGATCCGACGGCCATTCTTGTCGAAAATAACTTTTTCGACGCTTCGTATCTTGCGATACGTGATTGCTCTCCATACAGTTCTTTTGAATGGAGCAATATGGACTCCATGTCCATATTCTCATGCCTCCTCTGATGTTCGTTGTCCATCGAGGCAAGCAGGAGGCACTTGGCCTTCGCGCTATCAATCTCCCAAGTCTTGCGGATTTCCTTATCCGCGACACTGGAAGTTGGACCAGGGACAGGGGGAGCTTTGGTGGTAAGAAGATACCCCAGCTTGTCATAAGTGATTGCTATCTTGACATTCCTGAGCCAATCTTTGTAGTTTGGCCCTGTCAGTTTGTTTTTATCTAGGAGTAACTTAAGTCCAGTCATGTTGATTGGTCGCTGCAATTAGGAGAGAGAAGAAGAAACACTCAGCATGATGCTCTTGCAAGTTTAGAGTGGTTTTTAATTTGTCTAAACAGGATGGCTCCCACTGTTTCTCGAATCCCTCCTCAAACCATAAAGGAAGAATTAGTCAGGATCAATCCCACCGTACAATACTTGCTTAACCGTTCAGCCAGGCCGGTGTCGGTACTTCGAGGGAGGTTTTCCAACGCTTTCGCGAAGTTCCTTAATTAAAGAACCTCTTTTCCCTGGGGGCGTAGCCCCGCTAACACCTTTCTAGGCACTTACTAGGTTTATAGCATTGATCGTTAAGTGAGAAATTTCCCGAGGAGTAGCATATACTCACAGTAGGATCGGGATCCAAATATCATCGTGTGACGAAACTGAAGGAATCCTACCAGAATCATCACACTCCAAATGGTATGCAAATCTAGCAAGTTTCAGTACTTATGAAACTCCCGATGTGGATTTTTGCCCCATGCTCTTATGACCTTGGCGTGAGGTCAAAATGTCATAAGTCACATGTCAAGTTCGTCCCATCATTATCCAGGTTAATTTGAACCCACCCGTACATACCCTTGACGTAGGCCAAAATGGCAGTACGACTGTCTCAAACCAACGCATTCTATCTATGCAACAGATAAATATCCGGCAGCTACCAATCACTATGCCTTGGCGTGAGGTCAAAATACATAGCTTGAATACTACCGAATATTTAACTGAAATGATGGAGGGCTACGGATGGTTTTGGCAAAACCGTGAACGTAGTGAACTTGATTTGGTCGATGGAACGAGATAGCTTTTAAATGGAGTGGCTCAAACTCCGTATTTTAAAAGTTTGTTTTGAAAAGAACCGAGTGGTTTTTCGAAAGTGTTCCAACGACTTTAACTTGGTTTATTATCTTGCATTAGTTCTTTTAATGCGTGATATTCTTGCATTAGTTCTTTTAATGCGTCCCATCATTAAATCCTACCATTGCAGAAAACAACCAAAATATGACGTACGCTTATGCCATTCGCATTCGCCACGGGGCCCCGTCATTACCCGTTAGGTTACTTAACTAACGACAGAGCGGGGGCTGGGCTAGCGCGTCTGTAAAACATAAGCAACGCCTAAATAATATCATATATAGATATACTGCAATGATAAACATTTCAGATCACAGATAAATACATTGGATATACTAGGAATCTGTAATTTGTACGAGCCTGTAACAAAACCAGATTACACGGTCGCGGTGAATAGCCAAAACCCCACCCAAGACCCCTACGGGTGCGGCAAACTACCCGCCAAGTACCCGAAGCGTAGCAACCTCCCTCATCTCCATGAGTAGGCCACTCGACACTTCGGCATACCCGGTAGTTTGTGCACCCCTCCATGGGTCTATCCTAGGAGCAAAAACAGTAAAAAGAAATTATACAATGACGGCTACAACCCCGACCCGGTTGTGCGGCCATACAAATAATTATTACATCAATTTACAAATTTACATGAATTGCAAGAAAAGAAAACTCTCGTCTCACAACCCCCGGCTATTCACCCGCGACAATCCAACATATTTATATACACATTCCAGCACATTACAGATCATGTATAACCCCGACCAATCGACTTATAGCGATTAGCCGACGTTCAATACATGCAAGCATTACAGATATAACCATCATAGTCAAAGTGCAGTGAAGTTCGGAAAAAATACGGAATTATAGGACCCCAAAAGGAAATTTCTTTTCTGGAAAATCTGGGCACATATAATATATTTCAAAAATCCCAAAACCAACACAAACACACACTGCACGAAAAACGATGCACAGAAGACGACAAAGCGCGGCGTTTCCGCGGCGGATGCCTAGCTCGCGCGGCAGAAGGGCGGCGGTTTGGACGAATTACTGTATCGTTTTTCTTGGGTGTTCACACAAAACCCTGAGCCGAATTTACAAGTGTAAAGTTTTTCATTTTGAGCCAAAAAAATTTCAACAGAAACTCAGTTTTTTGTAAAAGTTTTGTTTTTGGATTTTTCCGGTTCCGAACTTCGTTACACTTCACTACCAAGCTAGTTTAAGTTTAGTTAGGCTCTGATACCACTGTAAGTCCACGTTGCGACCCCCGGTTCTTACGGGGAGGCGGAAACGGTATAAAATCAAAATTTTAACGCAAGAGGCAACATGGACTAAGCTAGGTCGGGATCTTTACCTAAACTAAAACTAGCATACTAAGCTAAAGAGAGTTAGCTACTCGGATGGGGATGGTTATACCTAAACTTGAACTCCTTCGCTTCAAGCTCCGATGGTGGTCCGATGGCTCCTTCTCGTCGTCTCCGTACGCCGAAGATAGATCCACTTGAAAGCTCCAACCTTTAGCTCCTTCTTCGTTCTTTGAAGAAACTAGTTCACTTGGTTTGCTAAACCTAGTGAACTAGAATGAGTAGAGAAGATTTGGAATGGGATTTTATCTATGGTTCTTGATTCTCAACTCATGAGACAAGAGAACCATAGATCAAGAGAGGGAGCAAGAGGTTGAGGGTGAGAGCAAGAGGAGAGCTCAAGAACAAGAGAGAGAATGAGCAAGAAAGAATGAGCAAGAAAGAATGAGCAAGTATTTTGTCTCTCACCCTCTCATAATCCAAAGCAATGATAACACATCATATCAACAAAAGTCTTATGTGATGGTTGAAGCAACCATAACCTTATCATGTCATGCACTCATTTTACTCAAATGAACAAGCAAGTAAAAGTCTTTGGCATGAAATGATAACCATGGTTATCATGATGGTCAACTAGTCAAGCCTAGTCAACCGGTCAACAAAGTCAACAAGTCAACAAAAGTCAACAAGTCAACAAGGTCAACAAAAGTCAACAACCAAGTCACCATAATACTTAATTAATATAATAGTTAATCGCATATCATATTCTCATTAGGGTTGAGCAAAAAGTCAAAAAGTCAACGGTCAACTGTCAACAACCCTAATGAGAATCCGCTGCCTCTGCCTCCCTGTCAACTGTGCATACACACCCGCATCCGCGTTCCGAGGAACACGAATGCAAACTGGATAAATCCAATCCCATAAGGTACACTAGGATCTGGCTTAAACCAAAGCCCGCTAGTGTAAACTGTCCGGACACTGTACGTGCACAAGTGCACGGATGTGACCGAACCCTGTCGCAAAACCATGCGACCTGTCGCAATACCATGCGACCTGTCGCAATACCATGCGACCTCTACTCTTTTGCCTAAAGGCGAAAAGCTTTCTGTGTGGGACTCTAAAGACTCGACACTACGCTGGCAGTGGGTTTAACCACAGACCGCAAGCGGCACTAGCTGTGCGTAACGGTCCCCAGGTAATGCCGACAAGAAGACCGACGAGGCGAAACCCATCTGAACTCCTACTGAGCCTGAGTGTGACATTCTCCGTACAGTCCGGTCTGTTCGTCTGATACATCGCATGGCGGGCCTAGGGGGCGGTAAACGTCAGTCCCCCAATAGCGGTACAAGTCGTGCCGGAGCGAAGCCCAAAACACCCTGAGATAACACTGGAAACCTACCAGTATATCTCGTTTGCCCTGGCCAGGGACTACTCGTGTAATGGCTCTTCTAGACACAGCGCGATGTCAACCCCCAATACCGGGAGAGACGAATCTTGTCTAACCGTCACTGCCCCCAAGTGCTTCGGGACTGCACCCAACCACTACCTGTTTGCACGACTCCTTTGAGCCGTGGTAGGGTAGTGATCAAAGTACAGTGGGAACACACTCGAGGCGGAGTGACAGTGTCAAGTCAGCGGACTAAGCTGTACTCATGTCACCTGGGAACTGATAACTGACGATAGGTATAATACCAACTAGTCAGTTCCCGACGAGTCCTGTCCAGTGTACCCGTAACCTAACGAGCACCCGCATACTATCTCAAGTACGACGTACTGACGGCTGTGGGACAGACCGTCTCCCACACTGGGATGAGAAGCGCATGCGCTGGCCTACTCCGGAGTATCGATGCCCTGTCTCGATAGTCCTGCGACCAGGGACCTGCATAAGGATGTGCTTATAGATTACCCAGCCCCACTAGTGTGACGGCCATCACATCGCTGGTAATCAAGCAAAGATCCTAAGGGCTCCACTAATGTGTATAGGCGATATACAAAATATAAACACATGTACACATTGAAGTAGAAACAAACCAAGTAGCATACTACTATTTTGAGCAAGATTGTATATACAAGGTGAATATCCCAAGCATCCATTAAGTAATATACAAAACAGTATGATACAGTAATGGCCTCTAGGGCATATACACTAACATATAGATGACTTTCTTGCTCGACATGATAGTATGCTATCTGGTTTACTTTATCTTGACATGTTCATTTGATCATTCATCTTACTCATTTGGTACATGTTGATAAAGCCCATAGGATATTTGCTTGACTACTGGGACTATGATGTGGATCATACTAGTGGGACACGTATAGTTTATAAGTATATCCTTTAACCATTCCTAGTCGTGGGTGTATCGAAATGGGGCATCGACATTCCAGAGTAGACTAGCGTATACCATTCTTGTCCCATATGATGGGCGATGGATGATCTCATATCCATCTGGTGTGGTCATACCAAAGATTGTATGCGGGTGCTCAGTGGAGACTGGGTACACTGAAAGGACTCGTCGAGAACTCCTTTGTGGTATTATATCTATCGTCGGATAGCAGTTCTCAGGTGACACTGGTACAGGTTAGTCTATAGACCTAAGATCGTCATAGAGTCCTGTGTGTCCTCCCACTGTACTTTAATCTCCACCCTACCACTGCTTTATTGAGTCGTGCGAACAGGTGGACATTGGGTACAGTCCCAAGGCACAAGGAGGCAATGAACGATAGGAGGGGTTTCGTATCTCCCGGTATTAGGGATTGATGTTGTGCTATGCTAGATTTGCTATAATTGGAAGTGTAAGTCCATGCAACCTCTCCCGGTACTTTCGGGAATGCGGAATATGGTAAAAAACAATTTTTACGGAGGTGGTAACATGGACCTAAAACCCGGATCTTGGTTAAACATCTATCTAACATCCTAATTAAGAGTTTCTAGCTACTCGGTTAGGGGGTTATACCTTGCTTGTCTTGAACTCCTTAGTCTTCAAGCTCCGATGGTGGTCCGGACCGGCTTCTTCTCGTCGTCTCCTTGCGCCGAAGAAAGATCCACCAGAAAGCTCCAACCTTTAGCTCCTTCTTCGTTCTTTGAAGAAACTAGTTCACTTGGTTTGCTAAACCTAGTGAACTAGAATGAGTAGTGAAGAAATAGAATGGGATTTTATCTATGGTTCTTGATTCTCAACTCATGAGACAAGAGAACCATAGATCAAGAGAGGGAGCAAGAGGTTGAGGGTGAGAGCAAGAGGAGAGCTCAAGAACAAGAGAGAGAATGAGCAAGAAAGAATGAGGCTCTCTTTTGTCTTTCACCCTCTCATAATCCAAAGTGATCATAACTCATCATATCAAAAAAAGTCTTATGTGATGGTTTGAAGCAACCATAACCATATCATTTCATGCACTCATTTTACACAAATGAGGAAGTAAACAAAAGTATTTGCCATGAAATGATGGCTATGGTTATCATGATGGTCAACTAGTCAAGCCTAGTCAACCGGTCAACAAGTCAACAAAAGTCAACAAGTCAACAAAGTCAACAAGTCAACAACCATATCACCATAATACTTAATTAATATAATAGTTAATCACATATCATATTCTCATTAGGGTTGAGCAAAAAGTCAAATAGTCAACGGTCAACTGTCAACAACCCTAATGAGAATCCGCTGCCTCTGCCTCCCTGTCAACTGTGCATACACACCCGCATCCGCGTTCCGAGGAACACGAATGCAAACTGGATAAATCCAATCCCATAAGGTACACTAGGATCTGGCTTAAACCAAAGCCCGCTAGTGTAAACTGTCCGGACACTGTACGTGCACAAGTGCACGGATGTGACCGAACCCTGTCGCAAAACCATGCGACCTGTCGCAATACCATGCGACCTCTACTCTTTTGCCTAAAGGCGAAAAGCTTTCTGTGTGGGACTCTAAAGACTCGACACTACGCAGGCAGTGGGTTTAACCACAGACCGCAAGCGGCACTAGCTGTGCGTAACGGTCCCCAGGTAATGCCGACAAGAAGACCGACGAGGCGAAACCCATCTGAACTCCTACTGAGCCTGAGTGTGACATTCTCCGTACAGTCCGGTCTGTTCGTCTGATACATCGCATGGCGGGCCTAGGGGGTGGTAAACGTCAGTCCCCCAATAGCGGTACAAGTCGTGCCGGAGCGAAGCCCAAAACACCCTGAGATAACACTGGAAACCTACCAGTATATCTCGTTTGCCCTGGCCAGGGACTACTCGTGTAATGGCTCTCCTAGACACAGCGCGATGTCAACCCCCAATACCGGGAGAGACGAATCCTGTCTAACCGTCACTGCCTCCAAGTGCTTCGGGACTGCACCCAACCACTACCTGTTTGCACGACTCCTTTGAGCCGTGGTAGGGTAGTGATCAAAGTACAGTGGGAACACACTCGAGGCGAAGTGACAGTGTCAAGTCAGCGGACTAAGCTGTACTCATGTCACCTGGGAACTGATAACTGACGATAGGTATAATACCAACTAGTCAGTTCCCGACGAGTCCTGTCCAGTGTACCCGTAACCTAACGAGCACCCGCATACTATCTCAAGTACGACGTACTGACGGCTGTGGGACAGACCGTCTCCCACACTGGGATGAGAAGCGCATGCGCTGGTCTACTCCGGAGTATCGATGCCCTGTCTCGATAGTCCTGCGACCAGGGACCTGCATAAGGATGTGCTTATAGATTACCCAGCCCTACTAGTGTGACGGCCATCACATCGCTGGTAATCAAGCAAAGATCCTAAGGGCTCTACTAATGTGTATAGGCGATATACAAAAATAAACACATGTACACATTGAAGTAGAAACAAACCAAGTAGCATACTACTATTTTGAGCAAGATTGTATATACAAGGTGAATATCCCAAGCTTCCATTAAGTAATATACAAACCAGTATGATACAGTAATGGCCTCTAGGGCATATACACTAACAATCTCCCACTTGCACTAAGGCCATGTACTGGCGTATCGAAGACCTATCATCTCGATCAGCCGCTCGAACTGAGTCTGGGGCAGGGCCTTGGTGAATGGATCTGCAGTGTTATCTTCTGAAGTGACTCTCCGAACCTCGATCTCCTGGCGATCTACGATCTCCCTGATCAGGTGATACCGCCTTAAGATGTGCCTGGATTTTTGATGGGACCTTGGTTCCTTCGCTAAAGCTATAGCCCCGTTGTTGTCGCAATACAGAGGTATTGGATCAACAATGGACCGAACCACCTGAAGTTCTTTCAAGAACTTCCTCATCCAGACAGCTTCTTTTGCGGCATCAGATGCAGCGATGTATTCCGCTTCCATCGTCGAGTCTGCAACGGTTTCTTGTTTGGAACTCTTCCAACACACCGCCCCTCCATTGAGGGTAAAGACAAAACCCGACATGGACTTGGAATCATCCTTGTCACTCTGGAAGCTGGAGTCAGCAAAGGCCTCGATCTGGAGGTCTTTTCCGCCATACACCAAGAACATCTCCTTAGTCCTTCTCAGGTACTTGAGAATGTTCTTTACCGCTATCCAGTGTTTCTCCCCAGGGTTTGACTGATACCGGCTTACCACACTCAGTGCATAAGCTACATCCGGTTTGGTACACAACATCGCATACATTATAGAGCCTACCGCAGAAGCGTAGGGTATAATAGACATGCGATCTCTCTCCAAATCAGTCTTGGGAGACATCTCTTTAGAGAGGGTGATCCCGTGACAAGCCGGTAGGTTACCGCGCTTGGAATCTTCCATACTGAATCTTTTCAGTATGGTGTCGATGTACCTGGACTGTGAAAGTCCTAATATCCTCTTGGATCTGTCACGGTAGATCCGGATACCCAGAATGTATGAGGCATCACCCAGGTCTTTCATGGAGAACCTGTGTGACAAGAACCCCTTGACAGATTGTAGCATAGGAATGTCATTTCCTATTAAGAGAATGTCATCCACGTACAAAACGAGGAATACTACAGTTCTCGCTACAAATCTACTATAGATGCATGGTTCATCTGGATTTTTGATAAAGCCAAATTCTTTGACCGTCTCATCAAAGCAGATGTTCCAACTCCGCGATGCCTGCTTTAGTCCATAGATGGACTTAAGCAACTTGCACACCTTTCCGCTGCTCCCACTCTGAATGAAACCCTCTGGCTGGTCCATATAGACACACTCCTCTAAATTTCCATTTAGAAAAGCGGTCTTTACGTCCATTTGCCAGATCTCATAATCGTGGAAGGCAGCAATGGCAAGAAGGATCCGAATGGATTTCAGCATGGCTACTGGAGAAAAGGTTTCGTCATAGTCCAAGCCAGGTCTTTGACGGAAACCCTTTGCTACCAGCCTAGCTTTATAGGTCTCAACCTGTCCATCTACACCAATCTTCCTTTTGAAGATCCACTTGCATCCTACGGGTTTTACCCCGTCTGGAGCAATGTCCAACGTCCATACCTTGTTGGTGTACATGGACTCTATTTCGGTCCGCATTGCATCCAGCCATTTCACTGAGTCAACGCTCTGAACGGCCTGCTGGAAGCTAGTAGGCTCATCATAATCTATGATGCAATCCTCTCTATCCCCGTCTATGAGAAAACCATAGTATCTCTCGGGCGGATGAGACTGCCTACTACTCCTGCGGAGCGGCGTAGGAATGTCCTGTTCTTCCGAACCCTCTGGTTCCACTAAACTTTCAGTAATAGTCCGTGGTTCTGGAATTTCTTCCAGTTCTACTGCGCTCCCACTTATTTCCTTTTCTATGAACTGGTGTTCTAGAAAGTGGACATGACGAGAAACAAGAACTTTTTGTTCCTCTTCGCAGTAGAAGAAATATCCCTTGGAATTCTTGGGATATCCCACAAACTTGCACAGTACTGAGCGTGCCTCGAGCTTGTCCGCATGCTGCTTTTTGACAAAAGCTGGACTTCCCCATATCTTAATGTGATTAAGATGGGGTCTCTTCCCACACCACATCTCAAATGGCGTGGTAGGCACAGTCTTAGTCGGAACTCGGTTCAAAAGGTATGCGGCTGATTCTAGCGCATATCCCCAGAATGATCGCGGCAGCTCAGCATTACTCATCATGGACCGCACCATAACCAATAGGGTGCGGTTCCGTCTCTCCGATACACCGTTATGTTGCGGGGTGTATGGAGGAGTAAGCTGAGAGAGAATTCCGTTCTCTTTTAAATAGTCCAGGAACTCGGCACTTAAGTATTCTCCACCTCGATCCGATCTTAGAATCTTAATACTTTTGCCGGTCTGTTTCTCTACTTCATTCTTATACTCCTGGAATTTTCCAAAGGCCTCGGACTTATGTTTCATTAAGAAGACATAACCGTACCTTGAGAAGTCATCCGTAAAAGTAATGAAGTAAGAATGTCCGCTTCGGGCATGTGTAGACATTGGACCGCACACGTCACTGTGTACGAGTCCCAAGAGCTCGCTCGCTCTTACTCCATGTCCAGTAAACGGAGTCTTTGTCATCTTTCCTTTGAGACAAGATTGACAAGTGGCATACGATCGATATTCGAACGCATTCAAATATTCTTCTGTATGTAACTTAGTCAACCTTCTCTCATTGATGTGACCCAATCTACAATGCCATAAGAAAGTCTGATTTATTTCTGGAGACTTTCTTTTGTGTGTATTCTGGACATTAAAAATCTGTGGTTGGTTTAACACGTATATACCATTACTCAATGTACCTGACCCAATCAAAACTTGATTAAGGTGAATGTTTACAACATTACTTACAAACGCAAATTCATAACCTTCTTTAGAAACTAAAGATACAGAAATGATATTACAAGTTGCGTTGGGTACAAAAAAGCAATTACGCAAAACCAAAACATGTCCATCTGACATTCCCAGGTGATAGTCCCCCACGGCTTTAGCATCCATGCTAGCTCCGTTCGCAACTCTGAGGGTCATGTCACTTGCCTTCAAAACCCTACGGTTTCTCAACGCCTGCAAAGAATTACAGATATGAGATCCTGATCCGGTATCCAATACCCAGGAAGTAGAGTTTATTGAAAGACAGTTTTCAATAACATACACACCTGAAGCTGAAGCTGCAACCTGCTTCAATTCCTGTGTTCTGGCCTTCCAGGCCCTGCAATCATTCTTCCAGTGTCCTTTCTTATGACAATAGAAGCATTCTTCCTTATCCACAAGCTTCCCCGCTATCTTTGTTGCTTTTCCTTTTCCCTTCGTATCCACTTTACTAACACCGCCCCTTGGTTTGGCGGGGGCCTTCTTCTTCTTTCCCTTGGCTTTCGCCTTGGACCTAGAAGAAGATGTTCCTCCTACAAACAAAGTGGATGTTTCCCTACCTTTCTGTAGGGTGCCCTCTGCGCTCCTCAGCATGTTGAGGAGCTCTGAAAGTTCAACCTCTTTTTCTTGTAAGTTGAAGTTCAGTATAAACTGGGCGTAAGTGGAAGGAAGGGACTGGAGAACTATATCCGTATATAGCTCACTCTACAATGTGATCCCTAGGTCAGCGAGCTCCTCAATGTAGCCGATCATCTTTAGCACGTGCTCGGCTACTGATGATCCGACGGCCATTCTTGTCGAAAATAACTTTTTCGACGCTTCGTATCTTGCGATACGTGATTGCTCTCCATACAGTTCTTTTGTATGAAGCAATATGGATTCCATGTCCATATTCTCATGCCTCCTCTGATGTTCGTTGTCCATCGAGGCAAGCAGGAGGCATTTGGCCTTCGCGCTATCAATCTCCCAAGTCTTGCGGATTTCCTTATCCACGACGCTGGAAGTTGGACCAGGGACAGGGGGAGCTTTGGTGGTAAGAAGATACCCCAGCTTGTCGTAAGTGATTGCTATCTTGACATTCCTGAGCCAATCTTTGTAGTTTGGCCCTGTCAGTTTGTTTTTATCTAGGAGTAACTTAAGTCCAGTCATGTCGATTTGGTCGCTGCAATTAGGAGAGAGAAGAAGAAACACTCAGCATGATGCTCTTGCAAGTTTAGAGTGGTTTTTAGTTTGTCTAAACAGGATGGCTCCCACTGTTTCTCGAATCCCTCCTCAAACCATAAAGGAAGAATTAGCCGGGATCAATCCCACCGCACAATACTTGCTTAACCGTTCAGCCAGGCCGGGGTCGGTACTTCGAGGGAGGTTTTCCAACGCTTTCGCGAAGTTCCTTAATTAAAGAACCTCTTTTCCCTGGGGGCGTAGCCCCGCTAACACCTTTCTAGGCACCTACTAGGTTTATAGCATTGATCGTTTAGTGAGAAATTTCCCGAGGAGTAGCATATACTCACAGTAGGATCGGGATCCAAATATCATCGCGTGACGAAACTGAAGGAATCCTACTAGAATCATCACACTCCAAATGGTATGCAAATCTAGCAAGTTTCAGTACTTATGAAACTCCCGATGTGGATTTTTGCCCCATGCTCTTATGACCTTGACTTTGGCCAAAATATCATAAGTCACATGTCAAGTTCTACCCGTCATTATCCAGGTTAATTTGGATCCATCCGTACCTACCCTTGACTTTGGCCAAAATGGCAGTACGTCTGTCCCAAACCAACGCATCTATCTATGCTACACATGAACACCCAATAGCTACCAATCACTGTGCCTTGACTTTGGCCAACATACACAGCTTGAATACTATTGACTATTCATGTGAAACGACGGAGGGCTACGGATGGTTTTGGCAAAACCGTGAACGTAGTGAACTTGATATGGTCGATGGAACGAGATAGCTTTTAAAAGGCGTGGCTCAAGCTCCGCATTTAAAAGTTGTTTTTGAAAAGAACCGAGTGGTTTTTCGAAAGTGTTCCAACGACTTTAACTTGGTTTATTATCCTGCATTAGTTCTTTTAATGCGTGATATTCTTGCATTAGTTCTTTTAATGCGTCCCATCATTTAATCCTACCATTACAGAAAACAACCAAAATATGACGTACGCTTATGCCATTCGCATTCGCCACGGGGCCCCGTCATTACCCGTTAGGTTACTTAACTAACGACAGAGCGGGGGCTGGGCTAGCGCGTCTGTAAAACATAAGCAACGCCTAAATAATATCATATATAGATATACTGCAATGATAAAACATTTCAGATCACAGATGAATACATTGGATATACTAGGAATCTGTAATTCGTACGAGCCTGTAACGAAAGACAAATTACACGGTCGCGGTGAATAGCCAAAACCCCACCCAAGACCCCTACGGGTGCGGCAAACTACCCGCCAAGTACCCGAAGCGTAGTAACCTCCCTCATCTCCATGAGTAGGCCACTCGACACTTCGGCATACCCGGTAGTTTGTGCACCCCCTCCATGGGTCTATCCTAGGAGCAAAAACAGTAAAAAGAAATTATACAATGACGGCTACAACCCCGACCCGGTTGTGCGGCCATACAAATAATTATTACATCAATTTACAAATTTACATGAATTGAATGAAAAGAAAACTCTCGTCTCACAACCCCCGGCTATTCACCCGCGACAATCCAACATATTCATATACACATTCCAGCACATTACAGATCACAGATTTGTATAACCCCCACTAATTGACATATAGCGATTAGTAGACGTTCAATACAAATATCACATTACAGAAAAAACCCGTTAGCTCAAGTCTTTTAGAAGTTCGATCAAAAATACGGATTTTCGGGACCCCAAAATAAAATTTTCGTTCTGGAAAATCTGGGTTGAAAATATATGTACTAAAATTCCCAAAATACCCCCAGATGCACACTATAGCAAAAAAACACCAGAGAGGCGCCAAGGATGCCGCGGAAGCGCGGCAATAGCAAGCTATTGCCGCGTTTCCGCGGTCGTTTAGGGGAATCAATTTGTGATTTTTCTACAGTGGCAATAAAAAACCCTGAGCCGATTTTAGGTGTATTTTAAAAAGGTTTTCCAGCACTTTGAAAATCGACAGAAAGTTTAAATTTTTGGGGTTCGTTTCGGGACTTTTTCGTTGATCGATCTTCTAGTTACTTGCTAACATGTTAGATAGAGTTTAACTAGGCTCTGATACCACTGTAAGTCTATGCTACCTCTCCCGGTACTTTCGGGAATGCGGAATATGGTAAAAAATAATTTTTACGGAGGTGGTAACATGGACCTAAAACCCGGATCTTGGTTAAACATCTATCTAACATCCTAACTAAGAGTTTCTAGCTACTCGGTTAGGGGGTTATACCTTGCTTGTCTTGAACTCCTTCGTCTTCAAGCTCCGATGGTGGTCCGGACCGGCTTCTTCTCGTCGTCTCCTTGCGCCGAAGAAAGATCCACCTGAAAGCTCCAACCTTTAGCTCCTTCTTCGTTCTTTGAAGAAACTAGTTCACTTGGTTTGGTAAACCTAGTGAACTAGAATGAGTAGAGAAGAAATAGAATGGGATTTTATCTATGGTTCTTGATTCTCAACTCATGAGACAAGAGAACCATAGATCAAGAGAGGGAGCAAGAGGTTGAGGGTGAGAGCAAGAGGAGAGCTCAAGAACAAGAGAGAGAATGAGCAAGAAAGAATGAGGCTCTCTTTTGTCTTTCACCCTCTCATAATCCAAAGTGATCATAACTCATCATATCAAAAAAAGTCTTATGTGATGGTTTGAAGCAACCATAACCATATCATTTCATGCACTCATTTTACACAAATGAGGAAGTAAACAAAAGTCTTTGCCATGAAATGATGGCTATGGTTATCATGATGGTCAACTAGTCAAACCTAGTCAACCGGTCAACAAGTCAACAAAAGTCAACAAGTCAACAAAGTCAACAAGTCAACAACCATATCACCATAATACTTAATTAATATAATAGTTAATCACATATCATATTCTCATTAGGGTTGAGCAAAAAGTCAAATAGTCAACGGTCAACTGTCAACAATCCTAATGAGAATCCGCTGCCTCTGCCTCCCTGTCAACTGTGCATACACAACCGCATCCGCGTTCCGAGGAACACGAATGCTAACTGGATAAATCCAATCCCATAAGGTACACTAGGATCTGGATTAAACCAAAGCCCGCTAGTGTAAACTGTCCGGACACTGTACGTGCACAAGTGCACGGATGTGACAGAACCCTGTCGCAAAACCATGCGACCTGTCGCAATACCATGCGACCTCTACTCTTTTGCCTAAAGGCGAAAAGCTTTCTGTGTGGGACTCTAAAGACTCGACACTACGCTGGCAGTGGGTTTAACCACAGACCGCAAGCGGCACTAGCTGTGCGTAACGGTCCCCAGGTAATGCCGACAAGAAGACCGACGAGGCGAAACCCATCTGAACTCCTACTGAGCCTGAGTGTGACATTCTCCGTACAGTCCGGTCTGTTCGTCTGATACATCGCATGGCGGGCCTAGGGGGTGGTAAACGTCAGTCCCCTAATAGCGGTATAAGTCATGCCGGAGCGAAGCCCAAAACACCCTGAGATAACACTGGAAACCTACCATTATATCTCGTTTGCCCTGGCCAGGGACTACTCGTGTAATGGCTCTCCTAGACACAGCGCGATGTCAACCCCCAATACCGGGAGAGACGAATCCTGTCTAACCGTCACTGCCTCCAAGTGCTTCGGGACTGCACCCAACCACTACCTGTTTGCACGACTCCTTTGAGCCGTGGTAGGGTAGTGATCAAAGTACAGTGGGAACACACTCGAGGCGAAGTGACAGTGTCAAGTCAGCGGACTAAGCTGTACTCATGTCACCTGGGAACTGATAACTGACGATAGGTATAATACCAACTAGTCAGTTCCCGACGAGTCCTGTCCAGTGTACCCGTAACCTAACGAGCACCCGCATACTATCTCAAGTACGACGTACTGACGGCTGTGGGACAGACCGTCTCCCACACTGGGATGAGAAGCGCATGCGCTGGTCTACTCCGGAGTATCGATGCCCTGTCTCGATAGTCCTGCGACCAGGGACCTGCATAAGGATGTGCTTATAGATTACCCAGCCCCACTAGTGTGACGGTCATCACATCGCTGGTAATCAAGCAAAGATCCTAAGGGCTCTACTAATGTGTATAGGCGATATACAAACATAAACACATGTACACATTGAAGTAGAAACAAACCAAGTAGCATACTACTATTTTGAGCAAGATTGTATATACAAGGTGAATATCCCAAGCTTCCATTAAGTAATATACAAACCAGTATGATACAGTAATGGCCTCTAGGGCATATACACTAACAGGAAGTCCCTGGCCAGGGCTGCTGAGATTTACTGATAAGTGTTGTCAGTAGTTTCTCGATCTGTTATGAGCCATACACCGGCATGACTTATTGAGTTATTGGGGTCGACGATTCCATCCCTAGACTCGATATGCAGCATATTTGACGAAGAGACCGGACTGTACGGTAAGTGTTGCCGGTTAGCTCGACGGGAGTTTTGACAGCTTCGCAGGTTTTCTTCTGATCGCTCAATACCCGGGTGGCCGTTACGTTTAGCTGACCGCTTGCGGCTTGTAGGTGTTTGATATGATCATCACCTACTGCCGGCGTATTGACGAGTCTTAGAGTCCCCTACAAGAGTTTCCTAGCTCAGGTGAAACGATGTGGTGTGCATATGAGATATGCGCGGGGACCTGATAAAATGCGTACATGTGATACAGTATATTAATTGGGCGTTTTTCTATTAGTCGGGGTGTATGTGATATGACCGGTTTGTTAAATCAAGTTTTGATTTAACATTTGATTTTTAGCTTATTTCTTTATTAAAGCCTTTTTCTGAAGCCTAGAAATTTCGTTTAGAATATTTTTGTGTTAGTTAGCAATTGTGCGAGTTTGTATACATATATATATATATATATATATATATATATATATATGTGTGTGTAGGGTTATTAATTGTATTTATATCATGTTTACCCTAATTGGGAATCCGTTGTGTTAGAGCACACATGCACACTTATCATAGTTTGTGACTTGGTTAAAAGTCTTAGCATGATAACCATTCCTTTTTTTGCATGGTTCATTTTATCCCCAGCCATTTTTCTTTTTACTAAGTCAACACTTCTAATAATTCAAATATAAAAATAGAAAAATGAAGCATGGTGTTAGGTAAGGAAAGATTGACTTCTTGACCCATTTTCCCTCTCTCTCCCTTGGCTGGAAATTTCTGCAGAAAAACAACAATTCCAGCAGCAACAACACCCTATTCTCTTCTCTTTTCACTCTCTTTGATATCTACACAAAACCCTACACAAAAATTCCACTTCCCTTCATAAAAACTTTGGAAAAATGGCTCTTTTAGGGGATCTTGGTGTCAAGGCAGTGACTTGAGGGAAAAGGCTGAAAAATTGAGTTCTATAGGGTTTTTGGGGAGGTAATTATCTCACACTCAACATCCTTTTTCATATCTTGTAGTATCTTAGCTAAAAATCATGTTTTGTGTGCCTTTTTAGTGATATTAAAGGATATTTGTGATGCATATGTTAGATTGGGATTTTGTTGGCTTAGTTAACTCTATTATGTGCTATTAGAGCTATTTAAACCAGGTTTTGCTTTCAGTTTGCAAAAAATACCATAAAGTACCTTTTTTATGCAAAAGTGTGATTTTAACTCGAAATTGGGCTCTGAGGAATTTGCTGCAACCTGAGTTTCTGTAAATTAAAATTGTAATTACTGGGGAATACATAGTATGTATGGAGTGCACACACCAAACCCGGGGGCCGACCTCCCAACCTAGGCCGCCCTAAAAAGATTTCTGGCCGCAAATTGCGGCCAGATGAGGGATTTGTGGGTTGGGGTTTGGGTGATGGGTGTCTGCTGCTGTGTGGAGTATTATGGTATATATAGTTTTATAAAACTCTTTCTGTATCAAAATCTGGGACCTATTACCCTATTTCCCGTATTTTAAATCTTCGCGACACGCGTGATACGTGTGTGGGTTTGGGGTTTCTGCGTATCGCGACGCGTCAGGGTAGTTTCAGGCGCGTAATCACACGTTTCAGCGTATCACGCACACGCGCGCTTGGTTTGCGACGCGGGTTTCTAGTTTGACCTTAATATCGCGTTTTTGTGGATTTGAGTTTATGTGTGATATATTGTGTAATTCTAGGTTCGCAGGCGAGTGAGACGGACACTACGAACAAGGGGAAGCAAGTCGTCGGCAACACTTAGCGCGAGACTTCGGTGAGTAGATTTAACATCTACGGGGTTATCGCCCGCATGGCGTTATGCGTCAGGGCTGATAAGACCTTATAGCTATATGTTGCATTTACCTACATTGACTGTCATGGATACTGTTGTTGCATACTGCATTCCCTACTATATGTACGTAAACTTAGAATTGATAGAACACCGCACTATTACTAACGGTTCATGTTGCACGAGCACTAATCTGCATGTTACACACACACTGTTAGTAATTGCCATGACACACTCACTGTAGAATTGCCATGGTTATTATGTTGTAGTTCATTTCACCTATGATTCGATATGATTTTCATAGAAATTGGGAGCCGCATGCTGTCTTTGAAAACTGAAATTATTTTAAGAAAAGCGGTTTCTCCCTTGTACCTATATTATAGCTTGATGTACATAGCACACCGCATTTGATTTACTCATTGGTGTTGGATTTTCATGTGATTTCTGGTTTTGAGGACCGTGGGATTATTTAAGAAAAGATGCACTATTTGAAAACCCGGTTCCTCGTGATATGATATTTTGGTGCGTCCACCACGCGTTTTCTCGGTGCCGAGGCGTGTGCTTGAAACCCGATTCGTGGAGTGGATGATCCGTTTGCGGGTTTGTGGTGGACCCGGTATGGTTCCCCTCAGCAAGACGATCGATGGGCTGATCCGGACTTACGGAGCCCGATATGTGAGGATTTGCATGTCGATGCTGGATACGAGTATTTTATGATATTTTGAGTGCCGATGTTGGGCACTCGTGATTCTCAGAGATTTACAGGATTTGAGGGCCGAGGAGAGTGCCGGCGCCTGAGTTTATTTGGGATTTGGGTGCAGTTTTGGGCACAGATTATTTTCCACGATTGATATTCCGTGTAGATGTTGTTTATCCTATGCTCAGCATTGATTATCATGTATCTCATCCTGTAGTTATTTTACCTGACAGAGCATTTGCATGATTATTGCACCTACTGCTTGTCGCATATAGATTTACCTGCTGGCATATGATAGAGTAGCACAGTACGTGCATGCTTGCGATTACCTTTATATGTTATCTATATTCACGAGTTGGCAACTCACCCCCGTTGTGCTACAGTATTTGCAGGTTGCCCCTCAGAGTAGTCGCGGCAGGCTTCCTTTTTACATCTTTTGGCTACTGATACCACTACAGTTGGTGCAACAGCTGTTTTGCTATTAGGTGGGTTGTGGTATCTGGTTACTTTTATTGTACACACTTTTGTATCTAGTATTCTCCATCTACCATATATGTACTTGACTTAGAGACAGTATGAGGACGATGATGTATATTATTTGTATTCTGGTGTCGAGCTCGTGGGAGCCGACTGTATATATGCAGTTTATTATTCTGTGACGTTTTACTTATTGCTCATTCTTCGCTACGGCGTCGTATATTACTCTTGTGGTGATGTTTTCCGCCGTTGGGCGTGATTGCTCCCGTTTGGGGATGCTTTATTTCGTTATATATCATTTCACTTATATACTGTTTTGTACCCGATTTCGGGGTCACTTTTACAAAGGAAATGCTGCCAAAATTATTATAAGGATAACTTAACTTTAAAAGAACTTATTGAACTATTTAAGGTTTTCTAAATGTTTTAATTAAATGTTTTCAACACTCACTGGTTTTAAATGGTTTTGATCTCTGTGTTCGGCTTACTTAGTCGCGTTACGCCTGTAGACGTTGCGTAGTTAAGTGTCGGTCACGAGTCGAAATATTCGGGTCGTCACAAAGTTGGTATCAGAGAGTAGGTTTTACCTTTCGGAGTGTAGGATGACCCTGGTATGATGGAGTAGGTAGCTGAAGCAGAGTGGCGTAGCGTGCGTATGTTCCGCGGCATACTCACGACACGGTACTCCGTCAAAGCGACCTTAGGACTTATTGATTTAAATTCCTTCTTGAGTATATGCATTCTTGAGATTCGATTTCTACATCCTTATCGAACCCTATTTTCCTTTCAGCTATTATGCCGCCAAAAACTATGAGGGCGCAGAGAGCGGCCGCGAGGGCCGAGATTCGAGTTGACTCGTCTGAGACGAGGACTGATCCGGGCAGTACACCGGTTGTACCCGAGCGTGCTATTCCTCCCGTGACAGATCAGATCGCCACCCTAGGGGCTGGTATGCCGGAGATGCGCCAGACGGTGGGATCCAGCATGTAGGAGATGCGCCAGATGATAGGATCGCTAGTCGAGACGCTTCGAGTGCAGCGACCAAAGGTAGTTCCACCCGTTGTAGAGACCGCGGTAATACCCACAGCACAGGCAGTTTTCCTTACAGCTACAGAGGTCATCTCCGTATCGCTATCAGAGTTTATGAGGCAGAAGCCTCCGGTCTTCACAGGCACCGATGCAGCCGAGGACCCACAGTCCTTTATTGATAGGATGGCTCGGATGTGTCGTTCCCTCAGATGCACAGATGCGAGATGGGTTGAGTTCGCGAGCTTTCTCCTGGAAGGTCTTGCGCAGAAATGGTGCGAATCAGTCGAGAAAGGTAGAGCAGCAGGTCTTCCTCCTATGACCTGGACAGAGTTCGTGGCGCTATTCCTTGCCCGCTTTCTTCCACTGAGCGTCAGAGATGTTAGAGCACGCAGGTTCGAGTCTTTACGCCAGACTCCGGAGATGTCAGTGGCAGAGTATGATGTGCTGTTCACAGAGCTACCTATCTATGCCCCGTATTTAGTAGCTACTGAGGAGTGGCAAGTCAAGAGATTTGTCCGAGGCTTACTTACACCACTGTTCCTTGCGATCAGCGCGCAGCATTACGAGACATATGCAGCAGTGGTAGATGCAGCCCTATTAGTCGAGGAGCGCCTTGCTGAGACTTCGGTAGTTCCAGAGCCAAAGAGAGTTCGTACTGGTATATCAGCACGGAGACAGACATTCATACGCCGCGACAGGTATCGTTCAGGTACGAGGAGTGGCAGAGATTCGGGACGAGGCCAGATGTTTAGTTCGTATCCACGTGAGAGTCAGCAGTCGTCGCGAGGTTGCTATAGAAGCGGCAGTCTACTTCACCTCGTCAGAGATTGTCCTGAGATACATCGGAGGGAGACAACAGTGTAGGGTTCCTAGGCACACTAATGAGGTCTCATAAGGCATCAACCATGCCAATTTCAAATTTTACAAGTGCCGAGAAACCCTAATACGGTCGTTAACTAGATTTTAGGCGAAAACGATAACTAGTTAACAACTTAACTATGTGTAAACGAAAATACAACCTTTGTAGATCCGGTCCTCCACCTCCATAGCTCCGTGATGAATTCCCCTCGCTGCGATCATCGGATCCCGGGCTCTAGCGTCGGCTTCATCGGAGAAATGGGCGGGCTAGGTCGTCGACTTCGATGCCGAAGATGATCTACGTCGAGGCAACACAAGATCAAGCTCCAACTTCACCAAGTCATGAAACTTGTGAAGAAAACACCCTATACTACTTGGCAAGTGGTAGAGGATGAAGAAATAGGAAGTGGGTTCACTTTGGAATTGGATTTCTCACTCTTTTTCTCAAGTTGCCATTAAAGGTTGCAAGCTTTTCTTCTTGTTGATGAAGAAGAAGAAGAAGAAAAGAAAATGATAAGTTATTTTCAAAATAGAAAACTAAATGAATACTTATCATCTAGCAACCATGGTTAGGTGTAGAGAATAAACTATGGTTAGGTTGAATGGTTAGGGTTAAGCATGAGACAAAGATGGTGGACTTGTTCAAAGCTTCATGAAGCTTCAACAAGCAAACAAAGAAAGCCACCATTTTTCCTTTTGCCAAAATGAATGAATAAATAAATAAATAAGAAAATAAATCAAGTGAAACCCTAACCATTGACCAACCATGGTTTAAACCAAACATACACCCAAACTAGCATGTATCATCAAACATGATACAATCTTGTGCACAAAAATATATCATATACACAATGTGCACATCAAGTGGGAAAATCCATCTTAAGTGAACTAATACTAGTTAATGCAAAGTAATATATCAAATATATAATTATGCATTAAATCATCAAATCAACACTTGATTTAACGATCCGGTCATATCGCATATGACCGGCTAATATCCGATGTATCGATTTATCGAATCAATCCTTGATTCGATAACTAGGTTATATCGCATACAACCAATCGATACATTCATCGCGAGAATAGAATACGGTATCACATACACGCATTATTCTCGGTACCGCACATATCTCATATGCGCTCCTATTTCGTTTCGCTTGAGCCAGGAAACCTCTGTGTAAGACTCTAAAGACTCGTCAATACGCCGGCAGCAGATGATGATCATATCAAACACCCACAAGCCGCAAGCGGTCTGCTAAACGTAACGGCCACCCGGGTATTGAGTGATCAGAAGATCGACGAGCAAGCCCGCTCACACTCCTGTGAATCCAACCAGTAACACTTACCGTACAGTCCGGTCTCGTCGTCTGATATGTCGCATATCTCGCCTAGGGGTGGTAAACGTTAGACCCTATTTGCTCGATATGTCGTGTCGATATGAGGTCTATAACAGTTCGAGAAACTACAGGTAACACTTACCAGTAAATCTCAGCAACCCTGGCCAGGGATTTCCGGTTATAGCCAATCGAACACAGCGCAACATCAACTCCCTATACCGGGAGAGACGAATCCCCTCCTATCGCTCATTGCCTCCATGTGATTCGGGACTGTACCCAAAAACCACCGTTTTGCACTCCCTCTTGGACGTGGTAAGGTGGAAATCAAAGCACAGTGGGAACCACACAAGACTTTATGACGATCTCGGGTCAACAGACTACTCTATACCAGTGTCACCAGAGAACTGCCATCTGACGTAAGGTATAATACCATCTGGGAGTTCTCGGCGAGTCCGTCCAGTGTACCCAGTCTCCACTGAGCACCCGTATATAATCTCTGATGTCAAACACCAATGGATATGGGATCATCCATCGCCCATCTGTATGGGTCGAGAAGGTATACGCTAGTCTACTCTGGTATATCGATGCCCCGTCTCGATACACCCATGACTAGGGACCTTGAAGGATGTACTTATGGACTACCATGTCCCCACTAGTATGATCCGCATCATAGTCAAGGTAGTCAAGTACACATCCTAAGGGCTTTACCAACATGTAACAGAGAGACAATCTGTAAGTCCACGTTGCGACCCCCGGTTCTTACGGGGAGGCGGAAACGGTATAAAAATCAAATTTTTAGCGCAAGGGGCAACATGGACTAAACAAAGTCGGGATCTTTTCCTAAACTAAAACTAGCAAACTTGCTAAAGAGAGTTAGCTACTCGGATGAAGATGGTTATACCTAAACTTGAACTCCTTCTTCTTCAAACTTTTGTAGAGGTTGATGGTTCTCTTCTTGTCGCCTTCTTCCGTCGAAGATGGATCCACCTCGAGGGTTCGACCTTTGGGCTCTTTCTCGAACTTGGAGTGAACTAGAATCTCCGGCTTGCTAAACCCTTGATCCTAGAGTGAGTAGAGAGAGTCTAAGGGGTGCTTTTCCTTTTAAAGAGAGGGATTCTCAACACATGAAAAGGGTTCTCTTTTGCTAGAGGAAGAAGAAGATGAAGTGAGGAGAGAGAAGCTAAATGAGATAATGAGCTCTTTTTCTTTTGCAACCATAACATAAAGCAAAAGAATTATCTAATTAATAATAAAAATGAAAATGAAATAGTTGATGGAAGGTTTAGGAATGACCATTATCATTTCAAACATTAAATGTTTTGCAAGAATCAAAAAGCATCTTGCTTTTGTAATGATGATGGTCAAAACTTCAACCATGGTCAACAAGTCAACCATGGTCAACTAGTCAACAAAAACCAACCATGACACAATTTCATTTTATTAATATTATTAATTGATATAACATAAATCCATTAGGGTTTGGAAAAAGACGACTGTCAACTGTGCATACGCACCCGTTCCGAAACCCTAATGAAAGTCATCTTCCTCCTCCTCAAACAACTGTGCATACACACCCGCATTCTTGTTCCGAAGAACATGAATACCAAGAGATAAAAGCAACCCCAAAACATATACCGGTATCTGACTCAAACCAGAGCCAGCCAGTAATATCCGTCCGGACTCCAAACGTGCACAAGTGCGCGGATGAGAACGAACCCTGTCGCAAAACCATGCGACCTCTACTCTGTTTTGCCCAGAGGCGAATACCCTCTGTGTGGGACTCTAAAGACTCGACACTACGCTGGCAGTGGGTTTAACCACAGACCGTAAGCGGCACTAGCTGTGCGTAACGGTCCCCAGGTAGATGCCGACAAGAAGGCTGACGAGGTGAACCCCATCTGAACTCCTACTGAGTCTGAATATGACATTCTCCGTACAGTCCGGTCTGTTCGTCTGATACATCGCATGTCGGGCCTAGGGGGCGGTAAAACGTCAGTCCCCGAATAGCGGTACAAGTCGTGTCGGAGTGAAGCCCAAAACACCCTGAGATAACACTGGAAGCCTACCAGTATATCTCGCTTGCCCTGGCCAGGGACTACTTGTGTAATGGCTCTCCTAGACACAGCGCGATGTCAACCCCCAATACCGGGAGAGACGAATCCTGTCTAACCGTCACTGCCTCCAAGTGCTTCGGGACTGCACCCAACCACTATCTATTTGCACGACTCCTTTGAGCCGTGGTAGGGTAGTGATCAAAGTGCAGTGGGAACACACTCGAGGCGAAGTGCCAGTGTCAAGTCTGCGGACTAAGCTGTACTCATGTCACCTGGGAACTGATAACTGACGATAGGTATAATACCAACCTGTCAGTTCCCGACGAGTCCTGTCCAGTGTACTCGTAACCTAACGAGCACCCGTATACTATCTCCAGTACGACGTACTGATGGCTGTGGGACAGAACATCTCCCACACTGGGATGAGAAGCGCATACGCTAGTCTACTCCGGAATATCGATGCCCTGTCTCGATAGTCCTGCGACTAGGGACCTGTATAAGGATGTGCTTATAGATTACACAGCCCCCACTAGTGTGACTGCCATCACAACGCTGGTAATCAAGCAAAGATCCTAAGGGCTCCACTAATGCGTATAGGTGATAAAGCAAAATAAACACATGTACACATTGAAGTAGAAACAAACCAAGTAGCATACTACTATATTGAGCAAGATTGTTTATACAAGGTGAATATCCCAAGCTTCCATTAAGTAATATACAAACTAGTATGATACAGTAATGGCCTCTAGGGCATATACACTAACAATCTCCCACTTGCACTAAGGCCATGTACTGGCGTATCGAAGACCTATCATCTCGATCAGCCGCTCGAACTGAGTCTGGGGTAGGGCCTCGGTGAATGGATCTGCAGTGTTATCTTCTAAAGCAACCCTCCGAACCTCGATCTCCTTGCGATCCACGATCTCCCTGATCAGGTGATACCGCCTCAAGATGTGCCTGGATCTCTGATGGGACCTGGGTTCCTTCGCTAAAGCTATAGCCCCGTTGTTGTCGCAATACAGAGGTATTGGGTCAACAATGGACGGAACCACCTGAAGTTCTTTTAAGAACTTCCTCATCCAGACAGCTTCTTTTGCGGCATCAGATGCAGCAATGTATTCCGCTTCCATCGTCGAGTCTGCAACGGTTTCCTGTTTGGAACTCTTCCAACACACCGCCCCTCCATTGAGGGTAAAGACAAAACCTGACATGGACTTGGAATCATCCTTGTCACTCTGGAAGCTGGAGTCAGCAAAGGCCTCGATCTGGAGGTCTTTTCCGCTATACACCAAGAACATCTCCTTAGTCCTCCTCAGGTACTTGAGAATGTTCTTTACTGCTATCCAGTGGTTCTCCCCTGGGTTTGACTGATACCGGCTTACTACACTCAGTGCATAAGCTACATCCGGTCTGGTACACAACATCGCATACATTATAGAGCCTACCGCAGAAGCGTAGGGTATAATAGACATGCGATCCCTCTCCAAATCAGTCTTGGGAGACATCTCTTTAGAGAGGGTGATCCCGTGACAAGCCGGTAGATTACCGCGCTTGGAATCTTCCATACTGAATCTTTTCAGTACGGTGTTGATGTACCTGGACTGTGAAAGTCCTAATATCCTCTTGGATCTATCACGATGGATCCGGATCCCCAGGATGTAAGAGGCATCACCCAGGTCTTTCATGGAGAACCTGTGTGACAAGAAACCCTTGACAGATTGTAGCATAGGAATGTCATTTCCTATTAAGAGAATGTCATCCACGTATAAAACAAGGAATACTACAGTTCTCGCTACAAATCTACTATAGATGCATGGTTCATCTGGATTTTTGATAAAGTCAAATTCCTTGACCGTCTCATCAAAACAGATGTTCCAACTCCGCGATGCCTGCTTTAGTCCATAGATGGACTTAAGCAACTTGCACACCTTTCCGCTGCTCCCACTCTGAATGAAACCCTCTGGCTGATCCATATAGACACACTCCTCTAAATTTCCATTTAGAAAAGCGGTTTTTACGTCCATCTGCCAAATCTCATAATCGTGGAAGGCAGCAATGGCAAGAAGGATCCGAATGGATTTCAGCATAGCCACTGGAGAAAAGGTTTTGTCATAGTCCAAGCCAGGTCTTTGACGGAAAACCTTTGCTACAAGTCTAGCTTTATAGGTCTCAACCTGTCCATCTACACCAATCTTCCTTTTGAAGATCCACTTGCATCCTACGGGTTTTACCCCGTCTGGAGCAATGTCCAACGTCCATACTTTGTTGGTGTACATGGACTCCATTTCGGTCCGCATTGCATCCAGCCATTTTACCGAGTCAACGCTCTGAACGGCCTGCTGGAAGCTAGTAGGCTCATCATAATCTATGATGCAATCCTCTCTATCCCCGTCTATGAGAAAACCGTAGTATCTCTCGGGCGGATGAGACTGCCTACTACTCCTGCGGAGCGGCGTAGGAATGTCCTTTTCTTTTGAACTTACTGGCTCTTCCAAGCTTTCAGTAATAGCTTGTGGTTCTGGAATTTCTTCCAGTTCTATTGCGTTCCCACTTATCTGGGTTTCCAAAAACTCAGTTTCCAAGAAGCGGGCATGTTGAGAAACAAAAACCTTTTGTTCCTCAGCAGAATAGAACAGATACCCCCTGGAGTTCTTTGGGTATCCCACAAACTTACACTGTACTGAACGTGCCTCGAGCTTGTCCGCATGCTGCTTTTTTACAAAAGCTGGACATCCCCATATCTTAAGGTACTTAAGACAGGGTTTCTTCCCACTCCACATCTGATATGGAGTGGTAGGCACAGTCTTGGTGGGAGCCTTGTTTAAGAGATATGCAGCTACATCTAGTGCATAGCCCCAGAAAGATCGTGGTAACTCAGCCTTACTCATCATGGAACGAACCATATCCAATAGGGTTCGATTCCTCCTTTCTGATACACCGTTATGTTGCGGAGTGTATGGAGGAGTACGCTGAGAGAGAATTCCATTCTCTTTTAAATAGTCCAGGAACTCGGCACTCAAGTATTCTCCACCTCGATCCGATCTTAGAATCTTAATACTTTTGCCTGTTTGTTTTTCAACTTCATTCTTGTAATCCCGAAATTTCTCAAAGGCCTCGGATTTGTGCTTCATTAAGAAGACATGTCCATACCTAGAGAAATCGTCTGTGAAAGTAATGAAGTATGAATAACCGCTTCGCGCATGTGTAGACATTGGACCACACACGTCACTGTGTATGAGTCCCAAGAGCTCGCTCGCTCTTTCTCCGTGTCCAGTGAACGGAGTCTTTGTCATCTTTCCCATGAGACAAGATTCACAAGTGGCATAAGACTGATACTCGAACGGATCCAAGTATCCTTCTTTATGTAACTTAGTCAACCGTGTCTCATTGATGTGACCCAGTCTACAATGCCATAAGAAAGCCTGATTGATATCTGGAGACTTTCTTTTGTGTGTATTCTGGACATTGAAAATCTGTGGTTGGTTTAATACGTATATACCATTGCTCAGTGTACCTGACCCAATCAGAACTTGATTAAGGTGAATGTTTACAACATTACTTACAAACGCAAATTCATAACCTTCTTTAGAAACCAAAGATACAGAAATGATATTACAAGTTGCGTTGGGTACAAAAAAGCAATTACGCAAAACCAAAACATGCCCATCTGACGTTCCCAGGTGATAGTCCCCCACGGCTTTAGCATCCATGCTAGCTCCGTTCGCAACTCTGAGGGTCATGTCACCTGCCTTCAAAAACCTACGGTTTCTCAACGCCTGCAAAGAATTACAGATATGAGATCCTGATCCGGTATCCAATACCCAGGAGGTAGAGTTTATAGAAAGACAGTTTTCAATAACATACACACCTGAAGCTGAAGCCGCAACCTGCTTCAGTTCCTGTGTCCTGGCTTTCCAAGCCCTGCAATCTTTCTTCCAGTATCCACTCTTATGACAATAGAAGAATTCTTCCTTTCCAACAAGCTTCCCCGCAATCTTTGTTGCCTTTTCCTTTCCCTTCGCACCCACTTTACTAACACCGCCTCTTGGTTTGGCGGGGGCTTTCTTCCTCTTTCCCTTGGCTTTCGCCTTGGACCTAGAGGAAGAAGATCCTCCTACAAACAAAGCGGGTGTTTCCCTACCCTTCTGTAGGGTGCCCTCTGCGCTCCTCAGCATGTTGAGGAGTTCTGAAAGTTCAACTTCCTTTTCTTGCAAGTTGAAATTCAGTATGAACTGGGCGTAAGTGGATGGAAGGGACTGGAGAATTAAATCCGTGTAAAGTTCACTGTCCAACGTGGTCCCAAGTTCCGCGAGCTCCTCAGTGTAGCCAATCATCTTAAGCACGTGGTCCGCTACCGATGATCCGACGGCCAACTTTGTCGAAAATAACTTCTTCGACACTTCGTATCTTGCGATACGAGACTGCTCTCCATACAGTTCTTTTGTATGGAGAAATATGGACTCGAGGTCCATATTCTCATGCCTCCTCTGATGTTCGTTGTCCATAGAGGCAAGCACGAGGCACCTGGCCTTCGCGCAATCAATCTCCCAAGTCTTACGGATTTCCTTATCCGCGACGCTGGAGGTGGGACCTGGGACGGGGGGAGCTTTGATGGTAAGAAGATACCCCAGCTTGTCGTAAGTGATTGCCAATTTGACATTCCTGAGCCAATCTTTGTAGTTTGGCCCTGTCAGTATGTTTTTATCTAGAAGTAACTTAAGTCCAGTCATTTCGATTTGGTCGCTGCAGGGGGGAGAGAAGAAACACTTTAGCACGATGCTCTTGCAAGTTTAGAATGGTTTTTAATTTGTCTAAACAGGATGGCTCCCACTGTCTCTCGAATCCCTCCTCAAACCACAAAGGAAGAATTAGCCGGGATCAATCCCACCGCACAATACTTGCTTAACCGTTCAGCCAGGCCAGTGTCGGTACTTCGAGGGAGGTTTTCCAACGCTTTCGCGAAGTTCCTTAATTAAATAACCTCTTTTCCCTGGGGGCGTAGCCCCGCTAACAACTTTCTAGGCACCTACTAGGTTTATAGCATTGATCGTTTAGTGAGAAATTTCCCGAGGAGTAGCATATACTCACAGTAGGATCGGGATCCAAATATCATCGCGTGACGAAAATGAAGGAATCCTACCATAATCATTACACTCCAAATGGTATGCAAATCTAGCAAGTTTCAGTACTTATGAAACTCCCGATGTGGATTTTTGCCCCATGCTCTTATGACCTTGACGAAGGTCAACAAATCATAAGTCACATGTCAAGTTCTGCCCGTCATTATCCAGGTTAATTTGAACCCATCCGTATATACCCTTGACGAAGGTCAACAAGGTAATACGACTGTCCCAAACCAACGCATCTATCTATGCTACATATGAGCACCCAACAGCTACCAATCTCTATATCTTGACGAAGGTCAACAAACATAGCTTGAATACTATTGAATATTCATACGAAACGACGGAGGGCTACGAATGGTTTTGGCGAAACCGTGAACGTAGTGAACTTGATATAATCGATGGAACGAGATAGCTTTTAAAAGGAGTGGCTCAAGCTCCGCATTTAAAAGTTAGTTTTGAAAAGAACCGAGTGGTTTTTCGAAAGTGTTCCAACGATTTCAACTTGGTTTATTATCTTGCATTAGTTCTTTTAATGCGTGATATTCTTGCATTAGTTCTTTTAATGCGTCCCATCATTTAATCCTACCATTGCAGAAAACAACCAAAATATGACGTACGCTTATGCCATTCGCATTCGCCACGGGGTCCCGTCATCACTCGTTAGGTTACTTAACTAACGACAGAGCGGGGGCTGGGCTAGCGCGGCTGTAAAACATAAGCAACGCCTAAATAGAAAGCAATGATAGACATTACAGATCACAGATGAATACATTGGATATACTAGCAATCCGCAATCCTTTCGAGCCTGCAACGAAAAGCGGATTACACGGTCGCGGTGAATAGCCAAATACCCCACCCAAGACCCCTACGGGTGCGGCAAACTACCCGCCAAGTACTTGGTAGTTTGTGCACCCCTCCATGGGTCTATCTTAGGAGCAAAAACAGTAAAAAGAATTATACAATGACGGCTACAACCCCGACCCGGTTGTGCGGCCAAACAAATAATAATATTACATCATTTACATTTACAATGAATGAAAGAAAAACAAAAGCTCATCTCACATCCACCCCGGCTGTTCACCCGCGACAGTCCAACACATTCATATACACATTCCAATATCAAACACAGATCATGTATAACCCCGACCAATCGACTTATAGCGATTAGCCGACGTTCAATACATGCAAGCATCACAGATATAACCATCATAGTCAAAGTGCAGTGAAGTTCGGAAAAAATACGGAATTATAGGACCCCAAAGGTAAATTTCTGTTCTGGAAAATCTGGGCACATATAATATATCTTAAAAATCCCAAAACCAACACAGAGACACACTGCACGAAAAACGATGACGAAAGGACAACAAACGGCGGCGGTTCCGCGGCAAATGCCTACCTCATGCCGCGGAACCGCGGCGGTTTGAATGAATCAGGGGATCGTTTTTCTTGGGTGTTCACACAAAACCCTGAGCCGAATTTAGGTGTATAACAAATCTCGTTTTGACCAGAAAAGAATTTAACAGAAACTAGGGTTTTGTAAAAGTTTGGTTTTTGGATTTTTTCGGTCCCGAACTTCGTTACACTTCACTACCAAGCTAGTTTAAGTTTAGTTAGGCTCTGATACCACTGTAAGTCCACGTTGCGACCCCCGGTTCTTACGGGTAGGCGGAAACGGTATAAAAATCAAATTTTTAGCGCAAGGGGCAACATGGACTAAACAAAGTCGGGATCTTTTCCTAAACTAAAACTAGCAAACTTGCTAAAGAGAGTTAGCTACTCGGATGAAGATGGTTATACCTAAACTTGAACTCCTTCTTCTTCAAACTTTTGTAGAGGTTGATGGTTCTCTTCTTGTCGCCTTCTTCCGTCGAAGATGGATCCACCTCGAGGGTTCGACCTTTGGGCTCTTTCTCGAACTTGGAGTGAACTAGAATCTCCGGCTTGCTAAACCCTTGATCCTAGAGTGAGTAGAGAGAGTCTAAGGGGTGCTTTTCCTTTTAAAGAGAGGGATTCTCAACATATGAGAAGGGTTCTCTTTTGCTAGAGGAAGAAGAAGATGAAGTGAGGAGAGGAAGCTAAATGAGATAATGAGCTCTTTTTCTTTTGCAACCATAACATAAAGTAAAAGAATTATCTAATTAATAATAAAAATGAAAATGAAATAGTTGATGGAAGGTTTAGGAATGACCATTATCATTTCAAACATTAAATGTTTTGCAAGAATCAAAAAGCATCTTGCTTTTGTAATGATGATGGTCAAAACTTCAACCATGGTTGACTTGGTCAACTAGTCAACAAAAACCAACCATGACACAATTTCATTTTATTAATATTATTAATTGATATAACATAAATCCATTAGGGTTTGGAAAAAGACGACTGTCAACTGTGCATACGCACCCGTTCCGAAACCCTAATGAAAGTCATCTTCCACCTCCTCAAACAACTGTGCATACACACCCGCATTCTTGTTCCGAAGAACATGAATACCAAGAGATAAAATCAACCCCAAAACATATACCGGTATCTGACTCAAACCAGAGCCAGCCAGTAATATCCGTCCGGACTCCAAACGTGCACAAGTGCGCGGATGAGAACGAACCCTGTCGCAAAACCATGCGACCTCTACTCTGTTTTGCCCAGAGGCGAATACCCTCTGTGTGGGACTCTAAAGACTCGACACTACGCTGGCAGTGGGTTTAACCACAGACCGTAAGCGGCACTAGCTGTGCGTAACGGTCCCCAGGTAGATGCCGACAAGAAGGCTGACGAGGTGAACCCCATCTGAACTCCTACTGAGTCTGAATGTGACATTCTCCGTACAGTCCGGTCTGTTCGTCTGATACATCACATGTCGGGCCTAAGGGGCGGTAAAACGTCAGTCCCCCAATAGCGGTACAAGTCGTGTCGGAGTGAAGCCCAAAACACCCTGAGATAACACTGGAAGCCTACCAGTATATCTCGCTTGCCCTGGCCAGGGACTACTTGTGTAATGGCTCTCCTAGACACAGCGCGATGTCAACCACCAATACCGGGAGAGACGAATCCTGTCTAACCGTCACTACCTCCAAGTGCTTCGGGACTGCACCCAAGCACTATCTGTTTGCACGACTCCTTTGAGCCGTGGTAGGGTAGTGATCAAAGTGCAGTGGGAACACACTCGAGGCGAAGTGCCAGTGTCAAGTCAGCGGACTAAGCTGTACTCATGTCACCTGGGAACTGATAACTGACGATAGGTATAATACCAACCTGTCAGTTCCCGACGAGTCCTGTCCAGTGTACTCGTAACCTAACGAGCACCCGTATACTATCTCCAGTACGACGTACTGATGGCTGTGGGACAGACCATCTCCCACACTGGGATGAGAAGCGCATACGCTAGTCTACTCCGGAGTATCGATGCCCTGTCTCGATAGTCCTGCGACTAGGGACCTGTATAAGGATGTGCTTATAGATTACCCAGCCCCCACTAGTGTGACTGCCATCACAACGCTGGTAATCAAGCAAAGATCCTAAGGGCTCCACTAATGCGTATAGGTGATATCGCAAAATAAACACATGTACACATTAAAGTAGAAACAAACCAAGTAGCATACTACTATATTGAGCAAGATTGTTTATACAAGGTGAATATTCCAAGCTTCCATTAAGTAATATACAAACTAGTATGATACAGTAATGGCCTCTAGGGCATATACACTAACACAATCAGTATACACGTTAAGGTAAAGAGCAACCAGATAGCATACTATCATGTCGAGCAAGAAAGTCCTCCCTATATATGTCCAAGCATCCACTACAATATAGATCCTATGTATAGTAATGGCCTCTAGGGCATACATATAACTAACAATCTCCCACTTGCACTAGGGCCATCTGATAGCAGTGGTTGTAGTATCTCATACTTAACCATCCCATGATAGTCTCTCTCTGGGAAAAGGCATTTGTGAGTGGATCCGCCGTGTTGTCCTCTGAGTCTACTCTCCTGACCTCGATCCCTTGGAGATCAACCATCTCCATGATCAGGTGACACTGCCTTAGAATATGTCTGGATCACTGATAGGACCGGCGTTCCTTGGCATAAGCCACAACTCTATTGTCTCACAATGGTAGGAACGTAGTTCATCTCATGAACCAATATACACCCAAACATCCTCTTTGGTAGCATCTTAAGTAGCGATGTATCCTGCCTATATCGTCTAGTTAGCCACGGTATCTAGCTTGGAACTCTTCCAACATACCGTCCCTTCACTGAGAGTAAAGACAATGCCTGTGACTGACTTTCAGTCGTCCTTATCACCCTGGAACACTTCCAGTGATTCTCCCCAGGACCAATTGATACCATCTTACTACAACTAGTGAGAATCCTAACATCCATTTAGATCTATCTCATGTTAGTTATATGTATGCCCTAGAGGCCATTACTGTACATATGATGTATATTGTAGTGGATGCTGGGACATATATAGGGAGGACTTTCTTGCTCGACATGATAGTATGCTATCTGGTTGATCTTTACCTTAACGTGTATACTGTTTGTCTCTCTGTTACATGTTGGTAAAGCCCTTAGGATGTGTGCTTGACTACCTGGACTATGATGCGGATCATACTAGTGGGGACATGGTAGTCTATAAGTACATCCTTCAAAGTCCCTAGTCGTGGGTGTATCGAGACGGGGCATCGATATACCAGAGTAGACTAGCGTTTACCTTCTCGACCCATACAGATGGGCGATGGATGATCCCATATCCATTGGTGTTTGACATCAGAGGAGATATACGGGTGCTCAGTAGAGACTGGGTACACTGGACGGACTCGCCGAGAACTCCCAGATGGTATTATACCCCACGTCAGATGGCAGTTCTCTGGTGACACTGGTACAGAGTAGTCTGTTGACCCGAGATCGTCATAGAGTCTTGTGTGGTTCCCACTGTGCTTTGATTTCCATCTTACCACGTCCAAGAGGGCGTGCAAAACGGTGGTTTTTGGGTACAGTCCCGAGTCACATGGAGGCAATGAGCGATAGGAGGGGATTCATCTCTCCCGGTATAGGGGGTTGATGTTGTGCTGTGTTCGATTGGCTATAACAGGAAATCCCTGGCCAGGGTTGCTGAGATTTACTGGTAAGTGTTATCAGTAGTTTCTCGAATAGTTATAGACCTCATATCGACACGACTTATCGAGCTATTGGGGTCTGACGTTTACCACCCCTAGGCGAGATATGCGACATATCAGACGATCAGACCGGACTGTACGGTAGTGTTACTGGTTGGATTCACTGGAGTGTGAGCGGGCTTGCTCGTCGATCTTCAGATCGCTCAATACCCGGGTGGCCGTTACGTTTAGCAGACCGCTTGCGGCTTGTGGATGTTTGATATGATCATCATCTGCTGCCGGCGTATTGACGAGTCTTTAGAGTCCTATACAGAGGTTTCCTGGCTCAAGCGAAACGAAATAGGAGCGCATATGAGATATGTGCGGGACCGAGAATAATACGGTATGTGATACTGTATTCGATTCTAGCGATGTGACATTAATCGGTTATATGCGATATAGCCGGGTTATCGGATCAAGTGTTGATTCGATAAGTTGTTACTGAAGATACCAGTCGGTTATGTGCGACATGACCGGATCGTTAAATCAAGTGTTGATTTAATGATTTAATGCATAATTGTATATTTGATATATTACTTTGCATTAACTAGTATCGGTTCACTTTAAAATGGATTTTCTCACTCGGGTGTGCGCATTGCATATGCGATATGATTTTGTGCACTTGCTTGTATCATGTTTGATGATGCATGCCAAACTTGGTTAAGTGTAAAGAATGAACCATGGTAATGAATGGGTTAGGGTTTTGTTTTTTATTTGTTCACTTATCTTTCTTATTTATTCTTTTTGGAAAAAGGAAAAAGAAAGATAAATGGTGGCATATTTTGGATTTAGTTGAAGTTTCTTGAAACTTTGACTAAGTCTTCATTCTTGTCCTATACTTAACCCTAACCATTTTAACTAACCTAAGTTAATTCTCTACACTTAACTAGAGTTAAAAGTATAATAAGTATTGTTTTATTTTCTATTTTTTAATTCAAGACTTATCATATCATCTTCATCTTCTTCCATTCTTCAAGTGAAGAAAGCTTCATTTTCATCAATGGCAATTGATGATTAAGAGTGAGAAATCCATTTCTAAAGTCTACCCACTTCCTATTTCTTCATCCTCTACCTCTTGCCAAGTAGTAGAGTGTGTTTACTTCACAAGTTTCATGACTTGGTGAAGTTGTGAGCTTGATCTAGCGATGCCTTGACGTAGATCATCTTCGGCATGGACATCGATGACCTAGCTTGCCCATTCTCCGACGAAGCCGACGCTAGAGCCCGGATTTGATTTGGACAGCGGAGAGGACCTCATCTCGGAGCCGTGGAGGTGGAGGACCGGATCTACAAAGGTTGTATATCCGTATCCCTTAGTTAAGTGTTAACTAGTTAGCTTTTTCGCCTAGTTTTCTAGCAAACGATCCGTATTAGGGTTTCTCGGCACCCGTAATATTTGAAATTGGCATGATCGATGCCTTGTGAGACTACCTTAGAGTGCCTAGGAACCCTACAGTGGTATCAGAGCCTAGCTAGAGCCTTAGGCGGAATTTGAAGTCCGAACGAACCCGAAACCCCGGATCAAACTTGCTCTCTGTCCTTTTTTCAAAAACTGGGATTTTTCCAAATTAAAAATATGCAGAAAATCAAGCAGGGTTTTCTAGGAATTACTGTAAATTTCGTGGGCCCAAGTCAACTTTTCCTGCGCGGTTCCGCGGCATGAGCAAGGCTCATGCGGCGGATCCGCGGCCGTACGGCCACATTATTTAAATTATTTTGCACAGTAATTCTTAGTTTCCAGTGGTGATTTTTCTGGGAATTTTTAATATTTTATTCAAGAGTTGAATTTTCTGCAGTTGTTTTGGGGATTCGGTGTTTCGATCGGAGTATCAGATTTTGTCTATTTGGCTTTCCGGATAAATTTTAGAATATGTTAAAAAGTTCGACCGGATATAAATACCCAATTTTTCCCCTGTCGGGAAATTTCCAAGTGTTGGATTTTTCCGTAGTTTAACGACGTTCTAAGTAGTGCAAGTAACGCGATGGTCCCTCTAGAAGACAACAAACCTTAACTCGATTATGTGACCGTCTTGAACTGCCGTTTGAACCTTCGGGTTTGGGGCAGTACGGCGTGCCACATGTGAGGCGTTGGCTTGACCCTTCTACGGCTGGACCGTTGGTACTGAGGCACGAACGGAATGTTGTTAGACTTATTTCATGTGTTGAGCTGTATCGGGAAAACTTGGGTGTTCGATTGTTCGATCGAAAAGTTTAACATTTTCTGTTTATCTGGAATGGGATACAATGATTGGAATTCACAAGTAGTTATGAGATAACTGAATGAATGTTATAAACATAGCAGTTTAGTCTCACTTGATCGGTTGCCACGGAATTTTCATGCGATCAAAAGTCCGTCGCAATCACGTAGCGTACGCGGATACTCGCCGGGTAAACTTAATAGACAGCCTCACTCCATAGCCCCGACCAAGTGACTGTAGGAGAACCCCGTCGCCGAAAGCGTCCGTTCGGGTGCTTGCGGCAACGGTGTTCCGCCTTGGTGCACTTCGTCGACGGTATCGGGGGTGCGGCCGCCTACTGAAGTTTACGACGAGTATTCGATCAGGATGCCGGGAATCTTGTTGAATTGCCCGACTTGATATTCAAAAGTGTTTTCGATTTTGAGACTAAAATGCGGGGTTTATAATTGTTAGGCATGCGATGTCTAAGTAATTCATTTGGTCAGGCATGCGATGTCTGAAAAGGTTGCGGATTCCAACTATTGTAGTTTTACACTTTCTTTTCTGTGACCGTAAGTGTAATATGTGATATCGCCGGTTTCGTTGCTATATGTCAACGACAATTGGGATGCGCATATTTACTTACGTTGATGACATGTGATGTTATGTGTTGCTGGATATGTTATATTGGATCGTCGTGTTTGAATAGCCGGGGGTTTTTATGTGAGATGAGTGTTTTTCATTTTCATTCATGTAAAAATCTGTATGTAATATTCTTTTATTGGGGCACTTCCAGGTTGCGGAAGTTGTCACCTTTTGTATATTATTTACTTTTCCGCACTAGGATAGACCCAAGGAGGGGAGCACAAGTAACCGGGTTCTGGAGTCCAGTGGGAGACCAACTCGAGGAGTCGAGTCCGGGTCTTCTAACTCCAGAATTGGTAGGGTTGCTTGCCGCTCTCGTAGGGGTCTAGGGGTGTGGGTTTGGCTATTCATCATGACCGTGGAATCCGTGTTTTATACTGGCTCGTATTGAAAACACGGACGTCCTAGTATATCCAATATTTCATATGTTTCTTCTGCTGCGATATCTGTGATGTGATCATGTGATATTCTGTGATAGATACAGTATATAGTATATATGATATATTATATAGACGTTACTTATGTTTTACACCCGCGCTAGCCCTGCCCTGCTCTGTCGTTAGTTACCTAACCTAACGGTGCACGAGGGGACATCGAGACGAATGCGGATGGCATAAGTGTACGTCATATCTATCTGTGATGATTAGGTAATTAAACGATGGGACTTCATTAATGTGATTAATGAAATAAAAGAAACCTAAGATGTTGTAGAATCGAATTTCAAAATAAAACAGGTAGCTACAGTTCTTGCTTTGCACAGCGGTATATATGATATATCCTGCACCTTATTCGATAGGGAAAGGACCGAGATCCCTTCACCGGGAGTGACTCCTTTAGCAATAACTGGCAGATGCTACACACTCGGTTTGTCTTTTGATTACTTTTAAGAGTTTTTGCTTTGCACAGTGATATATATGATATATCCCGCACCTCATTCGACGAGGAAAGGACCGACGATCCCTTCACCGGGAGTGACTCCTTTAGCAAAACTAGAAAAGCTTCAAAAGCACTCCATTTCAAAATTCATTCGATCCTACAACGATATCAAGTTCATTACGCAATAGGTTTTCATAAAAACCTGCCGTAGCCCTCCGTCATTTCAGATATGTACTAGTTAGTATTCGTGCTGCGGTAGTTTGGCATTCGTCAAGGCGTAGTGTACGGTAGCTAACTAGTATTTGTCTGCTTGAGCATATGATGCGATTGGATTAGGGTATTCGTATGGTGTTGTTTGGCATTCGTCAAGGGTCGTGCGGGTGGGTTTAATTCGATCAAGAAATGTACGGGTTGAACTTGACTAGTGGACTATGGGTTGTTTAGCATTTGTCAAGGTCATAGCGAGCTAAGGGCAAAATATTATCGGGAATTTCAAGTGTTGAAATTTGCAATGAGATTGCATACCTTCTATGAGATAGTTGGATCCCGATACCCGCTGCGAGTAAGAGTTACTCCTGGGAGAGTTTTATACATTACAATTAGCCGATCAAGTAGGTGTCTAGAAAGGTGTCAACGAGGTTACGCCTCTGGGAAAACGAGGTTTACAGTAATTAGGTTCGTGCGAAAGCACGGGGGACCTCCCTCAAAGTACCGACACTGGCCTGGCTGAAAGATTGGCGAACTTGTAGTGTGTAATTAATCCCGGCTAGTCTTTCCATTTAGGGTTTGAAGGAAGATTTGATAAAAAGCAGTGGGAGCCATCCTGATTAGATAAAATAATAACGAATCTATTCTTGACAGAGCGCACGCTGAGTGTTTTCTTCTCTCTCTCTCCAGGTAGCGACCATATCACGCCTTAATCAAGATAATAATACGGAATATTGACCGAATCCGCTTGTTATTCTGAGCTGGGGAACGTTGGTCCCGCTCCAACTTATAATTGTTATAAGACAGAGCAGGAAATTGGGGAATACCAGATTTCCCGTGCCGCCCAAACGAAGAGAATGCATGCTGATGCATCATCTTCGGGTGTGTTCATTATACAGAACTGTTTCTCTGTATCCTCTACGTCCTGGGTATATGATACCAGATCAGGATCCCAGATATGTAATATGTTACATAGGGCTACAGAAAGGTAGAGAACTGAGAACGGGTGATAAGTTTCATGAGGCAGAAAACGGGGCAAGTGTTGCAGCCAAGTCTGTTGGTCACTGTCACCCTGTATTACGAATACATTGATTCTGAACGAATGTTATTAGATACCGAACCTGATATACAAAATCATATCTGTCTCTTTATTAGTAAAGAAACGATATAATTTTGTATTGTTGGATAATGTTTTGAACATTTCCTATATCAAAAGTTGATCGGTTCAGGTACGTTATCTAAAAGCATTAATGTTCTAAATCAAACTACAGTTCTTAGTATACTGAACACACACAAGAGGAAGAGTTCAGAAATGAACGAATCCTTCTTGAGGTATTGTAGACTAGGTCATATCAATGCGACCCGACTAGCTAGAGTTACATAAAGATGCATATTTAAATTAGTTTGAATTTACATCTTGTGAAACTCGCCGGTCAGTCACAAAGATAAGATGACCACAGCTCCGTTTACTGGAAACAGAGAAAGAGTTAATGAACTCTTGGGATGATACATATTGATGTATGTAGGTCCCCTGTCTACACATGCCAAGACCGGTTCTTTGTACTTCATTACATTCTCTGATGATCTTTCGAGATTCAGACCTATGTTCCTGTTGAAACACAAGTCCGAACCTTTTGAGATATTCACAGAATATAAGTTAGAAGTAGAGAACCAAATACGGGTAAAAGTATTATGTCCTATGATGAGATCAAGGAGGAGAATACTTGAGCACGAAATTCTTGGACTTTTCTAAAGGAGAATGAGATTCTCTCTCAGCATTACTCCTCCGCATACACCATAGCACAATGGTATATCGGGGTGGAGCAATCACACCCTATATGATAAGGTGTGCTCTATGATGAGTACTGCCGAGTTACCTTTTTCCTTTTGGGAGTTATGCACTTATGAAGTTGCATACCTATTGAATAGGGTTCGAATCAAATCAGTTGCCTACCATTTCATATGTGATATGGAAAGGGAAGAGCCCATGTCTTAAGCTAGTTAAGATTTGGGGTTGTCCGGCCTATGTCTAAAAGCAAAATCCGGACAAGCTAGAGACAAGATCTGTTATGTAGGACTGGAAAGGTTCCAGCTATACAAAATACAGCTGATGATTTGATAGAACCAAAGGATTCAATAGTTACCAACGAACCTCAGCCTCTCCGCCGATCTAGTAGGGTTCCTCACCCACCCGAGAGATACTTCGGTTGCTCTATGACAGTGGGAGCGAGGATTGCATCATGAGATGATGACCCAACTAGTTTCGAGCTGGCCATCAGGAGTGGGACTCTGTAAGAATGGCTGGATGCTTAGTGATCTGAGATGGAATCCATATACACCAACAAAGTATGGACTTTGGTTGCTATATCTGAAGGGTTAAATCCCCATCAGGAGCAGGTATATCTTGAGAAGATTACTTGGTGTACATGGAAAAGTTGAGACTTTCAAAACTAGACTTGTTAAATGTTTTCGTCATTGACCAGGCGTGGATAATGATGAAACCTTTTTCCAGTATCTATGCTTAAGTCCATTCAGATCCTACTTGCCATGGCTACATACCATGACTACGATATCTGGTGGTTGGGTGCCATGACTGCTTTTCTAAATGATGTTTTAGAAGAGAAAGTCTATAAGTACACAGCCAGAGGGCTTCGTAGACAGTGGGAGCAGCGAAAACGTGTGCAAGATGCTTTATAGGATAAAGCAGGTATCGCGGAGTTGGAACATCTGTTTTGATGTGTTAGTCAAAGAGTTTGATATCATCAAAATGGTAGATGAACCTTGTATAAACAAAAAGGTAGTAGGGAGTATGGTGTTGATCCTCGTAGAGTACGTGGATAACATACTCTTGATAAGAAAGGAGTTTCTTATGCTACGCTCGATCAATCTCCGCTTATCACAAGGATTCTCCAATAGGATCAAAATGATACCTACTAAATCCTGGGTTTTGGATCTATGAGATAGATCTAAATGGATGTTAGAATTCTCACTAGATGTAGTGAGACGGTATCAACCGATCCTGGGGAGAATCACTGGAATGGTTCCAGGGTGATAATGACGACCAAGTGTCAGTCACAGGCATTGTCTTTACCCTCAGTAAAGGGACGGTATGTTGGAAGAGTTCCAAGCTAGATACCGTGGCATACTAGACGATGAAGGCTGAATACATCGCTACTTAAGATGCTACCAAAGTGGCTGTCTGGGTGTATATTGGTTCATGAGATGAACTTAGTTCCTCCCATTGTGTGACAATGGAGTTGTGGCTTATGCCAAGGAACGTCCGTCCCATCAGTGATCCAGACATATTCTAAGGCAGTATCACTTGATCATGGAGATGGTTGATCTCCAGGGAGATCGAGGTTTGGAGAGTAGACTTAGAGGACAACACAGCGGATCCACTTACAAAGGCCTGTTCCCAGAGAGAGACTTTTATGGGATGGTTGAGTATGAGATACTACAACCACTGCTACAGATGGCCCTAGTGCAAGTGGGAGATTGTTAGTTATATGTATGCCCTAGAGGCCATTACTGTACATATGATGTATATTGTAGTGGATGCTGGGACATATATAGGGAGGACTTTCTTGCTCGACATGATAGTATGCTATCTGGTTGATCTTTACCTTAACGTGTATACTGTTTGTCTCTCTGTTACATGTTGGTAAAGCCCTTAGGATGTGTGCTTGACTACCTGGACTATGATGCGGATCATACTAGTGGGGACATGGTAGTCTATAAGTACATCCTTCAAAGTCCCTAGTCGTGGGTGTATCGAGACGGGGCATCGATATACCAGAGTAGACTAGCGTATACCTTCTCGACCCATACAGATGGGCGATGGATGATCCCATATCCATTGGTGTTTGACATCAGAGGAGATATACGGGTGCTCAGTAGAGACTGGGTACACTGGACGGACTCGCCAAGAACTCCCAGATGGTATTATACCTCACGTCAGATGGCAGTTCTCTGGTGACACTGGTACAGAGTAGTCTGTTGACCCGAGATCGTCATAGAGTCTTGTGTGGTTCCCACTGTGCTTTGATTTCCATCTTACCACGTCCAAGAGGGCATGCAAAACGGTGGTTTTTGGGTACAGTCCCGAGTCACATGGAGGCAATGAGCGATAGGAGGGGATTCGTCTCTCCCGGTATAGGGGGTTGATGTTGTGCTGTGTTCGATTGGCTATAACAGGAAATCCCTGGCCAGGGTTGCTGAGATTTACTGGTAAGTGTTATCAGTAGTTTCTCGAATAGTTATAGACCTCATATCGACACGACTTATCGAGCTATTGGGGTCTGACGTTTACCACCCCTAGGCGAGATATGCGACATATCAGACGATCAGACCGGACTGTACGGTAGTGTTACTGGTTGGATTCACTGGAGTGTGAGCGGGCTTGCTCGTCGATCTTCAGATCGCTCAATACCCGGGTGGCCGTTACGTTTAGCAGACCGCTTGCGGCTTGTGGATGTTTGATATGATCATCATCTGCTGCCGGCGTATTGACGAGTCTTTAGAGTCCTACACAGAGGTTTCCTGGCTCAAGCGAAACGAAATAGGAGCGCATATGAGATATGTGCGGGACCGAGAACAATACGGTATGTGATACTGTATTCGATTCTCGCGATGTGACATTAATCGGTTATATGCGATATAGCCGGGTTATCGGATCAAGTGTTGATTCGATAAGTTGTTACTGAAGATACCAGTCGGTTATGTGCGACATGACCGGATCGTTAAATCAAGTGTTGATTTAATGATTTAATGCATAATTGTATATTTGATATATTACTTTGCATTAACTAGTATCGGTTCACTTTAAAATGGATTTTCTCACTCGGGTGTGCGCATTGCATATGCGATATGATTTTGTGCACTTGCTTGTATCATGTTTGATGATGCATGCCAAACTTGGTTAAGTGTAAAGAATGAACCATGGTAATGAATGGGTTAGGGTTTTGTTTTTTATTTGTTCATTTATCTTTCTTATTTATTCTTTTTGGAAAAAGGAAAAAGAAAGATAAATGGTGGCATATTTTGGATTTAGTTGAAGTTTCTTGAAACTTTGACTAAGTCTTCATTCTTGTCCTATACTTAACCCTAACCATTTTAACTAACCTAAGTTAATTCTCTACACTTAACTAGAGTTAAAAGTATGATAAGTATTGTTTTATTTTCTATATTTTAATTCAAGACTTATCATATCATCTTCATCTTCTTCCATTCTTCAAGTGAAGAAAGCTTCATTTTCATCAATGGCAATTGATGATTAAGAGTGAGAAATCCATTTCTAAAGTCTACCCACTTCCTATTTCTTCATCCTCTACCTCTTGCCAAGTAGTAGAGTGTGTTTACTTCACAAGTTTCATGACTTGGTGAAGTTGTGAGCTTGATCTAGCGATGCCTCGACGTAGATCATCTTCGGCATGGACATCGATGACCTAGCTTGCCCATTCTCCGACGAAGCCGACGCTAGAGCCCAGATTTGATTTGGACAGCGGAGAGGACCTCATCTCGAAGCCGTGGAGGTGGAGGACCGGATCTACAAAGGTTGTATATCCGTATCCCTTAGTTAAGTGTTAACTAGTTAGCTTTTTCGCCTAGTTTTTTAGCAAACGATCCGTATTAGGGTTTCTCGGCACCCGTAATATTTGAAATTGGCATGATCGATGCCTTGTGAAACTACCTTAGAGTGCCTAGGAACCCTACATCTCATAGATCCAAAACTCAGGATTTAATAGGTATCAGTTTGATCCTATATGGAGAATCATAGTGATAAGTGGAGATTGATCGAGCGTAGCATAGGAAACTCCTTCCCTATCAAGAGTATGTCATCCACGTACTCTACGAGGATCACCACCATACTCCCTACTACCCTTTTTGTATATACAAGGTTCATCTACCATTTTGATGAAGTCAAACTATTTGACTACTACATCAAAACAGATGTTCCAACTCCGCGATGCCTGCTTTATCCTATAAAGCATCTTGTACACGTTTCCGCTGCTCCCACTGTTTACGAAGCCCTTTGACTGTGTACTTATAGACTCTCTCTTCTAAAACATCATTTAGAAAAGCAGTCATGATACCCAAACGCCAGATATCGTAGTCATGGTATGTAGCCGTGGCTAGTAGGATCCGGATGGACTTAAGCATAGCTACTTAGAAAAGGTTTCATCATAATGCGTACCTGGTCAAAGATGCAGACCTTTAACAAGTCTAGCTTTGAAAGTCTCAACTCTTCCATGTACACCAAGTAATCTTCTCAAGATTTACTTGCTCCTGATGGGGATTTAACCCTTCAGATAAAGCATCCAAAGTCCATACTTTGTTGGTGTATAAGGATTCCATCTCAGATCGCTAAACATCCAGCCATTCTGACAGAGTCTTACTCCTGATGGCCAGCTCGAACTAGTTGGGTCATCATCTCATGATGCAATCCTCTCTCCCACTGTCATAGAGAAACAGAAGTATCTCTCAGGTGGGTGAGGAACCCTACTAGATCGGCGGAGAGGCTGAGGTTCATTGGAATCTACTGAATCCTTTGGTTCTACCAAATCATCTGCTGTAGTTTGTATAGCTGGAACTTTTCCAGTTCTACATTACAGATATTGCCTCGACTTTGTCCGGATTTTGCTTTTAGACATAGGCCGGACAACCCCAAATCTTAACTAGTTTAAGACATGGGCTCTTCCCATACCATATCTCATATGGAGTGGTAGGCTGTGATCTGATTCGAACCCTATTCAATAGGTATGCAGCTTCTCAAGCCCATAACTCACAAAAGGAAACAGGTAACTCAGTAGTACTCATCATAGAGCGCACCATATCGAATAGGGTGCAATTTCTCCGCCCCGCTATACCATCGTTCTATGGTGTATACGGAGGAGTAATGCTGAGAGAGAATCTCATTCTCCTGTAGAATAGTCCAAGAATTCCGTGCACAAGTATTCTCCTCCTTGATCGCATCAAAGGACATAATACTTATACCCTCATTTTGGTTCTCTACTTCTAACTTATATTCTGTGAATATCTCAAAAAGTTTCGGACTTGTGTTTCAACGGGAACATATGTCTGAATCTAAAGAGATCATCAGAGAATGTAATGAAGTATAAAGAACCGGTCTTGGCATGTGTAGACAGGGGACCTTTATACATCAACATGTATCAATCCCAAGAGTTCACTAACTCTTTCTCTGTTTCCAGTAAACAGAGCTATGGTCATCTTATCTTTGTGACATGACTAGCAAGTTTCACAAGATGTAAATTCAAACAGATTTAAATATGCATCTATATGTAACTTCAGCTAGTCGAGTCGTATTGATATGACCTAGTCTACAATACCTCAAGAAGAATTCGTTCATTTTTGAACTCTTCCTCTTGTGTGTGTTCTGTATACCAAGAACTGCAGTTTGATTTAGAACGTCAATGCTTTTAGATAACGTGCCTGAACCGATCAACGTTTGATATAGGAAATGTTCAAAACATTATCCAACAATACAAAATTTTATCGTTTCTTTACTAATAAAGAGACAGATATGATTTTGTATATCAGGTTCGGTATCTAATAGCATTTGTTCAGAATCAATGTACTCAGGTAATACAGGGTGACAGTGACCAACAGACCTGGCTGCAACACTTGCACCGTTTTCTGCCTCACGAAACTTATCACCCGTTCTCATTTCTCTACCTTTCTGTAGCCCTATATAACTGATTACATATCTGGGATCCTGATCCGGTATCAAATACCCAGGACGTAGAGGATACAGAGAAACAGTTCTTTGTAATGAACACATCCGAAGGAGATGCATCAACATGCACTTTCTTCGTTTGGGCGGCACGGGAATTCTGGTAATCCCCTATTTCCTGCTCTGTCTTATAACAATTATAAGTTGGAGCAGGACCAACGTTCCCCAGCTCAGTATAACAAGCGGGTTCGGTCAATAATCCGTATTATTATCTTGATTAAGGCATGATATGGTCGCTACCTGGAGAGAGAGAGAAGAAAACACTCAGCGTGCGCTATGACAAGAATAGATTGGTTATGATTTTATCTAATCAGGATGGCTCCCACTGTTTTTATCAAATCTTCCTTCAAACCCTAAAAGGAAAGACTAGCCGGGATTAATTACACCCTACAACTTCGCCAATCTTTCAGCCAGGCCAGTGTCGGTACTTTGAGGGAGGTTCCCCGTGCTTTCGCACGGACCTAATTAAAGAAAACCTCATTTTCCCAGAGGCGTAACCCCGTTGACACCTTTCTAGACACCTACTTGATCGGCTAATTGTAATGTGTAAAACTCTCCCAGGAGTAACTCTTACTCGCAGTGGGTATCGGGATCCAACTATCTCATAGAAGGTATGCAATCTCATTGCAAATTTCAACACTTGAAATTCCCGATAATACTTTTGCCCCTAGCGTCCTATGACCTTGACGGAGGCCAAACTACCCACAGGGCGCTAGTCAAGTTCAACCCATCATTTCTTGATTGAATTAAACCCACCCGTACGACGCTTGACGGAGGCCAAACTACGCCGTACGAATACCCTAATCCAATCGCATCATATGCTAGCAGATAAGCACTAGTTAGCTACCATACACTACGCCTTGATGGAGGCCAAACTACCGCAGCATGAATACTAAGTAGTATTTATCTGAAATGAAGGAGGGCTACGCAGGTTTTCTGAAAACCTATTGCGTAATGAACTTGATATCGTTGTAGGATTGAATGAATTTTGAAATGGAGTGTCTTTGAGGCTTTTCTAGTTTTGCTAAAGGAGCCACTCCCGGTGAAGGGATCGTCGGTCCTTTCCTCGTCGAATGCGGTGCGGGATATATCATATATATCACTGTGCAAAGCAGAAACTATAGAAGCTATCAAAAGACAAACCGAGTGTGTAGCATCTGCCAGTTATTGCTAAAGGAGTCACTCCCGGTGAAGGGATCTCGGTTCTTTCCTCATCGAATAAGGTACAGGATATATCATATATACCGCTGTGCAAAGCAAGAACTGTAGCTACCTGTTTTATTTTTGAAATTCGATTCTACAACATCTTAGGTTTCTTTTATTTCATTAATCTCATTAATGAAGTCCCATCATTTAAGTTACCTAAACATCATAGATAAATACGACGTACACTTATGCCATCCGCATTCGCCTCGATGTCCCCTCGTGCACCGTTAGGTTAGGTAACTAACGGCAGAGCGGGGCATGGCTAGCGCAGGTGTAAAACATAAGTAACGTCTATATAATATATCATATATACTATATACAGTATCCATCACAGAACATATCAAATGATCACATCACAGATATCGCAGCAGAAGAATCATATGAAACATTGGATATACTAGGACGTCCGTGTTTTCAATACGAGCCAGTATAAAACACGGATTCCACGGTCGCGATGAATAGCCAAACCCACACCCTAGACCCCTGCGAGAGTGGCAAGCAACCCTACCAATTCTAGAGTTAGGAGACCCGGACTCGACTCCTCGAGTTGGTCTCCCACTGGACTCCAGAACCTGGTTACTTATGCCCTCCTCCTTGGGTCTATCCTAGTGCGGAAAAGAAAATAATATACAAACGGTGACATCTTCCGCAACCTGGAAGTGCCCCAATAAAAGAATATTACATACAAGTTTTTACATGAATGAAAAGGAAAAACACTCATCTCACATAAAAACCCCCGGCTATTCAAATACGACGATCCAATATAACATATCCAGCAACACATAACAGCACAAGTCATCAACGTAAGTAAATATGCCCATCCTAATAGTCGTTGACATATAGTAACGAAACCGGCGATATCACATATTACATTTACGGACGCAGAAAAGAAAGTGTAAAACTACAACAGTTGGAATCCGCAACCTCGTTAGACATCGCATGCCTAAAAAAATGAATTACTTACACATCGCATGCCTAACAATTATAAACCCCGCATTTTAGTCTCAAAATCGAAAACACTTTTCAATATAAAGTCGGGCAATTCAACAGGATTCCCGACATCCTGATCGAATGCTCGTCGCAAACTTCAGTAGGCGGCCGCACCCGCGACGCCATCGACGAAGTGCACCAAGGCGGAACACCGCTACCGCGAGCACCCGAACAGATGCTTTCGGTGACGGGGTTCTCCTACAGTCACTTGGTCGGGGCTATGGAGTGAGGCTATCTATTAAGTTTACCCGGCGAGTATCCGCATACACTACGTGATTGTGACGGACTTTTGATCACATCAAAATTCCGTGGCAACCGATCAAGTGAGACTAAACCGCTATGTTTATAACATTCATTCAGTTATCTCATAACTGCTTGTGAATTCCAATTATTGTATCACATTCCGGATAAGATAGAAAATGTTAAACTTTCTGATCGAACAATCGAACACCCAAGTTTTCCCGAAACAGATCAACACATGAAATAAGTTTAAAGACATTCACTTCGTGCCTCAGTACCAACGGTCCAGCCGTAGAAGGGTCAAGCCAACGCCTCACATGTGGCACGCCGTACTGCCCCAAACCCTAAGGTTCAAAGGGCAGTTCAAGACGGTCACATAATCGAGTTAAGGTTTGTTGTCTTCTAGAGGGACCATCGCGTTACTTGCACTACTTAGAACGTCATTAAACTTCGGAAAGATCCAACACTTGGAAATTTCCCGACAAGGGAAAAAGTAGGTATTTTTATCTGGTCGAACCTTTTAACATATTCTAAATATCCGGAAAACAAAGACGAAGTTAAACTTCCCGATCGAAACACCGAGTCCCCAATACAACCCAGAAAACTCAACTCTTCAGTACAAATTAAAAATTCCCAGAAAACTCAGCACCTCAAGAAACAAATTACTGTGCAAAAATTGAAGAGTGATCACATAATTTGGCCGCGGAACCGCCGCAGAAGCCAAGCTTCTGCCGCGGTTCCGCCACTCTTTAGAAGCATCACTTAGTAAATTTTGCCCCGTAATTCTTAGAATTTCCTGCTGAATTTTTTAAGAATTTTTAATCTGGAAAAAACCCAGTTTTTGAAAAAAGGCCAGAGAGCATTTTGGAGTTAGGGTTTCGGTTCGATCGGAATTCTAACTCCGTCTACACATCGCCTAAGGCTCTAGCTAGGCTCTGATACCACTGTAGGTTTCCTAGGGACACTAATGAGGTCTCACAAGGCATCAACCATGCCAATTTCAAATTTTACAAGTGCCGAGAAACCCTAATACGGATCGTTAACTAGATTTTAGGCGACAACGATAACTTGTTAACAACTTAACTATAAGTAAACGAAAATACAACCTTTGTAGATCCGGTCCTCCACCTCCATAGCTCCGTGATGAATTCCCCTCACTTCGATCATCGGACCCCGGGCTCTAGCGTCGGCTTCATCGGAGAAATGGGCAGGCTAGGTCGTCGACTTCGATGCCGAAGATGATCTACGTCGAGGCAACACAAGATCAAGCTCCAACTTCACCAACTCATGAAACTTGTGAAGAAAACACCCTATACTACTTGGCAAGTGGTAGAGGATGAAGAAATAGGAAGTGGGTTCACTTTGGAATTGGATTTCTCACTCTTTTTCTCAAGTTTCTATTAAAGGTTGCAAGCTTTTCTTCTTGTTGATGAAAAAGAAGAAGAAGAAGAAAAGAATATGATAAGTTATTTTCAAAATAGAAAACTAAATGAATACTTATCATCTAGCAACCATGGTTAGGTGTAGAGAATAAACTATGGTTAGGTTGAATGGTTAGGGTTAAGCATGAGACAAAGATGGTGGACTTGTTCAAAGCTTCATGAAGCTTCAACAAGCAAACAAAGAAAGCCACCATTTTTCCTTTTGCCAAAATGAATGAATAAATAAATAAATAAGCAAATAAATCAAGTGAAACCCTAACCATTGACCAACCATGGTTTAAACCAAACATACACCCAAACTAGCATGTATCATCAAACATGATACAATCTTGTGCACAAAAATATATCATATACACAATGTGCACATCAAGTGAGAAAATCCATCTTAAGTGAACTAATACTAGTTAATGCAAAGTAATATATCAAATATATAATTATGCATTAAATCATCAAATCAACACTTGATTTAACGATCCGGTCATATCGCATATGACCGGCTAATATCTGATGTATCGAATCAATCCATGATTCGACAACTAGGTTATATCGCATACAACCAATCGATACATTCATCGCGAGAATAGAATACGGTATCACATACACGCATTATTCTCGGTCCCGCACATATCTCATATGCGCTCCTATTTCGTTTCGCTTGAGCCAGGAAACCTCTGTGTAGGACTCTAAAGACTCGTCAATACGCCGGCAGCAGATGATGATCATATCAAACACCCACAAGCCGCAAGGGTCCGCTAAACGTAACGGCCACCCGGGTATTGAGCGATCAGAAGATCGACGAGCAAGCCCGCTCACACTCCTGTGAATCCAACCAGTAACACTTACCGTACAGTCCGGTCTCGTCGTCTGATATGTCGCATATCTCGCCTAGGGGTGGTAAACGTCAGACCCCATTAGCTCTATAAGTCGTGTCGATATGAGGTCTATAACAGTTCGAGAAACTACAGGTAACACTTACCGGTAAATCTCAGCAACCCTGGCCCAGGATTTCCGGTTATAGCCAATCGAACACAGCACAACATCAACTCCCTATACCGGGAGAGACGAATCCCCTCCTATCGCTCATTGCCTCCATGTGATTCGGGACTGTAAGTCTACGGTAGCGCCCCGGCCGTCTACAGACGCCAAATGCGGAACAAAAACTTTTTAACTGGCGCTATTGTATACTTTAACCTGGATCTGCCATTATTGCTAAACTAAAAAACTGTAAAGAGTGTAGAAAGGTTATACCGAACGATCCGAGTCCTTCGTTCTTTAACCATCATCCCACGCTCCGTTGCGGCTTCTCCGATCTCGTCGATCTCCGATCTGCTCGTCCAGGGGGCACCACGTCGATGATTCTTTAAACGGGCTCCCGCCTCTGACTCGAGGCAACTCGGTCGTCAAGTTTGCTAAAAGAGACGACCAAGAATGATGTAGAGAATGAGTAGATGACTTTGTCTCACTTCGTCCAAATCCGTGGACGATCGGTTAATGAAGTTGCCTTTTTTTATCGGGTGATGGAATGAAAGAGATAATGAAATTTCCATGCACCCTAAACCATAGTCTTTTCTCTCCAAAAAGGAAATCAATCACCCTCTCCACTCAAAGAATGGCCGGCCACTAAATAGCAAAGAGGGAGGTGATGGTAGGAGCAAGTGATGACCATAACATGAAGCTTATCATGAAGAAAAGATCTTAACAAGAACAAAAAGCATTAATGTAAACCATGACTCATTTAAAACTAGTCATCACATAATAAATGCAATCAAAGGTTCATGAACCTAGTCACCTCTTCTAGTTGCTTCTAGAAACTTCCAGAACACTGACTCACCTCATCCAAGAAAAGATAAATCCGTCTTTAACCGAATGTTAAAAGACGGCTGATAGAAAACTGGAAACCAGCAACTTCCAAAAGTGATCCTGAAACGACTTTCAGGATAACCCCGAAACTGTATAAAAATACCCGCATTTGTATTACGACCGAATACAAATGCAACTGAGACAAAGATATTATATCTACTCAATATAATACTTGGATCCGGCTTAAACCAAAGCCGACCAGTATCATCTGCCCGAAAAATAACACGTGCGTAAACGCACGTGCATTTTCCGAACCCTGCCATAAAACCATACGGCCTCTACAACGTTTCGCCCGAACTTGGGAAACTGTCTGTGGGGGACTCTAATGACTCGTCAGTACCCTGGCAGTGGGTTTAACCACAAACCGTCAGCGGCACTAGCTATGCGTAACGGCTGCCCATGGACTGACCTCAAGGGAGGCTGATGAGCGAACTCATCCAGAAACCCTACTGAGCCTAACAGTGACAATGTATATACAGTCCGGTCCGCTCGTCTATGAGTATCGCATATCTGCCTAGGGGGCTAGAAACGTCAGACCCCCAATAGCAGTATAAGTCGTGTCGGAGTACAGCCCAATAACACCCTGAGATACTACTGGAGTACCTACCAGTAAATCTCCTGCCATGGCCATGGACTTTGTGTAATGGCTTTCCTAGACACAGCACGACCTCGCCCCCAATACCGGGAGAGACGAATCCCCTGCCAATCCGCTCACGTGCCTCCATATGGCTCGGGACAGTACCCAAAAGCTACCTGTTTGCACGACTCCTTTGAGCCGTGGTAGGGTAGAAATCAAAGCACAGTGGGAACTCACACGAGACAAATGACGACCTCAGGTCGATGAACTAACCTGTACACATGTCACCAGGGAACTGCTATCCGACGATAGATATAGTACTAACTAGCAGATTCCCGGCGAGTCCTGTCCGGTGTACTCATAACCCAATGAGCACCTGTATACATCTTAGGTGATCCAACTGACACCAGTAGCTTGTGAGACTGGCCACCGCCCCTCGTCGGGGTCTCGACTGTACACACTAGTCTACTCCGGAGTATCGATGCCCTGTCTCGAAATTCCCACGACTAGGGACCACAATTAAGGATATGCATATAAACTACCTAACTCTCACGTATATGATCGCCATCATACTGTTGGTAGTAAAGCAAGATCCTAAGGGCTCTATCAAAGTGTAACATGTAATCAGTCACCTGAACATGTACACGACTGATAAAGACAAACCAGATAGCATACTATCATTTCGAGTAAGACTGTCCTACTGGTATAGGGCCTCCGCAATCATTGCAATCACGTACCTGCGATCCAATAATTGACTATGAGGGCACTATCTCCAACAATCTCCCACTTGCACTCAAGGCTAATTATTGCGATGTCGACTACTCACAGCCCGTGTGAAACCGAACATCCAACTCTACTAATCAGTTTCACAAAGCCCGTTTGTAAAACTATTGTGTTCGAGAAATAGCCTCAGTGAGTGGATCCGCCTAGATGTTTCTTTCTATATCTCTCTTAATCTCAAGTTCGCGGAGAAAGCCATCTTCCGAATTGAGTAATACCTGTCTTAGAATATGTCTGGATATCTGATGGGACCTAGTTCATAAATGAACTCCAAATCCAAACTTCTTAGACTGTATCGATCACTGAACCTAATCAGTATCCGGCACCATGCCTCCCACAGTATCCTCTTGGACCACCTGTCCATAATACTGTCCCTCTTCGTCAGAGGGAAAAACTATAACTCTGACAATCACTCTGTCAACCATGTCACCTTTGAAGCCTGGAATGATAATCGTCTCCCGAAGGAGGCTGCTGTTATCAAATCCGTAGAACATGTACTTATGTTCTAAAACTGCTTCCTTATGTTTCTCCAGGATTGGATTAATATAAACTCATCGCATCTAGTGCAAAAACAACATCTGGTGTGGTACTTGACATCTCATGATTGACTCAGTTGCCTAAGCAAGTGATCTGTCAATCATGTACATCCCTCTCCTCTTTAGTCTATACGACACCTTTAGAGAGGGTGACTCCATCACCTGCAGGTACACCACCATGCTAGGAGTCAACTATTCTAAAAACTATTAGAATATCTGTCAAAGTACCCACATTGGGAAACTACCCAAATCTAGATCTAAAACCATAGATCCAGAAACCAGAATGTCAAATATTATATCCATATCCTGTCTGGAGAAACAACGGTGTGACGACCAAAGTACAACCGATCGTAGTATAGGAATTTTACTTCCTACTTTGTGTATGTCATCCAGATACCATGACATCACACCCTACTACCCTCTTAACAGATCTATCCTCTATTCTGATTGAAGTCAAACCCATGACTGTCACATCAAAAATAGATGATCTATCTCCGCTATAACTGCTCTAGTCTATAAATAGACATAAGCTACTTGCCCACTATGCTTCCGATGCTCCCACTGACTACGACAACCCTCCTACCGGGTCTCATAGCCTGGAACAACAGTAGTGTCAAGTCTGGGTAGATAAGAACCTCCCTGTCACAGTCCTTGAGGCTACCGAAGTACCTCTCGGGTGTCTGAGGTTACCCACCATATCTGCGGAGTGGCTATTGGAATGTCAAACCTGATTGAATATATAGGTCCTATTAAATTTTCTGTAATCGTTCGCGGTTCTGGAATCACTTCCAGTTCTACCATACTCCCACTACTGTTTTCTGAAAAAGATCCATTTTACTAAAACTGTGGCGAGTCAAGAACAATATCACTATTGATCTTCCAAATGGTAGAATATCAACCCTCGTCATAGCCAGGGTCAACCCACAAACAGCCATTACAGAAACGTGCCCTGAGTTATCCAGAGTCTGGTTTTAAGCATAAGGTGGACAACTCCCCGTACCTTAACATCTTTTAAGGTACGAACCATTCTATATCCAATATAGAAACTTTGGCACTTATTTAATTGGAACCTGATTCAAATCATGCAGCTGTCTCCAGTGCATATCAACTTAATGGAAAGAGGCTAATCAGCATTACTCAACTTAGGAATCCATCCAATTATGAGTAACCTGAAAGAGAAACAAGTTTCTCAAAACCATTACTATCATCTGAATACCATTCAAAAGAATCTACATCTTTGATCTCTTTGAAGAATCCCGATACTTGTGATACCTGGTTCTCTACTTTATTCTTAAACCCACAACTTCTCAAAACTTAGACCTTGTATTTCTACGAAACACTCGTCTAAATACTAGAGAAGTTATAAGTAACAGAACATAGTACGAGGACCTACCCCTTTGTCCTGATGGACGCTTGGACAACATACAATACTCTGTATAAGTCCGCTGAGTTAAACAACTCAAAACCTGTGCGTCGTAGGTTGAAAACTGTACCCTGGCGATTTCCTCAAATATCACCAATTACAACGAATTCCGATATAATGAGGATAATCACCTGATTCCCAATAACTTACTCTCACTCATCATCTGTAAAACCATACAGATATGAGAATGAAACCTGGTAAATACATACCCTTGGAGTAAGTGTCTAATCGGGAAAACAGTTTTTCTTTAACAATGCACTGAAACATGAAAATGTTTCGTAGGGGTATCCTGGTATTCATAGCAATGCCACTTCCATAATCCAATTCATGACTTTAACCGTATATTTTATTGCATCTCTCCAAATCCTTTTATTTGTCTTTAGTCGTTACCTTCTGTACACCATCGTTAGGCTAAATGGTTTTCTTCCTTCCCTACCGTTCGGCACCAGCCTATGGTTTGGAAGAAGACTATCCAGTAAGCATAATAGGTGTACCCTCCTAAACCAAGGAGTACTCACATCTCGAGAGAAGGTGATGATAAAAGACAACTGAATAATACCTTATTCTTTTTAAAGGTGAAATAGGAGTGGCGACGAAGTATGCGGTTTTGGTCGTGAATGATAACAGTCACAATTTACTTTGCCCTCTTTCTAATCCCTTTATTTTGTCTTTACATATTACCTTCTGCACACCCTACTTAGGCTAATTAGTTTTCTTCATTCCCTACCTTTCGGCACCTGCCTATGGTTTGGAATAAGACTATCCAATAAGCGTAATAGGTGTACTCTCCTAAACCAAGGAGCTCTCGCAACCTGAGAGAAGGTGATAATAAAAGACAACTGAATAAACCAATTCTATTTCTCCTGAACCTGGATCCATCCTCGAAGAAGCCCCTTCGAGTTCGTATATAACCATACGATGGATCTATCCAATGGAAGTGGATATCCGTAGTAATACGGGTGTTCTGAGAAATTCAAAGGGTATAAGAAGGAGTGGCAATGATTTATGCAACATAGACAATCCAAAAGCCAGTATTTTAAGAAGGTTCGGTCAATCTAGTCACTGAGTCATAGTCTAGGGTCGGTCAAAGGTCGCTGCCAAAGAGATAGAGAAAAGAAACACTCTGCGTGCACTCTAACCTAGATCAGAATGGTCATCACTTTATCTAATCCGGAAACCTCCCACTGTCCTGTCAAATTCTCCTCCAAACCTAAAGAAGAATCAATCGGGATCACCAGAAGAGTAAACCAACTCATCATTGGGAATCGGGATCCAACTCTCATCGCATGATAACGTGATGGAATGCATCCACTTTACTCATACTCCAGAAAGTATGCGCATACTTGGCAAGTTTCAGTTTCTTTAGAAACTCCCGATACGATTTTTACCCCATGCTCTTATAACCTTGGCTTTGGTCAAAATGTCATAAGTCACATGCCAAGTTCTACCCATCACTATCTTGTCAATTTGAACCCACCCGCACATGCCCCTGACTTTGGCCAATCGGTAGAACGACTGTCCCAAACTAACTCATCTATCTATGCAACAATTGAATACCTAGCAGCTACCAAACATTATGCCTTAACTTTGGCTAAAATACATAGCTTGAATGCTACTGAATACTCAAAAGAAGTGACGGAGGGCTACGGCTGGTTTTTGGCGAAAAACCTTTAACGTAGTGAACTTGATATCGCTGAAGGAACCTGATAGCTTTTTAAAATATAGTGGCGAAAACCTTTGCTAAAGAGGTCACTCCCGGTGAAGTGATCTCGGCTCTTTCCTCGTGGAATGAGGTGCAGGATATTCTACTGAATACCGTGGTGCAAAGCAACTTGTAATCGACTATAGTGAAGTTATTACCCTGACGCAAACTTCTGCCCAAGGGGTCAGTCCTGGTGAAGGGATATCGGCCTTTGCCCCGTCGAATGAGGTGCAGGATATTCCACTGAATACCGCTATGCAAAACAAAAGGAAACGTCTTTGCAATAACATTTTTTAAATTTGTTCCAACAACTGCAAACAGGTTTGTTTTACTTTGCATTGATCAGAATCAACGCAGTCCCATCAATAATCACACCCGAAAAGAACGAAAATAAAATGTACGTATATGCCATCCGCATTCGTCACTGGGTCCCGTCATCACCCGTTAGGTTACTTAACTAACGACAGAGCGGGGAATGGACTAGCACGGGTGTAAAACATATACAACATCTAATAGTATACAAACCAATATACAATAATCGCTCCAGGCGTGATAATATGCAACATTACAGAAAAGTAATAAGCATCACAGAACAATACAGATAATCTGGGATCCCCGGGTTTCACAGAGCCGCTGCTGAAACCCGACGTTCCCCTGTCGTGTGGATAGCCTGTGCAATGAAACCTAGACCCCTACGGGTGCGGCAAGTTACCCGCCAAAACCTGAAGCGAGGCAGCCCCCTACAGCAAAGTGAATGGACCACCCAGCACTTCACGGAATCCGGTAATCTTGGCCACCCCTCCTTGGGTCAACCTGTACCCCCTACGAGTGCGGCGAATAGTCTGCCAATTTTAGAGTGGGGCCCCTCTGCCTCTCAAAGCCATGAGATGCGGACCCGTTGCCCTCCAGAACCCGGCTATCCGTGCACTCCGTCTCGGGGCAAAACCTAGTACAGTAATGAAAAATAGTACAACAGGTACATCGACCGCAACCTGGTCGTGCCCCAAAAGATTATTATACAACAGGCAGTGACGGCAGTCCACAAGTTGGACGCAAGCCCCGCAATATCAAATGTACAAATAAACTCAAACTGCACTATCATTGCACACTGCTATCCACCACGACAAATCCGCAACATCACAGCACAACACAGAACATCAACGCGAATGTCACGTTCGCAAACTCGTCTAAAAGAACTATAGCAATCAGACGCGGTTTACCGATCAAATGACATTCCCTGTCGGAGATATAATGTAAGCACTGTTAACTAACATGTTTAAATTTCGATCGACAAAATATCACAAAGTGGGCCCCACGCAAATCTGCTGAACAGTAACAAAATCTGGGCCCAAAAGATATATACCAAAAACCACAATTTCCAGAGGAGAACACACTGTACAAATTTGGGAGCATGATCTTACCAAATGGCCGCGGATGCGCGGCCAAACCATGGGTTTGGCCGCGTTTCCGCGGCGGTTTGGTGGAATCACGTGCCCAAATTTTGTCGGTGCTCTTATAAAACCCTGCACAGATTTCTGTGATATGTGGAATATTTTTAGGACACCATTTAAAATCAACAGAAACTGTCAAATTGAAAAAATGTGGTTTTTGATTTCCGGTTCGATCGATGTTTTAAACGCGTTAGCACAAGTTAGTATAGCAAAATGGTGAGGCTCTGATACCACTGTAAGTCTACGGTAGCGCCCCGGCCGTCTACAGACGCCAAATGCGGAACAAAAACTTTTTAACTGGCGCTATTGTATACTTTAACCCGGATCTGCCATTATTGCTAAACTAACAAACTGTAAAGAGTGTAGAAAGGTTATACCGAACGATCCGAGTCCTTCGTTCTTTAACCATCATCCCACGCTCCGTTGCGGCTTCTCCGATCTCGTCGATCTCCGATCTGCTCGTCCAGGGGGCACCACGTCGATGATTCTTTAAACGGGCTCCCGCCTCTGACTCGAGGCAACTCGGTCGTCAAGTTTGCTAAAAGAGATGACCAAGAATGATGTAGAGAATGAGTAGATGACTTTGTCTCACTTCGTCCAAATCCGTGGACGATCGGTTAATGAAGTTGCCATTTTTTATCGGGTGATGGAATGAAAGAGGTAATGAAATTTCCATGCACCCTAAACCATAGTCTTTTCTCTCCAAAAAGGAAATCAATCACCCTCTCCACTCAAAGAATGGCCGGCCACTAAATAGCAAAGAGGGAGATGATGGTAGGAGCAAGTGGTGACCATAACATGAAGCTTATCATCAAGAAAAGATCTTAACAAGAACAAAAAGTATTAATGTAAACCATGACTCATTTAAAACTAGTCATCACATAATAAATGCAATCAAAGGTTCATGAACCTAGTCACCTCTTCTAGTTGCTTCTAGAAACTTCCAGAACACTGACTCACCTCATCCAAGAAAAGATAAATCCGTCTTTAACCGAATGTTAAAAGACGGCTGATAGAAAACTGGAAACTGGCAAATTCCAAAAGTGATCCTGAAACGACTTTCAGGATAACCCCGAAACTGTATAAAAATAACCGCATTTGTATTACGACCGAATACAAATGCAACTGAGACAAAGATATTATATATACTCAATATAATACTTGGATCCGGCTTAAACCAAAGCCGACCAGTATCATCTGCCCGAAAAATAACACGTGCGTAAACGCACATGCATTTTCCGAACCCTGCCATAAAACCATACGGCCTCTACAACGTTTCGCCCGAACTTGGGAAACTGTCTGTGGGGGACTCTAATGACTCGTCAGTACCCTGGCAGTGGGTTTAACCACAAACCGTCAGCGGCACTAGCTATGCGTAACGGCTGCCCATGGACTGACCTCAAGGGAGGCTGATGAGCGAACTCATCCAGAAACCCTACTGAGCCTAACAGTGACAATGTATATACAGTCCGGTCCGTTCGTCTATGAGTATCGCATATCTGCCTAGGGGGCTAGAAACGTCAGACCCCCAATAGCAGTATAAGTCGTGTCGGAGTACAGCCCAATAACACCCTGAGATACTACTGGAGTACCTACCAGTAAATCTCCTGCCATGGCCATGGACTTTGTGTAATGGCTCTCCTAGACACAGCACGACCTCGCCCCCAATACCGGGAGAGACGAATCCCCTGCCGATCCGCTCACGTGCCTCCATATAGCTCGGGACTGTACCCAAAAGCTACCTGTTTGCACGACTCCTTTGAGCCGTGGTAGGGTAGAAATCAAAGCACAGTGGGAACTCACACGAGACAAATGACGACCTCAGGTCGATGAACTAACCTGTACACATGTCACCAGGGAACTGCTATCCGACGATAGATATAGAACTAACTAGCAGATTCCCGGCGAGTCCTGTCCAGTGTACTCATAACCCAATGAGCACCTGTATACATCTTAGGTGATCCAACTGACACCAGTGGCTTGTGAGACCGGCCACCGCCCCTCGTCGGGGTCTCGACTGTACACACTAGTCTACTCCGGAGTATCGATGCCCTGTCTCGAAACACCCACGACTAGGGACCACAATTAAGGATATGCATATAAACTACCCAACTCTCACGTATATGATCGCCATCATACTGTTGGTAGTAAAGCAAGATCCTAAGGGCTCTATCAAAGTGTAATATGTAATCAGTCACCTGAACATGTACACGACTGATAAAGACAAACCAGATAGCATACTATCATTTCGAGTAAGACTGTCTTACTGGTATAGGGCCTCCGCAATCATTGCAATCACGTACCTGCGATCCAATAATTGACTATGAGGGCACTATCTCCAACAGGGACTGTACCCAAAAACCACCGTTTTGCATGCCCTCTTGGACGTGGTGAGGTGGAAATCAAAGCACAGTGGGAACCACACAAGACTCTATGACGATCTCGGGTCAACAGACTACTTTATACCAGTGTCACCAGAGAACTGCCATCTGACGTAAGGTATAATACCATCTGGGAGTTCTCGGCGAGTCCGTCCAGTGTACCCAGTCTCCACTGAGCACCCGTATATAATCTCTGATGTCAAACACCAATGGATATGGGATCATCCATCGCCCATCTATATGGGTCGAGAAGGTATACGCTAGTCTACTCTGGTATATCGATGCCCCGTCTCAATACACCCACGACTAGGGACCTTGATGGATGTACTTATGGACTACCATGTCCCCACTAGTATGATCCGCATCATAGTCAAGGTAGTCAAGTACACATCCTAAGGGCTTTACCAACATGTAACAGAGAGACAATCAGTATACACGTTAAGGTAAAGAGCAACCAGATAGCATATTATCATGTCGAGCAAGAAAGTCTTCCCTATATATGTCCAAGCATCCACTACAATATACATCCTATGTATAGTAATGGCCTCTAGGGCATACATATAACTAACAAACAGCACCGCACGTCACCTTACCACCTTCACCATGCCAGAGGGCGTTGCCTGTTGTTCCTACTGTTACTCCGCGTCAGACTCATACACAGAGAGGTCGTGGGCATGGAGGAGTTGCTCAGAGAGGACGGGATGACCGAGGCAGAGGACAGTCAGTCACAGGTGGAGGACAGGCACGAGTTTTTGCTTTGACGCATCAGGACGCGTAGGGGTCCAATGCGGTGGTCTCTTGTAACCTTCCAGTATGTTCTGTTGATGCACATGTGTTGTTCGATCCCGGATGCACGCACTCGTACGTATCCACACACTTTGTGCCGAGTTTGCGTAGAGAGTCTGGTTTGCTTGATCCGCCGCTTGTTGTAACTACTCCTGTGGGAGAGTCGTTTGTTGGTAGGCATGTGTTCCGATCCTGTACCGTCTGTATTGGCGAGAGAGAGTTGCCTGTCGATTTGATCCTTCTTGAGATGTTGGACTTCTACGTTCTTTTGGGAATAGATTGGTTAGCCACGTGCTATGCTACTGTGGACTGCCGTGAGATGACAGTTAGATTCTGTTTTCCCGGCAAGTCGTTTTTTTTTTATGATATTCTGGTGTATTCTCGGAGTAGAGAGGAGCACGAGCAGCACCTGCGGATTACACTGCAGACCTTGAGGGAGCATCAGCTTTTCGCTAAATTCTCCAAGTGCGCTTTCTGGCTGGACAGCGTAGACTTCTTAGGGCATGTGATTTCATGAGACGGTATATGTGTAGACCCGAGGAAGATCGAGGCCGTTTGGAGTTAGCCCAGACCCACATCAGTTACGGAGATTCGCAGCTTTTTAGGGCTGGCCGGCTACTACAGGCGATTTGTGCAGGACTTCTCCCGTATTGCTACACCTTTGACCGGGTTGACCCGGAAGGGTGTTCCTTTTGTTTGGACGGAGGAGTGTGAGCACAATTTTCAGCAGCTACGGGCTCTACTGACTACGGCGCTAGTATTATCATTGCCTTCAGGATCAGGCGGATTTGTAGTATATTGTGATGCTTCTCTAGTGGGGCTAGGGTGCGTATTGATGCAGCATGACAGGGTGATCGCGTATGCTTCGCGGCAATTGAAGAAATATGAACAGAACTACCCCACTCATGATTTGGAAATGGCTGCAGTGGTCTTTGCACTTAAGATCTGGCGACATTACCTATATGGCGAGTCGTGCCAGATATTCACTGATCACAAGAGCTTAAAGTATATATTTCAGCAGCAAGACCTTAACCATAGACAGCGCCGATGGATGGAGTTAGTGAAGGATTACGATTGCGAGATCTTGTACCACCCGGGCAGGGCTAATGTAGTGGCGGATGCTTTGAGCAGGAGGCCCGAGGGTAGTCTATCTTGTTTGAGCGCAGTACAGAGGCAGTCGTCGGCAGATTGGCAGATCGTATGCGACAGCCGGGTACAGTTCGAGTTTACGCCGATCGGTGGACAGATTGCGCATGTTCGTGCACGCCCACAGTTGATCGACCGTATACATGAGGCACAGCACAGTGATGACCGATGTTCAGAGATCATGGCACAGATAGGACAGGGCAGATTTTCCGAGTTCGTGATCGATGATCACGGGATACTACGATTTAGGACTAGACTGTGCGTACCAGATGCTGAGGGACTGCGGCGTGAGATTCTTGAGGAGGCACATCGATCGGTGTATAGTGTTCATCCAGGTTCCACCAAGATGTACCAGGATATGAGAGATGTTTACTGGTGGGACGGGATGAAGAGGGACATCGCAGATTTCGTGTCGAGATGCCTGACTTGTCAGCAAGTCAAGGCTGAGCATCAGAGGCCCGCGGGAGAGCTACAGCCGTTGCCCATTCCGGAGTGGAAATGGGAACAGATTTTTATGGACTTCATTGTGGGTCTACCCAGGACTAGTTGTGGGTATGACTCCATCTGGGTGATCGTGGATCGTTTGACGAAAGCGTCTCACTTCCTACCGGTGAAGACGACTTTCGGATTTGCTCAGTATGCCCAGATTTACATTGATGAGATTGTACGAATGCACGGAGTTCCGACATGTATCGTGTCCGAAAGAGGTACCCAGTTTACCAGCCGACTATGGCAGAGGCTTAAGGAGGCTTTGGGTACTCGCTTGAGTTTCAGCACAGCATTTCATTCACAGACCGACGGACAGTCAGAGCGGACTATTTAGACTCTCGAGGACATGCTCAGAGCATGCGTCTTAGACTTTGGGGATAGCTGGGACCATCATTTACCCTTAGTAGAGTTCTCCTATAACAACAGCTACCAGCAGACCATTCAGATGGCCCCGTTTGAGGCTCTTTATGGGAGGAGATGCAGATCGCCCACCTGTTGGACGGAGCTCAGTGAGAGCAGTATCTTAGGGCCGTAGATTGTTGAGGAGACGACCGCGAAAATCCAGTTGATTCGTGATAGGATGAGAGCAGCCCAGAGTAGGCAGAGATCTTATGCGGACCGTCGTCGGCGCAGACTTGAGTTTTCTGTTGGTGATCATGTTTTCTTGAGGGTCTCCCCAATGAAAGGTGTGATGAGATTTGGGAAGAAGGGGAAGCTTAGTCCCCGATATGTGGGCCCCTTCGAGATCCTTGAGCGTGTTGGTGCGGTTGCGTATCGTTTAGCCCTTCCGCCCAGTTTCCCAGACGTGCACCCCGTATTTCACGTTTCGATGCTCCGCAGATATCTTCATGATCCTTCGCATGCGATTCAGCTCCCGACGATCCAGCTTAAGCGTGACCTTTCCTATGCAGAGCAGCCGGTGATGATCTTGGATCGACAAGTGAAGAAATTAAGGTCGAAAGAGATACCGTCCGTCAAGGTACTTTGGCGTGGTCCGAGCAGTGAGGAGGTCACTTGGGAGACCGAGAGCGAAATGAGGAAGAGGTATCCCTATCTTTTCGAAGGTACGTGTGGTTAGATTTTTAAATTCGGGGACCGAATTTCTTTAAGGGGGGTAGATTGTAACGCCTTGAAATTTCGTTTAGAATATTTTCGTGTTAGTTAGCAATTGTGCGAGTTTGTATACATATATTTATATATATATATATATGTAGGGTTATTAATTGTATTTATATCATGTTTACCCTAATTGGGAATCCCTTGTGTTAGTGCACACATGCACACTTATCATAGTTTGTGACTTGGTTAAAAGTGTTAGCATGATAACTATTCCTCTTTTTGCATGGTTCATTTTATCCCCACCCATTTTTCTTTTTACTAAGTCAACCCTTCTAATAATTCAAATATCCAAATAGAAAAATGAAGCATGGTGTTAGGTAAGGAAAGATTGACTTCTTGACCCATTTTCCCTCTCTCTCCCTTGGCTGGAAATTTCTGCAGAAAAACAACAATTCCAGCAGCAGCTACACCCTATTCTCTTCTCTTTTCACTCTCTTTGATATCTACACAAAACCCTACACAAAAATTCTACTTCCCTTCATAAAAACTTTGGAAAAATGGGTCTTTTGGGGGATCTTGGTGTCAAGGCAGTGACTTGAGGGAAAAGGCTGAAAATTTGAGTTCTATAGGGTTTTTGGGGAGGTAATTATCTCACACTCAACATCCTTTTTCATATCTTGTAGTATCTTAGCTAAAAATCATGTTTTGTGTGCCTTTTTAGTGATATTAAAGGATATTTGTGATGCATATGTTAGATTGGGATTTTGTTGGCTTAGTTAACTCTATTATGTGCTATTAGAGCTATTTAAACAAGGTTTTGCTTTCAGTTTGCACAAAAATACCATAAAGTACCTTTTTTGTGCAAAAGTGTGATTTTAACTCGAAATTGGGCTCTGAGGAATCTGCTGCAACCCGGGTTGCTGTAAATTAAAATTGTAATTACTGGGGAATACACAGTATGTATAGAGTGCACACACCAAACCCGGGGGCCCACCTCCCAACCAAGGCCGCCGGAAAATGATTTCTGCCGCAAATTGCGGCCAGATGAGGGATTTGTGGGTTGGGGTTTGGGTGATGGGTGTCTGCTGCTGTGTGGAGTATTATGGTATATATAGTTTTATAAAACTCTTTCTGTATCAAAATCTGGGACCTATTACCCTATTTCCCGTATTTTAAATTTTCGCGACACGCGTGATACGTGTGTGGGTTTGGGGTTTCTGCGTATCGTGACGCGTCGGGGTAGTTTCTGGTGCGTAATCACACGTTTTAGCGTATCGCGCACACGCGCGCTTGGTTTGCGACGCGGGTTTCTAGTTTGACCTTAATATCGCGTTTTTGTGGATTTAAGCTTATGTGTGATATATTGTGTAATTCTAGGTTCGCAGGCGAGAGAGACGGAAACTGCGAAGAAGGGGAAGCAAGTCGTCGGCTACACTTAGCGCGAGAATTTGGTGAGTAGATTTAACATCTACGGGGATATCTCCCGCATGGCGTTATGTGTCAGGGCTGATAAGACCTTATAGCTATATGTTGCATTTACCAACATTGACTGTCATGGATACTGTTGTTGCATACTGCATTCCCTGCTATATGTATATAAACTTAGAATTGATAGAACACCGCACTATAACTAACGGTTCATGTTGCACGAGCACTAATCTGCATGTTACACACACACCGTTAGTAATTGCCATGACACACTCACTGTAGAATTGCTATGGTTATTATGTTGTTGTTCATTTCACCTATGAATCGATATGATTTTCATAGAAATTGGGAGCCGCATGCTGTCTTTGAAAACTGAAATTATTTTAAGAAAAGCGGTTTCTCCCTTGTACCTATATTATGGCTTGATGTACATAGCACACCGCATTTGATTTACTCATTTGTGTTGGATTTTCATGTGATTTCTGGTTTTGAGGACCGTGGGATTATTTAAGAAAAGATGCACTATTTGAAAACCCGGTTCCTCGTGATATGATATTTTGGTGCGTCCACCACGCGTTTTCTCGGTGCTGAGGCATGTGCTTGAAACCCGATTCGTGGAGTGGATGATCCATTTGCGGGTTCGTGGTGGACTCGGTATGGTTCCCCTCGGCAAGATGATCGATGGACTTTGCCGATTGAGCCTGGAGGTGGGCGAGTACCTACCGGTGATTGGTTGGACCTGGCGGTTATCCGGAGGATACTGACCAGAGTCGAGAGATGGATGCGGGATGATCCGTACTGCCGGGGCCGAGGGCCGATACCGCAGACGGAGCCCGTGGGCTGATCCGGACTTACGGAGCCCGATATATAAGGATTTGCGTGTCGATGCTGGACACGAGTATTTTATGATATTTTGTGTGCCGATGTTGGGCACTCGTGATTCTCAGAGATTTACAGGATTTGAGGGCCAAGGAGAATGCCGGCGCCTGAGTTTATTTAAGATTTGGGTGCAGTTTTGGGCACCGATTATTTTCCACGATTGATATTCCGTGTAGATGTTGTTTATCCTATGCTCAGCATTGATTATCATGTATCTCATCCTGTAGTTATTTTACCTGACAGAGCATTTGCATGATTATTGCACCAACTGCTTGTCGCATATAGATTTACCTGCTGGTATATGATAGAGTAGCGCAGTACGTGCATGCTCGCGATTACCTTTATATGTTATCTCTATTCACGAGTTGGCAACTCACCCCCGTTGTGCCATAGTATTTGCAGGTTGCCCCTCAGAGTAGTCGCGGCAGGCTGCCTTTTTACATCTTTTGACTACTGATACCACTACAGTTAGTGCGAGAGCTGTTTTGCAATTAGGTGGGTTGTGGTATCTGGTTACTTTTATTGTACACACTTTTGTATCTAGTATTCTCCATCTACCATATATGTACTTGACTTAGAGACAGTGTGAGGACGATGATGTATATTATTTGTATTCTGGTGTCTAGCTCGTGGGAGCCGACTGTATATATGCAGTTTATTATTCTGTGACGTTTTACTTATTGCTCATTCTTCGCTACGGCGTCGTATATTACTCTTGTGGTGATGTTTTCCGCCGTTGGGCGTGATTGCTCCCGTTTGGGGATGCTTTATTTCGTTACATATCATTTCACTTATATCCTGTTTTGTACCCGATTTCGGGGTCACTTTTATAAAGGAAATGCTTCCAAAATTATTATAAGGATAACTTAACTTTAATAGAACTTATTGAACTATTTAAGGTTTTCTAAATGTTTTAATTAAATGTTTTCAACACTCACTGCTTTTAAATGGTTTTGATCTCTGGGTTCGGCTTACTTAGTCGCGTTACGCCTGTAGACGTTGCGTGGTTAAGTGCCGGTCACGAGTCGAAATATTCGGGTCGTGACACTTTTCTATTTTGTATGCATGCATGTATACATATGTTTATGTTGATGCACATGATGATGTGCATGCACACATAAATGCATACATTGTATCATGGTTGATGATACAGAAGTGGTGGCAATGCAAGAATCACATGAGAATAAATATGCATGTATATATTTATTTTAGATTTAAAGAAATAGAAAATCAATTCATGGTGGATAATTCTCCTTAACCTTTCTCTTGACCAAAGCTCCCACCATGAGTTAACTTTCTATGGTTCTTTTTACTCCTAAATAAATATCTAGATATTTTTTAACACATGGTTAAGGATGAGAGTGGAAAATATTTATATTTTCTATTCTCATTTATCTTTCATATCATTATCACAAAACATTGAGCTCTTGAGTTGCCATCTCCTTCTTCTTCCTCCAAGCTCTCTTGATTTTTCTTTTGAGTGAGGTTGATAAAAAGAAAGGGTTTTGATTAGAGAATACAAATCACCTCATCATTCTACACCTCTCTAGCCCATTTGTGTAGGGTGTTTTGCTATACTTCTTTCAAAGATCAAGTAAAGCAAGGCGTTTTGGGCAAAAGGATTTCGGGTGGATCATCGTGGACTAGGAAGGCCTCTAGCGATCCGTTCCAAATTCTCAAAGGTCCAAGGAGTAACCAAGGGAAGTCTACAAAGGTTGTAATTTCTTCACTTAGTGATAGATTCTTATTTGCATGTGATTCTTATTCATTGTTGCCCTAAAATTCTAGTTAAGATCCTAGGTTAGTTTACTTAGCACCTCATAAAATTTAATTGTGGCATGTGTGATGCTTCCAAACCCTAGATTTGGTGCTAAGGAAACCCAACAATTCTAATAGTTTTTCGGGTTATTTTAGACGGTGTTAAAAAGTTTGATCGGATATCAAATACCCACTTTAACCCTTGCCGGAAAATTTGTAAGTCCACGTTACCTCTCCCGGTTCTTTCGGGCTTGCGGAAACGGTAAAAAATGATTTTTAGGGTTTAGGTAACATGGACTACAAAATACGGATCTTGGATAAACCACACACTAGCAAGCTAACTAGAGATTTATCTACTCGGTTAGGGGTTATACCTCACTTGAACTCCTTCTTCTTGGACTCTTTGTAGTGGTCGGATTGTTCTCTCCTCGTCGCCTTCTCTTGCCGAAGATGGATCCACCTGAGGGTTTCTACCTTGAGCTCCTTTCTCGAACTTGAGAAAACTAAAGTCTCCGGCTTGCTAGACCTTCAACCTTAGGATGAGTAGAGAGTGGTTTTGGGTGTTTTATCTCCAAGGAAAGGTTTCTCAACTCATGAGAATGTTTTTCCTTGAACTAGAGGAGGAGGAAGATGAAAAGAAGAGAGAGAATGGTTATGAGAGAATGAGAATGGTTTTTACAACCATAACAATATATATGAATTATCTAATTAATAATATTAATCCACAATGAAAAAGGTGATGGTTGGTTTGATGAGACCATTATCATATCACATTAAATGTTTTTTGCAAAGATCAAAGAGCATCTTGAAAAGTAATGATGATGGTCAATGTTTCAAACATGGTCAACTAGTCAACCTTGGTCAACAAGTCAACAACCCTAACCATGACACAATTTCATTTAATTAATATTATTAATTGATATTTCACATATGCATTAGGGTTTGGAAAAAGACAACTGTCAACTGTGCATACACACCCGTTCCGAAACCCTAATGAAAATTCTCTACCTCCGCCTCAATCAATTGTGCATACACACCTGCATTCGTGTTCCGAGGAACATGAATACTATGAGATAAAACTAACCCCAAAACATATACTAGGATCCGGCTCAAACCAGAGCCCGCTAGTAATGACTGTCTGGACGCCAAACGTGCGCAAGTGCGTGGATGTGAACGAACCCTGTCGCAAAACCATGCGACCTCTACTCTGTTTTGCCCAAAGGCGAATAACCCTCTGTGTAGGACTCTAAAGACTCGACACTACGCTGGCAGTAGGTTTAACCATAGACCGCAAGGGTACTAGCTGTGCGTAACGGCCCCCAGGTAGATGCCGATAAGAAGACTGACGAGGTGAAACCCATCTGAACTCCTACTGAGCCTGTATGTGACAATCTCCGTACAGTCCGGTCTGTTCGTCTGATAACATCGCATGGCGGGCCTAGGGGGTGGTAAATGTCAGTCCCCTAATAGCGGTACAAGTCGTGTCGGAGTGTAGCCCAGAACACCCTGAGATAACACTGGAAACCTACCAGTATATCTCGCTTGCCCTGGACAGGGACTACTTGTGTAATGGCTTTCCTAGACACAGCGCGATGTCAACCCCCAATACCGGAAGAGACGAATCCTGTCTAACTGTTACTGCCTCCAAGTGCTTCGGGACTGCACCCAACTACTACCTGTTTACACGACTCTTTTGAGCCGTGGTAGGGTAGTAATCAAAGAACAGTGGGAACACACTCGAGGCGAAGTGACAGTATCAAGTCAGCAGACTAAGCTGTACTCATGTCACCTGGGAACTGATAACTGACGATAGGTATAGTACCAACCAACAGTTCCCAACGAGTCCTGTCCAGTGTACTCGTAACCTAACGAGCACCCGCATACTATCTCAAGTACGACGTACTGATGGCTGTGGGACAGACCGTCTCCCGTGCTGAGATGAGAAGGCATACGCTAGTCTACTCCGGAGTATCGATGCCCTGTCTCGATAATCCCACGACCAGTGACGTGTATGTAAGGATGTGCTTGTAGATTACCCAGCCCCCACTAGAGTGACTGCCATCACAACGCTGGTAATCAAGCAAAGATCCTAAGGGCCCCACTAATTTGTATAGGTGATACACTAAAAGAAACACATGTACACATTAAAGCAGAGACAAACCAAGTAGCATACTGCCATTTCGAGCAAGATTATCTATACAACTGTGAATATCCCAAGCTTTTATTAAGTAATATACAAACTAGTATGATACAGTAATGGCCTCTAGGCCATAAACACTAACAATATCCCACTTGCACTAAGGCCATGTACTGGCGTATTGAAGACCTATCATCTCGATCAGCCGCTCGAACTGAGTCTGGGGTAAGGCCTTCGTGAATGGATCAACAGTGTTATCTTTCGTAGCAACTCTCCGAACCTCGATATCCTGGCGACCCACGATCTCCCTGATCAGGTGATACCGCCTCAAGATGTGTCTGGATTTCTGATAGGACCTGGGTTCCTTCGCTAAAGCTATAGCCCCGTTGTTGTCGCAATACAGAGGTATTGGATCAATAATGGACGGAACCACCTGAAGTTCTGTCAAGAACTTCCTTATCCAGACGGCTTCTTTTGCGGCATCTGCAGCAGCGATATATTCCGCTTCCATCGTCGAGTCAGCAACGGTTTCCTGTTTGGAACTCTTCCAACACACCGCCCCTCCATTGAGGGTAAAGACAAAACCCGGCATGGACTTGGAATCATCCTTGTCACTCTGGAAGCTGGAGTCAGCAAAGGCCTCGATCTGGAGGTCTTTTTCGCCATACACCAAGAACATCTCCTTAGTCCTTCTCAGGTACTTGAGAATGTTCTTTACCGCTATCCAGTGCTTCTCCCCAGGGTTTGACTGATACCGGCTTACCACACTCAGTGCATAAGCTACATCTGGTCTGGTACACAACATCACATACATTATAGAGCCTACCGCAGAAGCGTAGGGTATAATAGACATGTGATCACTTTCCAAATCAGTCTTGGGAGACATCTCTTTGGAGAGGGTGATCCCGTGGCAAGCCGGTAGATTACCGCGCTTGGAATCTTCCATACTGAATCTTTTCAGTATGGTGTCGATGTACCTGGACTGTGAAAGCCCTAATATCCTCTTGGATCTGTCACGATAGATCCGGATCCCCAGAATGTAAGAGGGATCACCCAGGTCTTTCATGGAGAACCTGTGTGACAAGAATCCCTTGAAAGATTGTAGCATAGGAATGTCATTTCCTATCAAAAGAATGTCATCCACGTATACTACGAGGAATACGACAGTTCTTGCTACAAATATACTATAGATGCATGGTTCATCTGGATTTTTGATAAAGCCAAATTCATTGACCGTCTCATCAAAACAGATGTTCCAACTCCGCGATGCCTGCTTTAGTCCATAAATGGACTTAAGCAACATGCACACCTTTCCGCTGCTCCCACTCTGAATGAAACCCTCTGGCTGGTCCATATAGACACACTCCTCTAAATTTCCATTTAGAAAAGCGGTCTTTACGTCCATCTGCCAAATCTCATAATCGTAGAAGGCAGCAATGGCAAGAAGGATCCGAATGGATTTCAGCATAGCCACTGGAGAAACGGTTTCGTCATAGTCCAAACCAGGTCTTTGACGAAAACCCTTTGCAACAAATCTAGCCTTATAGGTCTCAACCTGTCCATCTACACCAATCTTCCTTTTGAAGATCCACTTGCATCCTACGGGTTTTACCCCATCTGGAGCAACGTCCAACGTCCATACTTTGTTAGTGTACATGGACTCCATTTCGGTCCGCATTGTAAGTGCACGGCGGCGCCCCGGCCTCCATCCCGAGGCCAAATGCGGAAGCGATGGTTGACTTTAATTTTTCTTGACCGGCACCACCGCGCACTAAAACCCGGATCGTACCATTAACTAGTCCTAGCTAACTACAAGATGGGGAAGAGAGATATACCGAGCGATCCTTGTCCTTCGGTCTTCTCGTCGTCGTCCCGATCTCCCGCGGAATCTCCGGTCTCTATCTCGTCGCCGGAAGGGCACCACGTCGCCGGCTTCTTTTACGGGCTCCCGCCTCTAGTCCGAGGCAACTCGGGCACGAAGTTGGCGAGCCGACGTGCCCAAGGTTTGCTGTAGAATAGTGTAGAGATCTATATCTCATTTGGGGTTTGTATGGAGTTGCCTTTTGAGATGGTGGAGGAATGGAGTTTTGGAGATGGAGTTAAATGGATTTTGTGCAATACAAATGAACCAAAAACCCTACCCAAAATTTTGGGACAGCCCCCTCTCTCCTCTTTGGCCGGCCATGCTCATGGTGTAGGGTGAAACAAAATTCAAGAGGGAAGAATAATAATGCAAGGGAGAGTCAAGATGAGATCAAGAGAAGAAATCATCACAAGGAAAGTCCAACACTCAACCAACCAATCATAACACCAAAAGGTCAAGCCATCATGAACCATCATGACCTAAGAAGTCAATGTGATGGTGGAATTATCATGATACAAGGATATGCAAATAACACCCTCCACAAATGCTTAATTGCACTAATGCAAATAAGCCCTCCTCCACCAATCTTCGGCCAATGAACGATATAAAGAAATATGGCCGAAACGGAAAGCAAACTGGCAACTCCAGAAAACCGGTCCCGTAATAAATTACAGGAAAACCCCGATACTGTGTATACACACCCGCATTTGTATTCCGACCAAAATACAAATGCAATGAGACAAAATCTACACTGTACTATACTAGGATCCGGCTTAAACCAAAGCCGGCTAGTATTATCCGTCCGATCCTGATCCGTGCAATACCGCACGTATCTGATCGAACCCTGCCATATCTCCATACGGCCTCTACAGCTTTTCGTCCGAAAGCTTGAGTAACCGAATGTGGGGGACTCTAAAGACTCGTCAACACCTTGGTTGTGGATTTAACCACTAGCACGTCAGAGGTATATGCCAATACGTAACGGGCCACCAGCTATTGACCAAAAGGGACGTCGATTACCGAACTCATCCTGACACCCTACTGAGCCTGTCAGTGACAATATCCGTACAGTCCGGTCCGTTCGTCTATGAGCATCACATGGCGGGCCTAGGGGGTTGGTAAAAGTCAGACCCCAAAAAGCGGTACAAGTCGTGTCGGAGTGTAGCCCAGAACACCTTGAGATACTACTGCAATACCTACCTGTAAATCTCCTGCCTCGGCCGAGGGCTTCGTGTAATGGCTCTCCTAGACACAGCGCGACCTCACCCCCAATACCGAGAGAGACGAACCCCTGAAGATCCGCTCACTGCCTCCATGTGGCTCGGGACTGTACCCAACTAAAACCTGTTTGCATGTCTCCTTTGAGCGTGGTAGGGTAGTAATCAAAGTACAGTGGGAACTCACACGATACAAATGACGATCCCCAGGTCGATGAACTAACCTGTACACATGTCACCAGGGAACTGCTATCTGACGTCAGGTATAAGACCAACTAGCATGTTCCCGGCGAGTCCTGTCCGGTGTACTCATAACCCAATGAGCACCTGTATACATCTTAGGTGAACCAACTGACACCAGTGGCTTGTCAGACCGGCCACCGCCCCTGTCGGGGTCTCGACTGTATACACTAGTCTACTCTGGAGTATCGATGCCCTGTCTCGAAACTCCCACGACTAGGGACCTTTTAAGGATGTGCTTATAGACTACCAGCTCCCACGTATATGATCGCCCTCATACTGCTGGCAGTCAAGCAAGAATCCTAGGGGCTCTATCAACGTGTAATAGCGACATGTCAGGTCACCTAAAGCAGTACACGATGATAAAGATAAACCAGATAGCATACTATCATCTCGAGTAAGACTGTCCTACCGGGATAGGTCCTCCCTCAATCATTGCAATCACGTGCCTGTGATCCAATAATTGACTCTGAGGGCACTATCTCCAACAATCTCCCACTTGCACTCAAGGCTAATTATTGCGATGTCGCATACTCACAGCCCGTGTGATACCGAACACCCAACTCCTCTACTAGTCAGTCTCACAAAGCCCGTTTGCGAAACTATTGCGTTCGAGAAATAGCCTCAGTGAGTGGATCCGCTTTGATGTTTCTTTCTATGTCTCTCTATATATCAAGTTCGCGGAGAAAGCCATCTCCCGAAATGAGCAATACCTGTCTTAGAATGTGTCTGGATGTTTGATGGGACCTAGCTCATAAATGAACTCCAAATCCAAACTTCTTAGACTGTATCGTCAACTGAACTTAATCAGTATCCTGCGCCATGCCTCCCTCGGTATTGCCTTGGACCACCTGTCCAAAATACTGCCCCTCGTCAGAAGGAAAACTATAACTCTGACAACCTCCCTGTCGTCCAAGTCACCTTGGAAGCCTGGAATGATAACTGTCTCCCGAATGAGGCTGTCGTTATCATATCCCTAGAACATCCACTTATGTTCTAAAACTGCTTCCGACTGTTTCTCCAGGATTGGATCAACATCAACTCATTGCATCTAGTGCAAGAACAACATCTGGTGTGGTACTTGACATCTCATGATTGACTCAATTGCCTGAGCAAGTGATCTGCCAATCATGCACATCCCTCTCCCCTTTAGTCTGTAAGACACCTTTAGAGAGGGTGACTCCATCACCTGCAGGTACACTACCGTGCCAGGAGTCGTCCATTCTAAATACTCTTAGAATGCTGTCTAAGTACCCTTAATTGGGAAACCACCCAAATCTAGATCTAAAACCATAGATCTAGTAACCAGTATGTCTGATATAATGTCCAAGTCCCATGTGGAGAAACCACTGTGTGACGACCAAAGTATAACCGATTGTAGTATAGGAGTTTCTTTTCCTATTCTGTATATGTCATCCAAATACCATGACATCACACCCTACTACCTTCTCAACAGATCCATCCCCTATTCTGATGAAGTCAAACCTATGACTGTCACATAAGAAATTGATGATCTATCTCCGCTACATCTGCTTTAGTCTACAAATAGACACAAGCCACCTGTCCACCAATGCTTCCGCTGCTCCCACTGACTACGACAACCCTCTGGCAGAGTCATATAGACGTACACTTCTAAAGCCAGTTTAGAACGATGCTATACTCATTCTCCCGCCGGGTCTCGCAGCCTGGAACAACAGCAATGGCAAGTGTGGGTAAACAAGAACTTCCCTGTCACCGTCCTTGAGGCTACCGGAGTACCTCTCGAGTGCCTGAAGTTACCCACTTTATCTGCGGAGTGGCCAATGGAATGTCAAACCAGATTGAATATTTAGGTTCCTATCAAATCTTCAGTAATCGTTTGCGGTTCTGGAATTACTTCCAGTTCTACCATACTCCCACTACTCTTTTCTGAAAAATCCATTTTTATTAAAACTGTGGCGAGTCTAGAACAATATCACTATTGATCTTCCAGATGGTAGAAAGTCAACCCTTGTCATAGCCTGGGTCAACCCACAAACAGCCATTACAGAAACGTGTCTTGAGTTATCCAGAGTCTGGTTTTAAGCATAAACCGGACAACTCCCCCTACCTTAACATCGTTAAGATATGAACTGTTCTATATCCAATATAGAACCAGAGGCACTGATTTAATTGAACCAGATTCAAATTATTCAGCTGTCTCCGGTGCATGTCAACTAAATGGAAGGAGGCCGATCAGCATTACTCAACTTAGGAATGCTTCCAATTATTGGTAACCTGAAAGAGAAGCAAGTTCTCTTAATCACTACTATCAACTGAATACCATACACAAGTATCTACATCTTCGATCACTTTGAAGAATACCGATACTTGCAATACCTGGTTCTCTACTTTATTCAAATACCTATAACTTCTCAAAATTCGGACCCTGTGTTTCCACGAAACACCTGTCTAAAAACTAGAGAAGTCATAAGTAAACCGAATACAGTACGAGGACCAACCCCTCTGTCCTGATGGACCCTGGACAACATACAATACTCTGTATAAGTCCCTTGAGTTTGATAACTCATTCACTGTGTGTCGTAGGTTGAAAACTGTACTTATGGTTAAGAAGAATTACACCGCTGTTTAATGCTCCTTACCTAACCATCCACTGATATAGGTAAATGTCATAGACATAATTTCAAAAAGGTATATCTCACTCTATGAAAATAGACGTACAGATATATCAATTTGAAATTGGTGCATAACAGCAGATATTCAAAACCAAATATTTGCCGACCGGCAAACAGTCCAGGTGACTTCCTCAAATATCACCGATTACAACGAATCCCGATATAATGAGGATGATCACCTAGTTCCCAATAACTTACTCCCACTCATCACCTGTAAAACCATACAGATGTGAGAATCTTATCTGGTAAATACATACCCTAGAGTAAGGACTAATTGGGAAATCAGTTTCCTTTTAACAGTACACAGTGAAACTGAAACATTGAAATGTTTCGATGGGGTATCCCGGTATTCCTAGTAATGCCTCTTCCAGATTCACGACTGTAACCGTATAATTCTTTGCCACCTCTACAAATCCCTTTATATGTCTTTAGTCATTACCTTCTGCACACCCCTTTAGGCCAAATGGTTTTCTTCCTTCCCTACCGTTCGGCACCAACCTATGGTTTGGAAGAAGACTATCCAATAAGCATAATGGGTGTACTGTCCTAATCCTAGGAGCACTCGCAATGAGAGAAGGTGAAGATAAAAGACAACCGAATAAACCTTATTCCTATTTCTCCTGGACCAGAATCCATCCCCGAACTGGAACAAGTTCCTTTCGAGTTCGTATATAACCATACGATGGAGTATCCAATAAACTGTGGATCTTCGTAGTGATACGGAGTGTCCTGGAGAAATACAAAGGTGATTTAGGATTGGCGAAGGAATATTTGGTTTGGTCATGAATATCAGTTGCAATTTACTTTGCCCTCTTACTAATCCCTTGCTTTGTCTTAACTTAATACCTTCTGCACACCATCGTTATGCTAATTGGTTTTCTTCATTCTCCACCGTTCGGCACCAGCCTAAAGTTTAGAAGAAGACTATCCAATTTGCGTAATAGGTGTACTATCTCCTAAACCAAGGAGTACTCGCAACCTGAGAGAAGGTAAAAGGAAAAGACAACTGAATAATCCTATCCGTTTTCTCCAGAACCGGAAACCATCCTCGAGTAAATTCTTTCGAGTTCGTATATAACCATACGATGGTTTTGTCCAATGGATGTGGACGTTCGTAGTAATACGGGGTGTCCTGGAGAAAAGGGTAAAAGTAGGAGTGGCAATGAGGTCTGCAACTCTGACAATCCAAAAGCCAGTGTTTAAGAAGGTTCGGTCAACTTGGTTACTGAGTCATGGTCTTAGTGTCGGGTCAATGGTCGCTGCCAAAGAGAGAGAGAAAAGAAACACTCAGCGTGCACTCTATCCTAGATCAGAATGGTTACCAATTTATCTAATCTGGAAACCTCCCACTGTAACGTCAAATTCTTCTCCAAACCTAAAAGAAGAATTAGTCGGGATCACCCGAGGAGTAAACCAACTCATCAGCGGGAATCGGGATCCAACTATCATCGCATGATAACGTGACGGAATCCGCTCACGCTATCACACTCCAGAAGGTATGCGCATATCTGGCAAGTTTCAGTTCTTTTGAAACTCCCGATGTGATTTTTGCCCCATGCTCTTATGACCTTGGCGTGAGGTCAAAATATCATAAGTCACATGTCAAGTTCTACCCATCATTGTCCAGGTTAATTTGAACCCACCCGTACATACCCTTGACGTAGGCCAAAATAGTAGTATGACTGTCCCAAACCAACGCATCTATCTATGCAACAGATAAATACTCGGCAGCTACCAAACACTATGCCTTGGCGTGAGGTCAAAATACATAGCTTGAATACTACCGAATATTTAACTGAAATGATGGAGGGCTACGAATGGTTTCTGGCGAAAACCTTTAACGTAATGAACTTGATATCGTTGAAGGAACCGGATAGCTTTTAAAAATATAGTGACGAAAACTATTGCTAAAGAGGTCACTCCCGGTTAAGGGATCTCGGCTCTTTCCCCGTAGAATGAGGTGCAGGATATTCCAACTAAATACCACGATGCAAAGCAAAAGTAATCGGCTATAGTGAAGTTATTGCCCTGACGCAAACTTCTGTCCAAGGGGTCACTCCCAGTGAAGGGATCTCGGCCCTTGCCTCGTCGACTGAGGAGCAGGATATTCCAACTGAATACCACGATGCAAAACAAAAGTGAACGTCCTTGCAATAACAGCATTTTGAAAAAGTTCCAACAACATCAGATTAGGTTTGTTTTTAACTTGCATTGATCCGAATCAACGCAGTCCCATCAATTGATCACACCACAAAGAACGAAAATATACTGATGTATGTATATGCCATCCGCATTCGCCACTGGGTCCCGTCATTACCCGTTAGGTTAGCTAACTAACGACAGAGCGGGGATTGGACTAGCGCGGATGCAAAACATATACAACATCTACTAATATATATATACCAATATATTATATTTCGCTCAAGGCATGATAAAATGCAACATCACAGAAATGTACAGCATCACAGAACAATACAGATATCTGGGATCCCCGGGTTTCACAGAGCCACTACTGAAACCCGACGTTCCCCTGGTCGTGTGGATAGCCTGTGCAATGAAAACCCTAGACCCCTACGGGCGCGGCAAGTTACCCGCCAAAACCTGAAGCGAGGCATCCCCCTTCTGCAACGTGAATGGACCACCCAGCACTTCACGGAATCCCGTAACTTGGGCACCCCTCCTGGGTCAACCTGTACCCCCTACGAGTGCGGCGAATAGCCCGCCAATTCTAGAGTGAAGCCCCCTCCGTCTCAATACCATGAGATGCGGGTTTGTTGCCCTCTAGAATCCGGCTATCCGTGCACCCCTCCGTTGGGCAATCCTAGTACAGAAAGTAAAATATACATACAACGGGTACATCGACCGCAACCTGGTCGTGCCCCAAAATAATAATACAAACAGGCATTGACGGCAGTCCACATGTCGGACGCTCGCCCCGCAATATCAAATGTACATAATACAACAAAAACTGTACTAGCATTGCAACCAGGCTATCCCCACGACCAATCCGCAACATCACAGCAATACACAGAACATCAACGTGAAAGTCACGTTCGCAAATCCGTCTAACCGGGCTATAGCAGTTAGACAGGATTTACCGATTAAGTGACATTCACGGTCGCAGATATAATGTAAATACTGTGAAATAATGTGTTTATAATATCCGATCGATCAAAATTATAACAAGTGGGCCCTCAAGTACTACTATAGCTCATCAAGAAATTCTGGGCCCAAAATTAATATTCCAAAACCCATATTTTCAACCCAGAAGGCCTCTGTAAAAAATTGGTGCAACGATCTGTCAAAATAGCGGTGGAACCGTGGCCCAAGCATGGGTTTGCCGCGGTTCCGCGGTCGAATAATGATATCTCGCCACCAAATTTCTACAGTAGGCTTATACTTCCCTGCACAGTATTCTGAGACTACCTGAAAAATGTTTCGAGACAAAAAAATTTCAACAGAAAACTGTTGCTATTGAAAATGCGGATTTTGGAATTTTTGCTTGATCGGAAATGTAAAACACATTAGACAAAGCTAGACTATGTTAATGGCGAGGCTCTGATACCACTGTAAGTGCACGGCGGCGCCCCGGCCTCCATCCCGAGGCCAAATGCGGAAGCGATGGTTGACTTTAATTTTTCTTGACCGGCACCACCGCGCACTAAAACCCGGATCGTACCATTAACTAGTCCTAGCTAACTACAAGATGGGGAAGAGAGATATACCGAGCGATCCTTGTCCTTCGGTCTTCTCGTCGTCGTCCCGATCTCCCGCGGAATCTCCGGTCTCTATCTCGTCGCCGGAAGGGCACCACGTCGCCGGCTTCTTTTACGGGCTCCCGCCTCTAGTCCGAGGCAACTCGGGCACGAAGTTGGCGAGCCGACGTGCCCAAGGTTTGCTGTAGAATAGTGTAGAGATCTATATCTCATTTGGGGTTTGTATGGAGTTGCCTTTTGAGATGGTGGAGGAATGGAGTTTTGGAGATGGAGCTAAAAGGATTTAGTGCAATACAAATGAACCAAAAACCCTACCCAAAATTTTGGGACAGCCCCCTCTCTCCTCTTTGGCCGGCCAAGCTTATGGTGTAGGGTGAAACAAAATTTCAGTAGAACAAAAGGTGATGTGATGTGGATCTTTTGCCATGATTTGAGAGGAGTTGAGAGGTCTATGCTTTGGTTTGTGTGTGTTTGGTTCTGTTTGTTTGTTGAGTTTTCTCTGTGTACAACATCTGGGATCACCTAGGTAGTTTCTTGTGTTACGTATAAGCGCGATACGTTATACGACACGGATCGTGCACTTTGTGTGGTTTTGCTCTTGAATTTTTTACGTCGTGCCGCTACGCACGTTAGCCACAGTACGGACACTTGAGAGTAAGTTTTGTGTTTTGAGTCGGTCTAATGTAGTTTGTACGTGTTTTGGGTCTATTGCTAATATATACATGCTTTGTTGTTTTATTGTTTTAGGTTCGCAGGCGGGGACATCAGACGCTGCGACGAAGGAAAAACAGGTGGTTGGCTTCACTTAGCCAAGAGCGTGGTGATTATATTTAACATCTACAGGGGAATCGCCCGCATGGCGTAATGTGTCTGGGCTAGAGATGACTTGACTTATCGCATATTCTATTTCATATTTAGAGTTGCGCATATACTTTATTGCTTAGATATTGTTGTGCTTGGACTAGTACCCTTAGGACACTACACATATTATTGACGGCTCATGTTGCACGAGCACTGATTGTATGCCATACACACCATCAATAATTGCCATGTTACGCAAAACACACATACCTATATAATATTGTTTGGTTAGGAACATTGAGATATTGATTCATATTTCTTTATGCATGTGACATATAGCATACTGGTATACCTTACTTGCATACTTCAGTTATACACGGAGGGTATATCACATCATCACTGATGGTAGATACCTATATATTGCTATACCTTTATGTTTACACATATATCTGGTTATAGCTACATATTTACCTTTACTTGATGTTATTTAGAATTGGAGAAATTAGGAACCGCATGATATATTATATTAACTTGTTGCACTTAACTAGCGGCTTTTCCTTTATATGCTTACATTACAGTTTTATGTTGCGTATATTTTATTCATGGATTTTCGCATTGAGATATGGATTCTTCATGATTTTTTTTGGATTTGGGGACCGTGGTAGTTTCATGAAATTATGCATTATTTGAAAAACCTGGTTTCTCATGATATGTTATTTCAGCATCCACCATGAGATTTATCGGTTCTGATATATATACCCCTTGCGAGGAGGAGTCGTGGGCCGTATGAGGGTACATGGTAGGGCCCGGAGGTACCCCAAGGCAAGAGTCGACGTAACATGCCCATGAGCCTGGCAGGGGAACCATACCATCCGGTGACATTACCAATGACTCGACGGTTATCGTGGGAATACCGACGGGAGTCATGTACGTATGGATACGTGGAAAGACGATGGTCAGATCTAGGCACTCGGGCTTTTCGGATAGCGTGTGATACGTACCTATCAGGGTGCCAGTCGTGGTGACAGCACCTGATAGATCAACATTTCTGTGTCGATACTTAACACATTGTTTTCAAGACATTTCTGTGTCGATGCTTGACAAATTGATATATAACAGTGGAGTGGGACGATGTTATATTTGCGTATCTATCTATATATTAATGGAGTGGGACGCTAATATATATGTATACATATCAATTTATATATATCATCATATTTATTCATGCAAATATACCTAGGATATAAGAGATTCACTTGATATTGGATTTAAGACATTTGAGATTTACTTGATATTGTACATAACGGATATATGATACTTACTTGATTTTGTACATTCAGGATATATGAGATTTACTTGATGTTGTACATTCAGAATTTGTGAGACTTATATATGATATGAGAGCCAATTTGGGGGCTGATTTGAGGAATTAAGATTTGGATTGTCTTGATGGATTTTGATCCTACCACGATGTTAGGATTCCGTGTAAATGACATGTTTCACCCTATACTCCACATTATTGTTTATGCACCATTTCATGCATTAGTGTACCTGCTAGAGTACCTTCCATGACTGTTGCATTTACATACCTTTATTCATATCATTTTTTCCAGGTATTAGTAGTACCGATATAGTACCTTACATGATTGTTGCATACAGATTGTCATATTATCATTACTTCATGTATTAGTTGTACCTTTCATGACTATTGCATTCATATGACATGTTACTGCTTTTAACCTACATATGTTAGATTCGCGCTGTACGTGGATACTTGCGATTACCTGCATATGTTATTTACTATTCACGAGTTGGCAACTCACCCCCGTTGTGCCGCAATTTGTTTTGCAGGTTGTTTCCCCAGAGTAGTCGAGGCAGGCTATTCATCTATCTATCATCTTTTGCCGCGGATACCGCATCGGCTCACAGTGTGCAGTTTTGCTTTAGGTGGGTTTTATGGTTATTCGTGTTGTATTGTATATTCTTTCTATCCTTGTACTCTCCATCTACTACTTTCATGTTGACTTAGAGACTTGATGTGAGGACGATTTTGTATGTTATTTTGAGACCTGGATGTCTTTTATGCAGTTTTACTTCTATCGTCTTTTATTTCTTCGCTACGGCGTCGTATATCTGTTGTGCTGGTTGTTTTCAGCCTTTGGGCATGTTTTTGGTCCCGTTTGGGGATGCTTTACTTATGTTTATGTTGTTCCCATTTTTGGGGATGGTTTTTACAAAGGAGGTGCTGCCAAAATTTTAAAGGAAGAAAAGTTGGACTTTTAAAGAATTTGGGTTGAGATTTCAAATATTTTAAAACTTCTAATAATTCTTACTACTTTTGATGGTTTATATTGCTAGGTTTTCGGCTTACTTAAATTGCGTTACGCCTGTAGACGTTGCGTAGTTTAAGGGCTATCACGTGCCATTTTCGGGTCGTGAGAAAGTTGGTATTAAAGCGCTAGGTTTTACCTTTCGGAGTGTAGGATGACCTTAGTATGATGGAGTAGGTAGCTTAAGCAGAGTAACGTAGTGTGTGTATGTCCGCGGCATACTCACGACGCGGTACTCCGCCTAAAGTGACCTAAGTACAAATTGCTTGAAATTCCTTCCTTGATGTTTATCCTTGTGATTCGATTTCCGTGTTCATATTGAATCCTATTTCCATTTATAGCCTTTGCCGCCGATGACTATGGGGACTCAGAGAGGTGCAGCGAGGGCCGAGGTCAGAGTTGACTCGTTTGGGACGAGGATTGACCAGGATGGTACGCTCGCTGTATAGGAGCAGATGGATCCGCCTTCGACAGATAGTATCGCTAGGTTTATGGCAGAGATGCAGGACATGCGCCAGACGATGAGTTCATTGGTTGAGGCCATTCGAGCGCATCGACAGGAGGTTTTCACCCCTGTTACCTAGTTGTTCCTTGCGATCAGCACTCAGCATTCCGTCACCTACACAGCTGCAGCCCCAGTTGACGAGGCACGTCTTCTAGAGACTTTGGGAGTTCCGGAACAGTGGAGGACTCGTACCGGTGTACGAGCTCAGAGACAGAGGCGTGGTCGTCGAGACAGATTTTGTGACCGTCGCGGGAGTAGCAGAGGCTTGGGACGAGAGTCGTGTTAGCTAGGTCAGCCGTTGTTCTGTTAATTTCTGTCAGGGATTCTTTTGTTGTGCAACACGTATTTCAGTCGTGTGCCAATCGGATAGGAGATTTAGATTCGTCCGTCGTTTTGATCCTTCTAGAGATGTTGGATTTGACGTTCTCCTGGGCACGGACTGGTTAGCTACGTCCTAGGCGTCTGTGGACTACCGTGAGAAAACTGTCAGGTTTTGTTTTCCCGGCGAGTCAGTTCTTGTTGTGTAGGGGGACAGTGGTGCTGCCTCTCACAGCTTGAATTCAGCCTTTTTCGCTAGTCTGCTTTTGAGGAGAGGATGTCGAGGATTCTTAGCGTTCATTCGTGATACCGGAGCCACAGTGGGTTTGTTGGACCGGGTTCCTTTCGTGCGAGAGTTTTCCGACGTTGTTCCAGATGAGCCGGCGGAGCTTAGGGAGCTTAAGGATCCGCTGTAGAGTTGTTTGTTAGGGGGCTTGTGCGTCTGAATGTTTCGCATTGGGGAGCTCCTATTTCTGTTCGTCAAGGAGAATGACGGCAGTTTGAGGTGGTGTATTGATGGATCGTTGATCGCACGCTAAAAGCGTGTCGGATGTTCAAAATTCTAAAGTTTACCGCGATCAGGACGGTGTCGCTATGCAGCTAGCCGGTTGAGCACGGGTCGATCCACATGGAGATGGTTGAATGTCCGTTCTTGTTTTAGACGAGTCAATAAAGAATTTGAATATGTTTGTTCAATCTAACCTATATGTATTATATGCAAGTATAAAGTTAAGAAAAGATACGAAAATGTAAGCTAAAGAAATCCGTACTCAAAACCTTTGAGCCGAGTCTTGACCAATTGAAGCTAGAGCAATCGGCAACAACGTGGATTAGGATATTTAAGCGCGGTACTCGTGGAATCCGACTTATTTACCCTTGTCCTTCCGTTCTTGTCTCTTGCTTCTGCCTCCGGCTAAACCGAACGCAACCGGTCGCGGTTAGGAATCACCGTTATCTTGTTAGGGTAGGGTGCCTAACGGAGCGCTTGCGTAACGTTTGGGCGGAGTTCAATGGAAAATAACGGGAAAAGGAAATGAGCAAAGAAATGTTAACTTACAATATCATATTGATTCTTAACAACAACAATAATTACAACCATTCACAAAATGAACAAAAAAGAGAGAACAAAAAGAACAAAGAAAAGAAAAGATTACAAGTAAGTAAGTGCATGAATTTAAATTGCAAGTAAGTAAAGCAAGGTAATAAAAAGCAAGTAATAAAGAGCAAGAAAGAAAACTAGAAACTAGAACTCAAGACAAGCATGGGATCAATAGCCAACCCTTAAACTTGCAAGCTCAATCAAGAGGTTGCAAGATCAAGAGAAGGGTAAAGAACTCATCTGAAATGAAGAACTAATTCCATAAGAAGATACAACCCTTGAGATCAATAACAAACCCTTAAACTTTCAAGCTCAATGAAGAGGTTGAAAGATCAAGAGAAAGCAAAAATCTCAAGGGGAAGCTAAACAAACAAGAATGATACAAAAACCCTCATCTTCATTAACATCCACTCAATGCTCTCACTACATTTTCATGGAGGAAGATGAAGAAGAAGAAGAAGAAAACTTAAACTAGCAAAAAGAGGCTAAAGAAATTAACACCCAAAAGCTTGGCAAGTTCTGGGATATTTATAGGCAGGGAACTGGAAACCTAGGGCAACAATCTGCCTCTATATAAAATTACAAAACAGCCCCTGAAAGATGACCTTCTGTCGAGGCCGTACGGCCGCGGTTCCGTGGCCTAAGAAAGCTTATGCCGCGGTTCCGCGGCCGTATAGAGGAGTCGGCTCCTCGTACTTTTTAGGGTCCCCTGGTTTGATGTTGTCTGCTGTTTGGTATAGTATTTTTCTCATAAACTCTTCACTATTCTTTCAGAATTTCAGTAGAACAAAAGGTGATGTGATGTTGATCTTTTGCCATGATTTCCTCGAGCTCCGCATAGATTTCTTGGATCTTGTGTTGACATTGAGCTTTGTGCATGAACATGACAATCGATTTGCCATTTTGTCCCTTAAACTGGTATGTGGCAACACACGGATAGAGAGCGGGGACCCGTGTTTTATCTGTTGTTGGCAGTAATCCAGAATTTGTCGTACTTTTCCATGATATTCACTGTTTAGAGCTGAGACTAGTATCCTGCAATTATGTAGCAAACACTGATAAAAAACACCTGCCTATAAACAAACGAGCGTAAGAATGGGCAGTACAGAATGCAATATTCAGGTATGAACAAATACCCCCAAACTTAACTTTTGCTCGTCCCGAGCAAAACCAATTATTCACAAAAATAAAATCCTAACCGCACTTTCGCAGGGAACGCGATTGCACTGAGCGCGTGCAACAAGCCTTTAAACCTCTAGGTGTCCCTAGTAGGAGGAGTGTTGTCTCCTGAGGGTTTTCAGCGGATTACACCCACAAAATCCCATCAAGCTAGTGTCATAAGTTAACATCGATTCTACTCCTACAGTTTAGTATTTACGTTTGAAATTCTATCATCCTAAGTTAGAAATATCCAACCCTTATTTTTCACACCTCCTATCTATTTAACCTTGGATCATATATATTCCAAAAAAGTTTAAAAAGATATTGGTTCTCCTGAGTTTTCCTTCTAAAGTGTGGCCTTAAATCAGGGATTTTTATCAACTTTACAGAAAGCACAAGTCTTATTCTTTATTTCTATCTTTTATCGAAACATCGATTGTATACCCTACGTGTGTGTATCTTTGCACCCCTACACTTGAGAATTCAATTCAAGCTATAATACCCTTGCCCTAATACCTAATACTACTTCTTTTCATTAAGGATGGACGGATTTGCTCACACACCTTTCATGCGACTATTAATGCTTCTTGAGGCACTAACAGCCGATTACTGAATGTGTGAGCTTAAAGCGTAAATAGCAGTTTCCAGGTCTTGACTTTATTCTATTTTTTTTTCTTTTTCTTTTTCTTTTTCAAAACCGGATATATTTTTCAATATGCTTTTTTTTGGTGTTTAGCTTTAAATACCGTTTTTTCTTTCATACTAGGCTTTCGGGCAAGAGTATTTCTAGGTATCCTCTACTATCCCAAGTTTCAAGGTGCGTGTAAGTGCAGTTTGTAGGGTATAAACTTTCTAAATTTGAACTCAAGAAAAGAAACTATTTTTCAGACTTATCCTTCAGTAGAGCTTCAATACATTCCCTTCATCTTGACTTAACTCAAGAACTGAACTCAAGATTACCTATTTCTCAAAAAAAAAAACTGTAAGGACGTATAATCACCAAGTTTAAACAGAATGAGGGTTATTTTTAGGATTTTCAATTCCTAGGCCTAGAATTTAGTTATTTCTATCATATCAACTAAACTTTCAGAATAAAGATCTAAGTTACCCTATTAGCTAACTTGACGACAAAGTTTTTATATTTTTGGAAAAATTTTCGATTTTTTGTGGGTTTTTAATAAGGTATGCAAATGCAAAATATACAAATGAATGCGAAGGAAGAAAGCTTACCGAGCACACCCCCAAACTTAAACTTGACAGTGCCCTCACGTCAGGCAATACCAAGAGGGTCAAAATTGTCGGCGCTCCCTAAAAACAAATTATATACAAAAAAAGGAAAACAAAAAATATATACAAAAAAGGGTCCCCCCCAAACTTAAGTAAAACAGTGTTTTCACTGTTAAGCATTGAAGTTCAGGATTAGGGGGGAAAGAACAGTATCAAGCTATACAAGGCCTTACACAGGCCAAAAGTGAGCACCAACCATTCAAAGATCTTATCGTGATAAAGCAGTGGTTGGTCAAAGAAGGCGTAGAGAAAAGAAATGGAGAATACGCGAGACCGTATGGAGATAGAAGCGGGATACGGTCTCGGTATATCAGAAGAAGAAGAATGGCGGAAGGGAAAAAGAAGTGGAGTACGAACTTGAGGGTGCAAATGGAGTGAATAGATTAGCACAATTTGTGATGAGCGATGTGTAAAAAGCGATTGTGCTAATCTATTAACCCGTCGAGAAATGGGGTCAAATCCCTCAAGATTCGTGAGAAACCATGGGTACGCCGAACTTGGTAAACCAGACATATGAAATGAAAGTGAGACGGGTTCTTGCAAGGTCGGAACGATGGAAAGGATGGAGGTAGGTGATTGAGGAAGGTTATCGGTTAAAGGTTCAGGAGGGTGTACACAGTCAATGAAAGGAACAGGATGAATTGGAAAATCCGACTCATCAATTAAAACTGGTTCATCCTCAAAGCTATCCTCCAAATTCTCCTCAAAATTTAGCACATCCATGCATTTCTCTTCAAAATCCAGACGCATATGGGGTTCGGGAAAAATATTTAATGACTCGGGATGATAAATTGGAGAGAAAAACTCTGCCAAATCTACAGGTTCATCATCCAAAATATTCCCGGCGTCAATATCCTTAATCAAGTGAAAGTCAATTTTCTCAGACACCTCATCAAAAGCATGGATTTCAATCAATTCAGGTTCTAAGATGGAGGTACAGAGGTCAAAAGGATTGTGTGTGGTTTCACTTGGCAAGGTCCCTTCACAATCTGGCAAATCAAACACTACAAAGTCGCACAACTCATTAAACATTCTATCTTTAACTGATAATTCATTTGGAACACTTGATAGACTTTCAACACAGGAGTTGTGGGATTCAATTTGAAATGGGTAGGTTTGATTTGGAAGGGAATACAGCTCACTCTTTCCACTCAAATTCTCAGCCTGTCCTACCGCCTCTTCATACATTGGAAAATTTGGAGCTAGTTGGAAACTAGCTACCGGGTCAGTAGGTTGTATGAGGGCGGCCATGGACGCATTCAAATCCATCATCTGTTGGTACGACGCTACCCTAAAGTCTTCCAAAGACTGTTCCAGACTAGACATGGGTTGTGAAGGGGTTTCAGTAAAAGATTCAAAGTTGTGTGGATACTGAAAACTCCCAAATGGCGGTTCAGAAGCAATGTCTAGGGAAGGTGCAAAAGTCGGGTAGGACTGGTAGGAATTGAATGGCTGGACAGGAACAGGATCAACATTTGGATAAGAAGGTGAATGGAATTGTTGATCCCAAGAATCTGTAGTGGTGAAAGGAGTGAAAGATCGGCTACAGGATTGTTCAATATGTTCAGAGATGGACAAAGGATGACTTGCAAAAGGGGTATCAATATAAGAGGGTAGGGGAGGTTGAAAAGGTTGATACAAAGTGGATTGCGGAGGGCAAGTGTTTGTCCTAGACGCGTCTATCCGATCTTTCAAAGAGATTTTGGACATGGAGGGATCGTTCGACGTTCGGCCAAAGCAAGAACCGTAAGAAGTAATGTCTGGCTGTGGGTACCAAAGTTCGGCAAGAATTTTGCGAGGTGGGGTACCCATGATATGAAGAGAGAAAGAAAGAAAGGCAGAGAAAAGGAGGGGAAAAAGAATGTGATTTTTTTTAATTTTTTTTAGTTAGATATTAACAAAAGAAAGAAATATACACACAAAAAGAATCTGGACAAAATCAATCACGACACAAAAATACCACACACCTAATCGCTCTAGGGTTCACCTAGGTCAACTAGACCTGCTCCAGAACTTGATTGTCGAAGTAAAACTGTGTCGAGAAACGGGCTCAAGATACACTGATCACGAGGCCAGGTAAGTGCAGAGATAAGGGGAGGTTTTCCAACGCTTTCACGAAGTTCCTTAATTAAATAACCCTTTCTCTTTTAGCGGTTTCGCCGTTAACACTTTCCTAGACACCCCGTAAACAATGTACCGTTAAGCGAGTTTCTAAACACGGTTAACTTCTCCTAATGAGCGCGAAGTCCTTAAGGCTTAAAGTCTAGTTTCTTTTAAATTTTGTGCGGGTAAACGTTATGCTCAAATTCGTGATTTGTGGGCCACGGAAAAAGGTGATGAAATCCTTTACCGTATGTTGTGGGGTTCTCTTGCCCTTAAATCCGTATTAATGTATGCAATGCACAATTCAATAAAAATTCTATAAAGAATCAAACAATCGTTTTTTATTTTAAGCACGGCACTGCAACAAATACGGGTTAGTCAATTTTTAGCGTTTGCTAGCGAACTTGCAAAGAATCCTGCAAAGAATAGTATATTGGATGCGTCGGATTTGAGAAGAAGGTGTTAGTAAAGTACGTACCGTTAAGTTTTTGGGTTAGGAAACCCCCGTTGAATCAAATCCGGTAAGCTTGAAAAAGTTCGCTTGCGCGGGTCAAACTACCCGGATCTTTGGCACTGTACTTTGCAATCACCTTAGCCTTGAACATACACTTTGCTCCCCACAATCGCAGTTTGCAAATCCGCAAAAATCTGCACTCTTGCCCACAAAAATGATCAAAAAAAACAAAAAGATTTTTTTTTATAAATATATACAAAAAGAATATTAACCCGAATAACAAGAAAGAAAATACGCTACCGTCTCCCCGGCAACGGTGCCATTTGATCGCATGCTAAAAGCGTGTCGGATGTTCAAAGTTCTAAAGTTTACCGCGATCAGGACGGTGTCGCTATGCAGCTAGCCGGTTGAGCACGGGTCGATCCACAGGGAGATGGTTGTATGTCCGTTCTTGTTTTAGACGAGTCAATAAAGAATTTGAATATGTTTGTTCAATCTAACCTATGTGTATTATATGCAAGTATAAAGTTGTTAAGAAAAGATACGAAAATGTAAGCTAAAGAAATCCGTACTCAAAACATTTGAGCCGAGTCTTGACCAATTGAAGCTAGAGCAATCGGCAACAACGTGGATTAGCGGATTTAAGCGAGGTATTCGTGGAATCCGGCTTATTTACCCCTGTCCTTCCGTTCTTGTCTCTTGCTTCTGCCTCCGGCCAAACCGAACGCAACCGGTCGCGGTTAGGAATCACCGTTACCTTGTTAGGGTAGGGTGCCTAACGGAGCGCTTGCGTAACGTTTGGATGGAGTTCAATGGAAAATAACGGGAAAAGGAAATGAGCAAAGAAATGTTAACTTACAATATCATATTGATTCTTAACAACAACAATAATTACAACCATTCACAAAATGAACAAAAAAGAGAGAACAAAGAAAAGAAAAGATTACAAGTAAGTAAGTGCATGAATTTAAATTGCAAGTAAGTAAAGAAAGGTAATAAAAAGCAAGTAATAAAGAGCAAGAAAGAAAACTAGAAACTAGAACTCATGACAAGCATGAGATCAATAGCCAACCCTTAAACTTGCAAGCTCAATCAAGAGGTTGCAAGATCAAGAGAAGGGTAAAGAACTCATGTGAAATGAAGAACTAATTCCATAAGAAGATACAACCCTTGAGATCAATAACAAACCCTTAAACTTTCAAGCTCAATGAAGAGGTTGAAAGATCAAGAGAAAGCAAAAATCTCAAGGGGAAGCTAAACAAACAAGAATGATACAAAAACCCTCATCTTCATTAACATCCACTCATTGCTCTCACTACATTTTCATGGAGGAAGATGAAGAAGAAGAAGAAGAAAACTTAAACTAGCAAAAAGAGGCTAAAGAAATTAACACCCAAAAGCTTGGCAAGTTCTGGGATATTTATAGGCAGGGAACTGGAAACCTAGGGCAACAATCTGCCTCTATATAAAATTACAAAACAGCCCCTGAAAGATGACCTTCTGTCGAGGCCGTACGGCCGTGGTTCCGCGGCCTAAGCAAGCTTATGCCGCGGTTCCGCGGCCGTATAGAGGAGTCGGCTCCTCGTACTTTTTGGGGTCCCCTGGTTTGATGTTGTCTGCTGTTTGGTATAGTATTTTTCTCATAAACTCTTCACTATTCTTTCAGAATTTCAGTAGAACAAAAGGTGATATGATGTGGATCTTTTGCCATGATTTCCTCGAGCTCCGCATAGATTTCTTGGATCTTGTGTTGACATTGAGCTTTGTGCATGAACATGACAATCGATTTGCCATTTTGTCCCTTAAACTGGTATGTGGCAACACACGGATAGAGAGCGGAGACCCGTGTTTTATCTGTCGTTGGCAGTAATCCAGAATTTGTCGTACTTTTCCATGATATTCACTGTTTAGAGCTGAGACTAGTATCCTGCAATTATGTAGCAAACACTGATAAAAAGCACCTGCCTATAAACAAACGAGCGTATGAATGGGCGGTATAGAATGCAATATTCTGGTATGAACAATCATTGAACCGGCTTACGGTGCGGATAGGTATCCTTTACCTCGTATTGAAGATTTCTTCGATCAGTTCCAGAGTGCAGGATATTTTCTAAATTTGTTTGGGATCAGGTCATCATTGTTGCGGGTTCAGAGTGATGTCATTCCGAAGTCTTCTTTTGTGCGCGCTACGGGCAGTATGTGTTTTGGTGGTGTCGTTGGACTCACCAATGCCATAGCAGCATTCGTGAATGTGATGAACCAAATTTCATCAGGCCGTTTCTCGACCAGTTTATTGTTGTGTTATTGATGACATTCTGGTCTATTCTAATGTGTCGTGAGGAACAGGAGCAGCACTTGAGGATTTCTTTTGCAGACGTTGGGAGAGTGCTAGTTGTTTGCTAGGTTCTTGGAGTGTTCCTTCAGGCTTGATTGTGTTGACTCCTAGGTCTTGTAGTTGTGGGATATGGTTTTTGTACGGTTCCGAGGAGGATCGAGGCCGTACAGCTTTGTCCCAGACTTGTGTACGGGAGGGAAGTCCGCAGATTTTTGGGCTTAGCAGGTTTTTACCGCCGTTTCGTGCAGGTTTGTTTGTGTATCGCTGCACCGTTGACTGGACTGACCGGAAAGGAGGTTCCTTTTTCTTTGGACTGATGCATGAGTGCGGAGTTTTCGGCAGTTGCAGACTCGGTTGACAACTGCACCAGTTATTTCTTTGCTTTCTGGTTCGGGCGACTTTGTTATTTAACTGTAATGTCTCGCGAGTGGGGCTCGATTGTGTACTGAGGTGACACTATAGAGTTATCGCTTTTACTTCCCGAAAGTTGGAGAAAGTATGAGCAGGATATCCCACTCATGATCTGGAGATGGCCGCGCTGGTCGTGCGTTGGAGATTTGGAGACACTACTTGTTCGGAGAGTCGTGTCAGATTTTCACGGACCACCAGAGCTTAATGTACATCTTCCTGCAGCGGGTGTTGATTGTTGAGACAGTCTTCTGCAGATTTACAGTTCTTGTGCGATCGTTGAGTACAGCTTAAGTTCGCCTCTACTGAGGGGACAACTTGCTCATGTCCACGCCCGTCCACTTTTCCTTAATCGCTTTCGTGAGGCACTGCCCACCGATGCTCGTTCGTCAGAGATTCTTGAGCATACTCGGCTGGGTAAAGATTCAGAGTCCTTGATTTGTGACCAAGGTGTGCTACGTTTAGGGACGCGTTTGTGTACCTGTTGCTGATAGGCAGAGACGCGAAATCCTAGAGCAGCCACATCAGTCAGCTTTCGGTGTTCATTCAAGTTCCACCAATTTGTAGCGTGACTTGTGAGATTGTTATGGGTGGATCGGGATGAAGAGTGAAGTTTCGGATTTCGTTTCAAGGTGTCTGTCTTTTTGTGTGCTTAGGTTGAGCATTTGAAACCGGATGGAGAGTTGCAACCTTTAACCGTTTCCGGAGTGGGAATGGGAGCAGATCTCCATGAATGTCGTTATGGTGTCTACCCAGGTTTAGTCAGGGTGTGACTCCTTTTGGTGTTTGTTGTCCGGTTTTACTCTGTTTGCTTAGTTGTTCTTTGTTAAGTTGGTGCATTTTCACGGAGTTTCTTCATATGCTGTATCCAATAGAGGCACCCTGTTCGCTTGCCGTCTAGGGCAGGAGCTTTAGGAAACCTTGGGTGCTGGTTGAGCTTTAGCTCCGTTTTTCCATCCGCAGGATGATGGTTTTGTGAGCGCGGGCTATACCGACTCTGGAGGATATGCTTGTGCGTACGTACTAATTGTTGTCGGCTGTTGGGATCGTCACTTGCCATTGTTAGGGTTCTCCTTCGATAGCTGTTATCAGGAGACACTCCAATTGGAAACCTTTAGGTTTTGTTGTTAGGTGGTGTCGATCTCCAGTCTGTTTTTCTGAATCTGCGCAAGTAGGATTTTTGGACCCCAGCTAGTCTAGAGGCTTCGGAAATGATCCAGTTGGTTCAGGTCAGGATGAGGTAGCCCAGTGCAGACAAAGGTCGTATGACGATCGTGGTGGTCGCAGACTTAAGTTCGTGGTGGGAGATCATGTATTCCTAAGGATTTCAGATGAATGACGTGTTGAGTTTTGGGAAGCATATCCCAGGATTGTAGGTCCTTTTGAGATCCTCAAGCGAGTTAGTTTCGTTGCCTTTAACTTGGCACATCTGCCCAGATTATTTAGTATTCACCCCGTATTCCTTGTGTAGATACTTTGTAATTACCTTCAAGACTTTCTCACATGATTCAGCACCAGACCATTTAGCTTGGAATCGATCTTTTTGTTCACCAGCATCCAATTGTGTTAATGGCTCAGCAGGTGGAGAAACTTCAGTCAAAGGTCTTGCCATTTGTGGAGGGTTCTCTTGGACGTAGCCGTATAGTGAGGTGATCACTTGGGAGGCTGCGAGCGAGATATGAGAGTTTTGTAATCTTCTCCTTGAAGGTACGCTTAGTGAGAATTTTAAATTCAGGGACGAATTTTTATAAGGGGGGAAGATTGTAACGCCTTAGATTTCGTTTAGTGTTAGTTAAGACGTTAATGCGGGTTTACTGTAAAAAGTTTACCAATTCGGTTTCCTCACATTTTATAACATTTAATTAATAATTTATTATTACTTTTTATGGGCATGCACGCACGTGTGCACGTAAATGTGAGGGTTTGTTTGTGCTAATTTTTTTCTTAGCAACCATGACACCTAACCATTTACCTAATCCTTTACTTTATCCTAATCTTTTCTTTAATCCAATCCTTAACCCTAATCCTAATTTTTTTGTGAGAAGAGAGAAGATATTCTTTTGGAGTGAGGAGGTGGCTTTATGAGGTGTGTGTGAAAGCATTAATGAAGAATTAATGCTAATGGTGCACTCACCCACACCCTTAACCTCACCTCCCTCTCTCTTATCCTTACAGACTATCTCATTTCTCTATCTCTTTTCATTTTCCTTATTCTCTCTCAACTCTAACTGAACACTTCATATTCCATCACAAATCCATCTCAAAACTTCATCTAATCTCACAAAAATCACTTCTTTGAACACCTTTTGCCTCTTGGATGCCTTGGAGCTTGCAAAGCTTGGATCATTGAGTTCTTTTGGTTAGGTAATGATCTCTTGCTGTTGTTTAGGTGTTTATTGTTTAGCTTGACTTGATAGTTTCGGTTTAGATAGCGTTTTGTATCATTTCGTGCAAATATCGTATTTTTAGTGCCTATATGTGACATCTGTGATCTGTTGTGACCCGGAAAGTTTACTAGAAAACCAAAAAATATAGTTGTGTTGTACCTGAGACCATTGGACTTCACCTGAAGAACGAGACCCCTTGCACGGACCTTGGCCGGCGACGTCTGAAGGGAGATCCGGTGACCTCGGGTTTTGAGAGGAGTTGGGGTTTGGGTTTTTCTAGGTAGGTCTATGCTGTGGTTTGGGTGTGTTTGGTTCTGTTTATTTGTTGAGTTTTCTCTGTGTACAAAATCTGGGATCACCTAGGTAGTTTCTTGTGTTACGTCTAAGCGCGATACGTTATACGACACGGATCGTGAACTTTGAGTGGTTTTGCTCTTGAGTTGTTTTCGTCGTGTCGCTACGCACGTTAGCCACAATACGGACACTTGAGAGTAAGTTTTGTGTTGTTGTGTCGGTCTAATGTAGTTTGTATATGTTTTGGTCTATTGCTAATATATACTTGCTTTGTTGTTTTATTGTTTTAGGTTCGCAGGCGGGGACATCGGACGCTGCGACAAAGGGAAAACAGGTGGTTCGCTTCACTTAGCCAAGAGCGTGGTGAGTTGATTTAACATCTACAGGGGAATCGTCCGCATGGCGTTATGCGTCTGGGCTAGAGATGACTTGACTTGTCGCATATTCTATTTCATATTTAGAGTTGCGCATATACTTTATTGCTTAGATATTGTTATGCTTGGACTAGTATCCTTAAGACACTGCACATATTATTGACGGCTCATGTTGCACGAGCACTGATTGTATGCCACACACACCGTCAATAATTGCCATGTTATGCACAACACACATACCTATATAATATTGTTTGATTAGGTACATTGAGATATTGATTCATATTTCTTTATGCATGTGACATATAGCATACCTATATACCTTAAATGCATACTTCACTTATACCCGGAGGGTATATCACATCATCACTGATAGGTAGATACATATATATTGCTAAACCTTTATGATTACACATATATCTGATTATAGCTACATATTTACCTTTACTTGATGTTATTTAGAATTGGAGAAATTAGGAACCGCATGATATATTATATTAACTTGTTGCAGTTAATTAGCAGCTTTTCCTTTATATGCTTACATTACAGTTTTATGTTGTGTATATTTTATTCATGGATTTTTGCATTGAGATATGGATTCTTCATGATGTTTTCTGGATTTGGGGGCCGTGGTAGTTTCATGAAATTATGCATTATTTGAAAAACCCGATTTTCCTTGATATGTTATTTCAGCATCCACCATGAGATTTATCGGTTCTAATATATATACCCCATGCGAGAAGGAGTCGTGGGCCGTATGATGGTACATGGTTGGGCCCGGAGGTACCCCGGGGCAAGAGTCGACGTAACATGCCTATGAGCCTGGCAGGGGAACCATACCATCCGGTGACATTACCAATGACTCGGCGGTTATTATGGGAATACCGATGGGAGTCATGTACGTATGGATACGTGGAAAGACGAGGGTCAGAGCTAGACACTCGGGCTTTTCGGATAGCGTGTGATACGTACCTATCAGGGTGCCAGTCGTGGTGACAGCACCTGATAGATCTGCATTTCTGTGTCGATACTTGACATATTATTTTCATGATATTTTACTCCTAAGTATATATAACAGTGGAGTGGGACGCTGTTATATATGCATATATATATATATATATATATATATATATTAGTGGAGTGCGACGCTAATATATATGTATACATATCAATTTATATACATCATCATATTTATTCATGCAAATATACCTAGGATATAAGAGATTCAATTGATATTGGATTTTGGACATTTGAGATTTACTTGATATTGTACATAAAGGATATATGATACTTACTTGATTTTGTACATTCAGGATATATGAGATTTACTTGATGTTATACATTCAGGATTTGTGAGACTTATAAATGATATGAGAGCCAATTTGGGAGCTGATTTGAGGAATTGGGATTTGGATTGTCTTGATGGATTTTGATCCTACCACGATATTAGGATTCCGTGGAAATGACATGTTTCACCCCATATTCCACATTATTGTTTATGCACTGTTTCATGCATTAGTGTACCTGCTAGAGTACCTTCCATGATTGTTGCATTTACATACCTTTATTCATATCATTTTTTTTTCATGTATTAGTAGTACCGATATAGTACTTTATATGATTGTTGCATACAGATTGTCATATTATCATTACTTCATATATTAGTTGTACCTATTAGTGTACCTTTCATGACTATTGCATTCATATGACCTGTTACTGCTTTTAACCTATATATGTTAGATTCGCGCTGTACGTGCATACTTGCGATTACCTGCATAAGTTATTTACTATTCACGAGTTGGCAACTCACCCCCGTTGTGCTACAGTTTGTTTTGCAGGTTGTTTCCCCAGAGTAGTCGAGGCAGGCTATTCATCTATCTATCATCTTTTACTGCGGATACCGCATCGGCTCACAGTGTGCAGTTTTGCTTTAGGTGGGTTTTGTGGTTGTTCGTGTTGTATTGTATATTCGTTGTATCCTTGTACTCTCCATCTACTACTTTCATGTTGACTTAGAGATTAGATGTGAAGACGATTTTGTATGTTATTTTGAGACTTGGATGTCTTTTATGCAGTTTTACTTCTATCGTCTTTTATTTCTTTGCTACGGCGTCGTATATCTGTTGTGGTGGTTGTTTTCCGTCTTTGGGCGTGTTTTTGCTCCCGTTTGGGGATGCTTTACTTATATTTATATTGTACCCATTTTTGGGGCTGGTTTTTACAAAGGAGGTGCTGCAAAAATTTTAAAGGAAGAAAAGTAGGACTTTTAAAGAATTTAGGTTGATATTTCAAATATTTTAAAACTTCTATTAATTCTTACTACTTTTGATGGTTTAGATTGTTGGGTTTTCGGCTTACTTAAATTGCGTTAAGCCTGTAGACGTTGCGTGGTTTGAGGGCCATCACGTGCCATTTTCGGGTCGTGTCAATTCTCATCTCCCCTTCATCTTCTTCTTCATCAAGAGAAAGCTTTCTAGCTTTTCTCAAGGTGAAGAAATATTGTTTGAAAAGTAAATCTAAAGTGAGCAAAATTCCTACTTCATCATCCTCTACTATACTAGCCATTTAGTTTAGGGTGTTTGCTTCACTAATTCCATATTAGTGAAGTGGTATCTTGAATTGGTGTCTCCTCGATGTAGATCATCTTCGGTCTCGAAAACTTCAAGATAGCTTGTTCCCATCTTGTGGAGACTTTTTAGAATCTGGGAGTTCACTACTTGGAGCGAAGGGACAACTACACGAAGCTATTGAAGTGAAGGAACGTTCTACAAAGGTTGTATTCCTTGTTCACTTAGATGTAAAGGTGTTTACATGTTGTTTCATCTAAATCTCTAGTTAAGATTCTAGGTTAGGGTTCTTTAGTACGGCAAATTTTTGAAATTGGCATTGACGATGCCTGCCGAAACCTTGCTGCCGCACTAGGGAACCCTGCAGTGGTATCAGAGCCATGCTAGAGAATTAGACGATATTTGTAGAATTACGAAAACGAAACAACTCCGAAACACACGAAATAAATATCCAGTTTCTGTCGAAATTTTTAAAGTGTCAAATTTTTTTTAAGCAACTACATATGTTATATGAGATGTAACATGAACACAGTAGAAATTTGAACCTTCCACACCGGATTTTGGCCAGCCACAAGGCAAGAATTTCCGAGCTCATCGGTTTTTCTAGGGCATTTAGGCTTCAAATTTTTATGGTGTTCCAGTCTCTGGGTTTTGGTATTTCAGGTGTTGCTTGTTTTTGCTAAAATTGCATGTGATATTATCTTTGTGCAAAGGCAATTCGGTGTGTTTCGTAGTCATAATTCTTACATCGTTTCGGGTTATTTAGGCGATGTTAAAAAGTTCGAACAGATATCAATAACCCAATTTTTCCCTCGCTGGAAATTTTCCAAGAGTTGGATTTTTCGAAATTTCAAATCTTCAGAAAATCATGCAGGTTTTCTGTGGACCATCTACAATAATGAAACCATAACTCAATTATGTGACCATCGGAACCACCACCAAACCCTAGGGTTTGTGGTAGTTCCGCGGCGCCATAGGTGAGGCAAGGGTTGACCCTTCTGCGGTTGGTCCATAGGTGCTGTGGCAGGTTCTGGCTACTTTTTAAACTCCGCTCAAGTGTTGAGTTCTTTGGGAAATTTTGGTTGTTTGTTGATTCGATCGAAAAGTTTAATATCGTCTAATTATCTTTGATTGTGATACAATATTTGGAATCCACAATAATTAGTTATGAGATGACTAATTTGAATTTTATAAATCTAGCAATTCAGTCTCATTTGATCGGTTGCCACGGGATTTTGATATGGATAAAAAGTCTGTCGCAATCACGTAGCGTACGCGGATACTCGCCGGGTAACCTTACTAGATAGCCACGGCCCATAGCCCCGACCAAGTGACTGTAGGAGAACCCCGTCACCAAAAGCATCCGTTTGGGTGCTTGCTGTAACATTTTGAAAATTTTAGATAATAAATTAATTTAAGTAATTAAATAATAAAATGTTAATTTAAAAGGTTATTGAAACAAAATAGGACATTTTCATAAGTAGTGTGTGAAATTAATTAAATTGAAATAATTTAGATAATTAATTAAATTATTTAATTAGACAAATAATGTTATTTAATTTTTATTGTAGTAAAGAAGGTTTTTTTTAAAAGTTAAGGTAGAATTAAATTAGTAAAGAAAATAGTGTTTATATAATAACATGAGTAATGAGGGGTTTATGTGAGAAAGTTAGTATCCTTATGCTAATTAGAGTTGTATGAGGGGTTTTGTGAAAAGTTTAGGTAATTGTGAAAATTTGGTATTTGTGAGGGTTAATATGTAAAAGGGGTAAGGTCATGTTGAAACTTAAGTTACACTCATGGCATAACATATCCTAGATGACACCTCTTGCATACACCTCCTCCTTGCATGAAAACCCCACCATCTTCCATGCTACACCTCCTACTTGGATGAAACCATCCCAATCCTTTTGGTGACACCTCCTTCTACAGCCGTCACTCACTCTCCTTATCTTGTTCAGTTCATATATCATTTGAAAATGAGAATTAAACTGAAAGGAAAGAAGAAAACATCCTAGAACAACAAAGAAAAAGAAAAGAAAAGAAAAGAGATGAGAAGGAGAGAACTAGGTGCTAAGGATTCTCACCACCACCAAGCTAGAAGCTAAGAGCTTGTACATCTTGGAGGAAGCTTTTCTAGAAATCTTTGTAGGTATAATCTTTAATCTCTGTAGAAATTGTAGTCCTGTAACTGTTTAAAAGTAGAAATCGGATATCGGATATATGATATTTTAGGAAAAATATAGGCTCTGTGAAGATCTGCTGTAACTTAGATAATAATTAACATAACCAAACAGTACCTTAATCTTATAGACTGGACCTAGAATAAACCCTAGGAAGAAGAATCCTTTTGCTCGGAATTTGGCCGGCGACAATAGCCAAAAATCCGATGTCGCCGGATTTTTGAAGGAGTTGGGTGTTGTGGTTTTTATGGTAGGTCTCTGTAGATGGATTAAGTTGTATGGTATTGTTTGTTTAAGTTATTTTAGCAGTATATGGAATCTGGAAGCTAATATCTGAAATAGGGGTTAAGATTCTACAGCACGACACGGATGTTCGTAACGCGTTTTTGTTTTCTGTTACGAACAACGATTGGTCAAATTCCAGTTAGTATAGGTCTTAGATAGTTTACAATAGTCGTACGTAGTGTAGTTAATACGTAAAACTTGTATTTTCATGTTTTCGCCATATCGGAGTTTAGTCGTTTCTTATACAAATTAATATCGATGTTAGATTTGAGTACGGGAACTTCAAAGGCCACAAGGAAAGGAAAGGAATTGATGATCTGAGTAGATTCGACGCATTCCGGTGAGTAGACTAAACATCTACCGGGAGATTTTGTATGGATGGCATGATACGCCCGTAGTTTAAGATTAAATTATAATTGTTCCCTAGTATAAAAAGTTTGATCGTATGCATCCATATAAAAATATCATTATGTTAATAACTGTTAGAACACTGCACAATTATCGACGAGTCATGCTGCACGTGCACATATCTACATGTTACACTACACATCGTCGATATTAACATGTCACGTATGTAGGGTTTCTTTAGCACCTCACCTAGGGTTTTTGCAAGCATCACACATGCCATATTAAAATTTTTATGAGGTGTTAAACAAACAAACCTAGGAATCGAACTAGAATATTTAGAGTAACAAGTTCTAGTATCATATACTAGCTAGTGTCTAACACTAAGTGGGAAGAGATGCAACCTTTGTAAACCTCCACGCAACTCCTTGGATCTCCTAGGATTTGAACGAGCTAGCTTGAACTTCCTCCACGTCCACGATGATCCACCCGAAGTACCTTTGCTCAAAGCTCCTTGCTCCACTAGATCACAATGATGATGAAGCAAACAAACTACACCAATGGGCTAAACAAGTATAGTGTGATGATATGGTTGTGTTCTCATATAAAAACCCTTTCTTTCTTTTACCATCACTCACTTAGAATTCTAAAGAGAGAGCTAGAGAGAGGAAGAAGAAGATGGCAACCCTTGAGCTCATTTCTTTTGGATGAAGATAATGAGAAAAGATAAATATGAAGGATATATATCTCATCTCAAACCATGGTTAATAAATATCTAGATATTTTAGAATGAGGAAAAATAACAAGAGAAATTAAACCATGGTTCCAAACTAGGTCAAGTAAAGAATAGTCAACCATGATTTAATATTAATTTTATTTTTATCATTCTAATATATAAATGTATTCACTTTCCATGTGAGTCTTATATTGCCAACTTTCTTGTATCATCAACCATGATACAAATGCATGTATGTATGTGTGTATGCATATAAACAAGTACATATACATCCATGCATTCATCATAAAGAAAAGATTTATTTAAATGAGATAAAAATCAATATTAAATCAACACTTGATTTAATAAACCGGTCATATCTCATACGACCCGACCAATAGTAAACGCCCGATTAAAACACGACATCATATACACGTATTTAATCGAGCTCCTGCACATATCTCATATGTACACCACATCGTTTCCCCTGAGCCAGAAAACTCCTGTGATGTACTCTAAGACACGTCAATACGCCGGCAGTAGGTGATGATCACATCAAACACCCACAAGCCGCAAGCGGTCAGCTAAACGTAACGGCCACCCGGGTATTGAGCGATCAGAAGAAGAAAAAGCGAACCTGTCAAAACTCCCGTCGAGCCAACATGCAACACTTACCGTACAGTACGGTCTCTATGTCAGATATGCTGCATGTCGAGTCTAGAGATGGTAACGTCGACCCCAATAACTCAATATATCATGCCGGTATATGGTCTACAACAGATCGAGAAACTACTGATAACACTTATCAGTAATATCTCAGCAGCCCTGGCCAGGGACTTCCTGTTATAGCCAATCGTGCATAGCGCAACATCAACCCCAATACTGGGAGAGACGAAACCCCTCCTATCGCTCATCTCCTACATGTGCCTCGGGACTGTACCCAAAATCCACCTATTTGCACGACTCAGAAGAGCCGTGGTAGGGTGGATATCAATGTACAGTGGGAGGACACACAAGACTCTATGACGATCTCGGGTCTACAGAATAACCTGTACTGTGTCACCTGAGAACTTCTATCCGACGTATGATATAATACCACATAGGAGTTCTCGGCGAGTCCGTTCAGTGTACCCAGTCTCACTGAGCACCCGTATAAAATTTTTGGTGTCACCACACCAGATGGATATGGGATCATCCATCGCCTCATCATATGGGACAAGAATGGTATACGCTAGTCTACTCTGGAATATCGATACCCTGTCTCGATATACCTACGACTAGGAACATTTCAAGGATATGTTTATAAACTACAGATGTCCCACTAGTATGATCCACATCATAATCCCAGTAGTCAAGCAAATATCCTAAGGGCTTTATCAACATGTACCAAATGAGTAAAAGCATGATCATGTGAACATATGATAAAGTACAACCAGATAGCATACTATCATGTCGAGCAAGACTGTCCTCTGAATATATATATATATATATATATACATATAAATATAAATATATATATATATATTTATATATATATACACACACACATCAGTTCATACACTATCATATAATGGCCTCTAGGGCATACATATATCCAACAATCTCCCACTTGCACTAAGGCCAATTATTGGCGTATCTCATACCCAACATCTCAAAAAGTCGCCTATGCTGCGGCTGAGGGAGGGCCTTGTTGAATGGATCCGCGGTGTTATCCTTTGTATCCACTCTCTTAATCTCGATCTCGTGGCGATCAATTATCTCCCGGATCAAATGATATCGCCTCAGGATGTGTCTGGACTTCTGATGGGACCTGGGCTCTTTGGCCAACGCCATAGCTCTATTCTTGTCACAATACAAAGGTATTGGATCAATAATGGTTGGAACTACTCCTAGCTCCGAGATGAACTTCCTCATCCAGACGGCTTCCTTGGCAGCATCATTTGTAGCGATGTACTCAGCTTCCATCGTACAGTCTGCAACGGTATCATGTTTAGAACTCTTCCAACACACCGTCCCTCCGTTGAGGGTAAATGCAAACCCTGAGATAGATAAAGGCCTCCATTTGGAGATTATCACTCTGGATGCTCGAATCGATAAAGGCCTCCATTTGGAGATTCTCGTTACCATACACCAAGAACAATTCTTTAGTCTTTCGAAAGTACTTAAGAATGTTCTTCACAGCAGTCCAGTGATTCTCCCCTGGGTTTGACTGATACCTTCTTACTACACTCAGTGCATAAGCTATATTAGGGCGTGTACACAACAACGCATACATTATTGATCTTACGGCTGAAGCGCAGGGAATAATGCTCATGCGGGCTCTCTCTTCATCAGACTTTGGGCAATAGTCCTTGGAGAGAGTGACTCCGTGGCAAGCGGGTAAGGCACCCCGCTTGGAGTCTTCCATACTAAACCTCTTTAGTATGGTGTTGATGTACTTGGTTTGGGACAATCCCAATAACCGTTTGGATCTATCCCTATCGATTCTTATGCTCAATATGTTCATGGCATCACCCAGATCCTTCATGGAGAACCTTTGTGATAAGAATGATTTGACCGACTGTAGCATAGGGATGTCATTTCCTATCAGAAGAATGTCATCCACGTACAATACGAGGAATGCGACAGTTCTCCCTACAGTCTTCTTATAAACACAAGGTTCATCTGGATTTTTTATGAAATAAAACTCGTTGATAACATCATCAAAACAGATGTTCCAACTCCGTGATGCCTGCTTTAATCCATAAATGGATTTAAGCAACCTACATGCTTTCCCGCTGCTCCCACTATTAATGAAGCCCTCTGGCTGATCCATATAAACGCATTCCTCTAAATCACCATTTAGAAATGCAGTTTTAACGTCCATCTACCAGATTTCATAGTCGTAGTGAGCATCAATAGCAAGTAGGATCCGAATGGATTTAAGCATTGCTACCGAAGAGAAAGTCTCGTCATAGTCCAGTCCTGGTCTTTGACGAAAGCCTTTCGCTACCAACCTTGCCTTATAGGTCTCCACCTGTCCATCTACACCGATCTTTCTTTTAAAGATCCATTTGCAGCCTACATGTTTTATCCCAGAGGGTACATCCTCCAAAGTCCATACTTTGTTGGTGTACATGGACTCCATTTAGGATCTCATGGCATCCAGCCACTTCATAGAGTCACCACTCGTGATAGCTTGCTGAAAACTGGCAGGGTCATCATCATCCATGATGCAATCTTCTCTATCACCATCAATGAGAAAATCGTAGTATATCTCTGGTGGGAGAGAAGTCTGGCCAGATCTACGGAGTGGCTGAGGTTCATTAGATTCTGTTGGAACATCAGGTTCAACCAAGGCGTCATTTGTAACTTGTGTTTCTAGAACCTCTTCTAGATCTACCACATTGCCATCAGTATTATTTGGATAAATCTCATTTTCTAAAAATGTGGCATACTGAGAGACAGACACTTTTTGTTCCTCCTTGTTGTAGAAAAGATACCCAAACGAATGTTTTGGATATCCCACAAATATACACTTGACCGATCGTGTCTCGAGTTTGTCTGGATTCTGCTTTTTGACAAAAGCCGGACAACCCCAAATCTTAATTCGTTTAAGAGATGGTCTCTTCCCATACCATATCTCATATAGAGCGGTAGACTCGGTCTTGGTTGGAACTTTGTTTAACAGAAAAGCTGCAGTCTCCAATGCATGCCCCCAAAAGGAGAGAGGTAACTCAGAATCACTCATCATCGATCGCACCATATCTAATAGGGTACGATTTCGCCGCTCTAACACTTGTGCTGTGGTGTGTAAGGGGAAGTGAGCTGAGAGAGAATCCCATTCTCTTTTAGGAAGTTCAAGAACTCAGTACTATGGTACTCTCCACCTCGATCTGATCGAAATATCTTGATGCTCATTCCTGTTTGTTTTTCTACTTCAAGTTTGTACTCCTTGAATTTCTTGAAAGCTTGAGACTTATGCTTTATCAAAAACACATGACCGAATCTTGAGAAATCATCAGTAAAAGTTGTGAAGTAGGAAAAACTGCCTCTAGCATTTGTAGACATTGGTCCACATACATCACTATGTATGAGGCCCAAGAGCTCAGTAGCTCTTTCTCTGTGTCCACTAGACGGAGTTTTGGTCATTTTACCTTTGATACAAGACTGACAAGTCGCATAAGATTTATACTCAAAAGGTTTTAAATATCCATCTTTATGAAGCTTTCTTAGTCTTGTTTCATTAATATGACCAAGTCTACAATGCCAAAGAAAAGCTTCATTTATATCTGAAAATATTCTTTTATTTGTGTGTTCAATGTTGAAAACTGTGTGCTGATTAAGGACGTATATCCCGTTATTTAGCGTACCACAACCAATCAACTCTTGATTTAGTTTAATGTTCATAACATTGTGTTGCACAGCAAATGATATCCTTCATTGTCTAACAAGGAAATAGATATAATATTACATAGCATTCCTGGTACAAAATAACATGGGTTCAAAACCAATATACAACCCGACGGCAACCCTAGGTGATACTCTCCCACTGAAACTGCATGTACATTGGAACCATTTCCAACCCAGAGAGTATGATCACCTGTCTTCAAAACTCTTCTATTTCTCAACGCCTACACAGAATTGCAAATATGGGAACCCGAACCGGTATCTAATACCCAGGAAGCAGAGTTAATAGAAAAACAGTTTTCAGTCATGAACACACCTGAAGCTGAAGCATCACCATGCTTCTTTTTCTTGAGTTCAAGGTACTCAGTACAGTTCCGCTTCCAGTGTCCCGTCTTCTTGCAGTGGAAACATTCTCTCTTCCCCGACTCCGCAGCTTTGGGTTTGTCTTTTTCCTTCGCCTTCTTGATTCCTCCTCTCGGCATGGTGAACTTCTTCTTATTCTTTCTCTTGGCCTTGGCGTTTGGGAAGGAAGGAAAAGATTGTCCAATAAGCAGAGAGGGGGACTTCGCTTTCAGCGTGCTCTCCGCACTCTTAACATACTGAGATGTCCGGGTAGTGACTTCTCCATGTCATGCATGTTGAAGTTCACTATGAATGGAGCAAAGGCGGAGGGAAGAGGCTGAATAACAATATAAGTATACTGTTCGTTATCCATTGTCCACCCGAGGTCCTCAAGCTCTTCTATAAGAGATATCATCTTCAAAATGTGATCTCCTACTGATGTGCCAGGAGCCATCCGCATATGAAACAACTTTCGAGATGCTTCATATCTCAGGGTCCGAGATTGCTCTCCATACATATCTTTTGTATGGAGAAAAATGGATTGGATGTCTATATGCCCGTGTTGCTTTTGATGTGTATTATCCATCGATGCAAGCGCGAGGCATTTAGCAGTAGCACAGTCAATATCCCACGTTTTGTGGATTTCCCTATCCGCGGTGGAAGATTCAGGTCGTGGGGTGGGCGAGGCTTTGGAAGTGAGGACATATGATACTTTATCATATGTTAGAGCAATGTTTATGTTCCTAATCCAGTCTTTGTAGTTTGGTCTGGTCAGCTTGTTTTTATCTTGTAGAAGCTTAAGGCCTGTCATTGGTATCTGCCATTAAGAGAGAGAAAAGAATACACTCAGCGAAAGCTCTTGCAAAGATCAGATTGGTTAATATCTCATCTAATCGATGTCTCCCACTGTTTTTATCATATTTTCTTTAAAACCTTTTAAAATGAAAACTAGCCGGGATTAATTACATTCTACAACTTCGCTAACCGTTCAGCCAGGCCAGTGCCGGTACATTGAGGGAGGTTCCCCGTGCTTTCGCACGGACCTAATTAGACTAAACCTCGTTTTCCCAGAGGCGTAGCCCCGTTGACACCTTTCGAGACACCTAATGGGTTAGCTAATTGTAAAGTGCAAAACTCTCTCGGGAGCAACTCTTGCTCACAGTGGGATCGGGATCCTAATATCATATTGAAGGTATGCAATCTTATTGCAAATTTCAAATCTTGAAACTCCCGATATTGTTTTTACCCCTAGCACTCATGACCTTAACTATGGGCAACATATCATAAGTACTAGTCAAGTTCTTCCCGTCATTTCGTGATTAACTAGACCCACCCACATGACCCTTAACTAAATTCAACATAATCATATGAATGTCCTAACTAATCTGCATCATATGCAGTGTAGGAAGACATCACTTAGCTACCGTACACTGCGCCTTAACTAAAGTCAAAATACGTAGCACGAATACTAAGTACTCTACTTCCTAAAAAGACGGAGGGCTGCGGATAGTTTTTAAGAAAACTTTTAACGCTTTGAACTTGATATCGTTGTTGAATCAAATGGGTTTAAAAGGAGTCTCTTAATCTCCGCACTTTGAAAACTTGCTTTTCCATAAAAAGTCGAGTAGGTTTCAAATTCGATTCTGCAACATCTTTTTAGGTTTATTTTTCTTTACATTAATCTCATTAATGTAGTCTCATCATTTAAGTCCTAAAGCCATCACAGAAAAGAAGCAAAAATAGAACGTACACTTATGCCATCCGCATTCACCTCAATGTTCCGTTATGCACCGTTAGGTTACTTAACTAACGGCATAGCGGAACGGGACTAGTGCGGGTGTAAAACATAATTAACATTTATTATATATCATATATATAATACCATTCGTCTCAACATATAAAGTGATCACATCACAGAACAAACACAGCAGAAGCACATATGAAAATATAGGATATCTAGGAGGTCCGTATTTAGTATTTAGCCATCAATAGAAAATACGGATTCCAAGGTCGTGATGAATGGCCAAGCCCACACCCGTAGACCCCTACGAGAGCGACAAGTGACCCTACCAATTCTAGAGTTTAGGAGACCCGGTCTCGACTCCTCGAGATGGCCTCCCACTGAACCCTAGAACCCGGTCACTTGTGCTCCCCTCCTTGGGTCTATCCTAATACGGAAAAGTAAATAATATACAACAATGGTGACATCATCCTCAGCCCGGAAGTGCCCCAAATAAAAGAATATTACATACAATTTAATTTTACATGAATGAAAATAAAAACTCTCATCTCACATAAAACCCCCGGCCATTCATTCGCGACAATCCTGCACAACATATCTCAGTAACACATAACATCACATGTTATCAACATAAGCAAGTATGCATATCCCAATTGTCGTTGATGTATAGCAACGAAACCGGTGATGCACTACATGCTACACTTACGATCACAGAAAATAAAGTGAAAAACAATCACATTCAGATATATCATGACGATGTTAAACGTTTCGATTAAATCAATAAACACCCACAACGTACCCCGAGAGCTCAACACTTGAGCGAAGTTGAAAGTACTCAAAAGACGTGCCGCGGTGTCTATGGTCCAGCCGTAGAAGGAGTTAACCAATGCCTTACCTATGACACCACGGAACTACGGCAAATCCTAAGGTCCGATCGCGGTTCCGTGGGCATAGAATCGAGTTAAGGTTAGTATGGTCCTCTAGAGGGTCCATACGAATACTTGCACTACTTATTGAATATAATCAACTTGGAAAATTACAACACTTGAAAATTTTAGAGGCGGTGATAATGTGGGGTTTGAAAATCTGTTCGAACTGTTAAACATCGTCAAAGTTACCAATACAATGTTAAATTTACGACTACGAAACACTACGAAATAGCCCCTAAGCACAATAGTCATCACATGAAAAATTGAGCTTAGCAAATAATCCCTGAAAACCCAAAACCAACACACCAGTGCACACAAGCAAAACGAGCCCAAAAGGAGGTGGGATGGCCGGCATCCCTGGTTTTTGGGGCTTGGGGCTCGGTTAAAATCCGAGGGAAGGACCCCATTTTTCTTGTATGCTCTAGTGGTGTCCCAAATAAGCTTCTGCAATTGTTTAAATAATTTTTCTGGATCGTTTAAAAATCGACAGAGAGCAGATCTAGGGTTTCCAGAAATCCATGTTTTCCGTATTTGTTTCATTTTCGTAATATCTAACATCGTCTAAAATTCTAGCCTGGCTCTGATACCACTATAGGGTTTCTTTAGCACCTCACCTAGGGTTTTTGCAAACATCACACATGCTATATTAAATTTTTTTATGAGGTGTTAAACAAACAATCCTAGGAATCGAACTAGAATATTTATAGTAACAAGTTCTAGTATCATATACTAGCTAGTGTCTAACACTAAGTGGGGAGAGATACAACCTTTGTAGACCTCCTCGCAACTCTTTGGATCTCCTAAGGTTTGAACGAGCTAGCTTGAACTTCCTTCACGTCCACGATGATCCACCCGGAGGATCTTTGCTCAAAGCTCCTTGCTCCACTAGATCACAATGATGATGAAGCAAACAAACTACACCAATGGGCTAGACAAGTGTAGTGTGATGATATGGTTGTGTTCTCATATAAAAACCCTTTCTTTCTTTTACCCTCACTCACTTAGAATTCTCAAGAGAGAGCTAAAGAGAGGAAGAAGAAGATGGAAACCCTTGAGCTCATTTCTTTTGGATGAAGATAATGATCAAAGATAATGAGAAAAAATAAATATGAAGGATATATATCTCATCTCAAACCATGGTTAATAAATAACTAGATATTTTAGAATGAGGAAAAATAACAAGAGAAATTAAACCATGGTTCCAAACTAGGTCAAGTAAAGAATAGTCAACCATGATTTAATATCAATTTTCTTTTTCTCATTCTAATATATAAATGTAGTTACTTTCCATGTGAGTCTTATATTTCCATCTTTCTTGTATCATCAACCATGATACAAATGCATGTATGTATGTGTGTATGTACATCAACATGTACATATGCCACCATGCATTCATCATAAAGAAAAGCTTTATTTAAATGAGATAAAAGTCAATATTAAATCAACACTTGATTTAATAAACCGGTCATATCTCATACGACCCGACCAATAGTAAACGCCCGATTAAAACACGGCAACATATACACGTATTTAATCGAACTCCCACACATATCTCATATGTACACCACATCGTTTCGCCTGAGCCAGGAAAGTCCTATGTGGGACTCTAAGACTCGTCAATACGGCGGCAGTAGGTGATGATCACATCAAACACCCACAAACCGCAAGCGGTCAGCTAAACGTAACGGCCACCCGGGTATTGAGCGATCAGAAGAAGAACAAGCGAACCTGTCAAAACTCCCGTCGAGCCAACTGTTCATATCAGATTATTGCATTTTTATACCGCCCAATTTTTATCATATTACATATCGGTAGGTACTCTTGAGCCGTGTTTGCTAGTCAATTGCAGGATACAGGTTCTCGGCTCTAAACGGTGAAATTCATAGAAAAACACGACAAAACCCGGGTTCCTGCCAACCACAGATAAAACACGGATCTCCGCTCTTTATCCGTCTGTTGCCACATACCAGTTTAAGAGACAAAATGGCAAATCAATGTCATTTTCATGCACAAGGCTCAATGGCAACACAAGATCCAAGAAATCTACGCGGAGCTCGAGAAAATCATTACAAAAGATCCACATCAAATCTCCTTTTGCTCAACAGAAATTCTGGAAAAATCGTGAAGAAAATCTGAGAAAACACATATACCAGAATAAAGGACATAGAAAACCAGGGAAGCACAAGAAAACCTAGACCCCAACTCACCTATACGGCCGCGGAACCGCGGCCAATAGGGGGTATAGGCCGTGGTTCCCCGGCAACGGCGCCATTTGATTGGTAGAGATTCTACGTGTTCAAGTTGCCCTTTGTCGCCAAAATCCATTTTTTCACCCACAACCCATCGCCTTTCTCTATTGACGTTTTCTTACCCTCACCTTCTCCGCTTTGACTATACTAAACTCGTTTAGTGTATGTCCGCTTGGACTCGGGACACTAGCGCCCGCCTAGTCCGCGTTACGTTAGTCGCTACCGACTACGCGATCGACTCAGACGTCGAAACTCCGTCCACTCCTCTTTCACCCTTACCTTTGCCGGCCAACACCGGCGTTGACCGGAATTCTGTTCATACATCTTCACCTTCACCATCACCAACCTCTTCTTCCGCGATGTTTGGATTTAATCCGAACATCTCTTTGACTACCCCTGGATTGGCTCCACCTCCTACGGAGACCAATAACCCACCACCACCGCCTGTTGTAGCGCCGCAGCGAATCGCGCTCCAGGATCGTTTCTATCCCACCCGTTCTGCACTTCCTACCTGCCTTTCTCTTCCACCGGCCAATGGGGATAATTTTGAAATTAAGCCTCACTTCATCAACATGCTTCCACGATTTCATGGGCTTGAATCTGAAGATGCCTATATCTTCATCAATAAATTTCAAAACGTTTGTGCCATCATGAAAACTACCCAACTGTCGGACGATGCTATACGCCTACGGGTCATTCCGTTCACTTTATGCGATCTTGCTGAAAAATGGCTGTATAGCACCGCTTCCCACTCAATAACCAGTTGGCACTAGTTTGTTAAAGCGTTTCTAAAAAAATTCTATCCGAATCATAAAACCGCAAGGATCCGCAATGAAATCAACCAATTCTCTCAGCTTCCTTCTGAACCCTTCTGGAAGTGCTTTGACAGGTACAAAGACCTTCTTGTTCAGTGTCCTCACCACGGTATAGAGAAATGGCAACTTTGCCAAACTTTATACGAGGGCCTGAACCCAGCAACGAAGCAGTTGTTGGAAACCATCTGTCAGGGCCACTTCCTATCGAAATCTGACGAGGAAGCGTGGCAATTCTTTGACGACCTTGCGGAGCAAACGCTACAATGGGAGAGCACCAGACCGACTTCTTCTTCTTCTACCTCCACCTCTACCGGTCAGTCTAGGGTAGGAATTCACCAACTTGACGTCTCTATTGCGATGAAAGCTGAAATGGCTGCAATAACGAGAAAGCTTGAAGCGATAGAGAGCAAATTTTCTTCTCCTGCTTCTACCCCTGTTCTTCCCCTTCGTACCATCTGCGCTTGTTGTTCCGATCCTTCTCACTTGACCGAAGATTGTCCTTACAATCCACCATCGCAAGGACAGGATCAGGTTAATGCTGCATTCCAGCAAAGACCGAGGAATGATCCATACTCTTCCACCTACAATCCCGGTTGGAGGAACCACCCCAATTTCGCCTGGAATCAAAATCAGAATCAATTCCAAGGCAACAATTTCGAAAGGGCCCCTCCGCCGCAACAACAAGCGCAACAACAAACTCAACAGCAGTTTCAGCAACCCTTCCAACCCCAACCTTTCCAAAATCAGACGAACAACTTTGCACCCAACAATTCTTTTCCACCAAACAACTTTGTTCCGTCAAACAACGATAAGGTTTCCTCGCTCGAACGAAGTCTGGAGGCGTTCGTTAAACAATCGACACAATCCACCGCCAACATCCAGTCTTCCATTCAGTCCTTAGTGCAACACACTGCCGCTCACGGGCAAAGCATCAAGACCATCGAGGCCCAGATTGCACAGCTGAATGCGGCCTTGAGCGAGCGAGAGAAGGGGAAGCTTCCGTCCCAGCCACTCCCAAATCCCGGTCACCCACAGAATGTACATGTTGCTCTTGAACAACAGAACCATAATATGAGTGCCGTGACCACATTGAGATCGGGAAAGATGCTGCAAAAGAACATTGGCACACGGATCAACGATGACACCCCGGCCGCTTCTTCTTCTTCTTCTTCTTCTTCTTCTTCTTCTTCGTCTCCTGCTTCTTCGTCTTCTGAGCCTATTCTCCGTTCTTCACAAGGCTCTCCTTCCTCTTCTTCTGCTTTGAATGGACCCACTTCTCACTCCATGAAAACACCTGTTCTGGGATCCGTTCCAACTCCATAATCTCCTCCACAAGCATTAGACTCAACCAATTTTAAAAACGTCCCATTTCCAAACCGGTTGAGGTCTAATAAACAAAATCCTCAAATGGAGAAGATTCTGGAGTTATTTAAGCAGGTTAACATTAACATTCCTCTTTTAGATGCCGTCCAACAAGTCCCATCCTACGCTAAAATCTTAAAGGACTTGTGCACGAAAAAGAGGAAGTCTCAGGTACCAAAGAAAGTTTTCTTGGCTAGTGCTGTGAGTGATGCTCTTACCCAATCTTTACCACAAAAACGGAAGGACCCTGGCTGTCCTACGATTTCTATTACCATTGGGGATAAGAACATCAACCGCGCACTATTAGATCTTGGTGCCAGTGTTAACCTGCTTCCGTACTCAGTATACGAGCAATTAGGCGTAGGAGAGCTGAAACCCACACACTGTACTCTCCAAATGGCCGACCGATCGATCACCCATTCTAGGGGTGAGCTAGAGGATGTGTTAATCAAAGTCGGGGACTTCATATTCCCCGTTGACTTCATTGTATTAGACACAGCCTGTAGCTAACCCTCGGAATCAACTTCCGGTGTTACTCGGTCGCCCATTCCTTGCAACCTCAAATGCTGTGATCAATTGTCGCAATGGTTCGATGAACCTCTCTTTTGGAAACATGACGATTGAACTCAACATTTTTAGGTTGGGGAATCAGCCCGCCGAACCTAATGCTCATATACTGGACGTCTGCTCGATCCAGGAGATCACCCCTGAAGAGTGTGAATTCGAGGAGTTTCTGTTCGATCATGCTAACCTTAACGCCACTAGTGCGTTCCTCCTCGAACCTGCTGCTGTTTCTGCGCCCGACAACAACTACGAGTGTTTCACATTCTTGAACGATCTTAGCCGCTCGCAACCCGAGTTTGAATCCTTCGAATTTCCAGATGAGTTACCTGAACCATCCGACTCGGTCGCTTACACTCGTTTTGAACCTTTGCTGGAATCTTTTGAGTTCGAGACCGTTTCACCAATCTTGCCTTCCATCGTTTCACCTCCAACGCTCGAACTCAAGCCTTTTCCGTCTCACCTTAAGTACGCTTACTTAGGTGAGAACGAGACCCTCCCTGTCATCATCTCGGCTTCTCTAGCTCCAGAGCAAGAGAAAGCCCTTCTCGCGGTCTTGCACAGCAACAGGCAAGCTTTTGGCTGGTCCATGGCCGACATCAAGGGAATGAGTCCCCTGATCGTTGAGCATCACATTCATCTGATGGATGATGCCAAACCAGCCCGGGATCCACAAAGAGGTCTCAATCCAGTCATGAAAGAGGCTGTGAAGAAGGAGATCGTAAAATGTCTAGATAGTGGTATCATTTACCCTATCTCTGATAGCCAGTGGGTTAGCCCCATTCATGTTGTCCCCAAGAAGTCGGGCATCACGGTCATAACCAACGAGGCGAACGAGTTAATCCCCACTCGCACCCAAACTGGGTGGCGAGTATGCATTGATTACAGAAAACTCAACGCCGCAACACGGAAAGACCACTTTCCGCTACCTTTCATTGACCAGATGCTTGAACGATTGGCCGGACACGAGTACTACTGCTTTCTTGATGGCTACTCCGGCTATAATCAAATTCCCATCGCCGAAAAAGACCAGGACAAGACCACTTTCACTTGTCCTTTCGGCACGTTTGCATATCGTCGCATGCCCTTTGGGTTATGCAATGCGCCCGCTACCTTCCAGCGGTGTATGATGGGAATCTTCTCAGAAATGGTGGAAAAATTTCTGGAGATTTTCATGGATGATTTCTCCATCTTCGGCGATTCCTTCAACGAGTGTTTGCTGCATCTTGACGCTGTCCTTACCCGATGTAAGGACAAGAATCTCACTTTGAATTGGGAGAAGTGCCACTTCATGGTGCGCGAAGGTATTGTCTTAGGACATATCATCTCGCAAAATGGCATAGAGGTTGACAAAGCAAAGATTGAGGCCATTTCCAATCTACCTCCTCCCCGATGCGTCATAGATATCCGAGCCTTCCTTGGCCATGCCGGTTTTTATAGACGGTTCATCAAGGACTTTAGAAAGATTGCTAGGCCCTTGACTCTTTTGCTGGCCAAGGATACGCCATTCGACTTCAACTCGAGCTGTGTGACTGCATTCGAGTCATTAAAACGCTCACTCACTTCTGCTCCCGTTCTTTCTTCACCTGACTGGACGCACCCATTTGAGATTATGTGCGATGCATCCGACTTTGCCATTGGTGCTGTCCTTGGACAACACATAAACAAGATGCCGCACGTAATCTAGTATGCGAGCCGAACCCTGAACGACGCCCAACTCAATTATACAACAACTGAGAAGGAATTCTTCGCTGTTGTATTCGCTTTAGAAAAGTTCAGGCCCTACCTCATCGGCTCTCCAGTCATTGTCTACACCGACCATTCTGCTCTGCGCCATCTTTTTGCGAAGAAAGATGCAAAATCTCGGTTAATCCATTGGATCCTCTTGCTTCAAGAGTTTGACCTTGTCATTAAGGACAAACGAGGATGTGAAAACGTAGTTGCCGATCATCTCTCACGACTTCCTTCTTCGCCTTCGCTTCCAATTCCGATCAACGACGTTTTCCCGGATGAACAGCTCTTGACAGTATCTTGCGAACCCTGGTTCGCAGATATTGTGAACTATTTGGCCACGGGATTACTACCGACTAAATGGTCAAGTCAGGACAGACTTCGCTTCTTATCCCAAGTAAAACACTTTTACTGGGACGAACCCTATTTGTTCAAGTACTGTCCCGACCAGATTATTCGTCGGTGTGTCCCTGACGAGGAATTCAAGAGTGTGCTGTCATTTTGCCACGATCAAGCGTGTGGCGGGCATTTTGGCCCCAGAAAGACAGCTGTGAAGATCTTGCAATGTGGTTTCTACTGGCCACAACTCTTCACAGACGCTCATGACTATTGCAAGACTTGCTCCCGGTGCCAACACTTGGGCCGGATATCTCGGAGGAACGAGATGCCGCTCCAACCGATCTTGGTTGTGGAGATTTTCGACGTTTGGGGGATAGATTTCATGGGGCCGTTTCCCAGCTCTTTCGGGAACTTGTACATTCTTCTCGCTGTTGATTACGTCTCTAAATGGGTCGAGGCTGTGCCCAGCCGGACTAACGACAACAAGGTTGTCGTTAGGTTTCTTAAAGAAAACATTTTCTCCCGTTTTGGGCACCCCCGAGCGATCATTAGCGACAATGGAAGTCATTTCTGCAACAAGACTTTCGAGGCCTTGATGCAGAAATATTCCATTAATCATAAGCTCTCTACGCCCTACCACCACCAAACCTGCGGGCAGGCCGAAGTTTCAAATCGGCAAATCAAGCAGATACTGGAGAAGACGGTTTCCAAGAACCGTAAGGATTGGTCGCTGAAACTCACTGATGCCCTTTGGGCATTTCGAACCGCTTATAAGACCGATCTTGGCATGTCTCCCTATCGGCTTGTGTACGGAAAAGCCTGCCACCTACCTGTCGAAATAGAGCATCACGCATTTTGGGCGATAAAGGAGCTGAATCTGTCTCTCGAGGATGCGGACAGCCATCGGAAGCTGCAGTTGAACGAATTAAGCGAGCTTAGGGATGAGGCTTACGATAACGCGGTTGTCGTTAAGAACCGAACGAAGGTGTTTCACGATAAACACCTTTTGCGCAAAACCTTCGTACCTGGTCGCAGGTACTGCTTTACGACACCCGACTACACTTCCATCCAGGAAAGCTCCGATCTCGTTGGAAAGGGCCGTATTTTGTGCGGAATGTGTATCCGCATGGCGCTGTGGATTTGGAAAATCCAAAGGACGGTTCATTTTTCAAAGTAAATGGACACCGACTTAAACCGTACCTTAGCGCCGAACCATCAGAGGTGCTCCTGTTCTTACAGGAGCCGGTTTACCCTGCATGATCTTCCTCTGCCTACTACCAAACTTCGGTTATCCAGCCAAGAACAGTGGACACTGTTCCAAATAAGTTTGGGGGTATGTATATACCATTTTGTACATTTTTTTCTGGATATTCTTTCTTTTTTTTTTCTTAAAACCAAAATATAAAAAATAAAAATAAAAATTTTGTGTATAGCTAACCGACAATTTTGACCCTGCAAATGATCTCTTCATGCAATGACAGTGAGGACACTGTCCAGTTTAAGTTTGGGGGTACGCTCGGTACGCATTTCTTACCTTCGCATTCATATGTATATTCTGCATCTGCATATTAAAATCCATAAAATCCATAAAAATCAGAAAATTTTCTAAAAACATAAAAAAATTTCTGTCAAGTTAGCTAGTGGGAGGACTCTGATTCAACATTTCGACGGTTTTGTTTGATAAAATAAAAATAACTAAATCTTATTTTTAGATTTTGAAAACCTGAAAGATAACTCTCCTTTGAAGTTAACTATAGCTGATATACGTCTTTACATCACACTACACGTGTCGTGAGTTTTTGGGAATTAGATGACAAGTCTTTTATGTCTAAAAACTTTTAAATGGATAAATGATTTTTCTGAGGATCAAATAGATTTTTTCGGAAATAAGTAATATCAAGAATAGTTTATGAAGTGAGTGAATGTGAAGGAATGTTATTGATGCCTTAATTGGAACTAAGTCTGAAAAATAACCCATCTGGAACTTGATTGGAATGATTACACACCAAAACCCACTAAACACGTCTTTTATCCAAAAAAGATAATTGAACTGCCGGCTATATCTCCGTTCGTATTAAATCATCATGATTTTCATGCCAAACTGTCTTTTGTTTGTGGACCTAGGTAACTTGAGTAATTAAGTCCGCTGGGGTGTTTCTACACCTAATGCCCTAAAGCCAACTGGTTTGGGTGCATTGGCCCAAAGCTCGCTAAGAAGCCTAGAAAGTCCAGATTAAAACAAAATCAAGCAAGTGTTCTCTCCGAGTTAAAATTCCTAACGGTTCTTTGTGTGAGAATAATCTTGATAAAAGACAGGCTTTTATAAAAAAAATTTAGCGGAGATATGAAGGTTTTATTCTATGATAAAGACTATTGCACGTTCACAGAGGTGTGTATGAAATGAAAACAAGAAAAAGATGGAGTGAAAAATAAGACCTAGTTTCCTGTTAAGGAAGATAGAAATTCTAAAGTTGAAATTTTAGTGGAAAACGAAACTTGAAAAATGATTAACTCTTTATAAAACTTATGTGATCCTTTCAAAATTTTTATCTGGGCTTTATTGTGTGACATGATGACGTAAATCGATCCTTCTGGAAACCTAACGACACTATTTGCACTGCACGTAAAGACATATAAAATCTGTAGTTAAATAAGAAGTGAGGTGTGAAAAATAAGGGTTTGATAATCTAGACTTGGGATCATAGAATTGTTATTTTCTGAAACAAAACTTTAGGCTTTGAATCATAGTTATTTTGCAAAACTAGCTTGACCGGATTTTGTGGGTAGTATCCGCTGAAAACCCTCAGGAGACAACACTCCTCCTACTAGGGACACCTAGAGGTTTAACGGCTTGTTGCACATGCTCAGTGCAATCGCGTTCCCTGCGAAAGTGAGGTTAGGAAATTTTTTGTTAATAAATTAGCTTTGCTCGGGACGAGCAAATGATAAGTTTGGGGGTATTTGTTCATATCAGATTATTGCATTTTTATACCGCCCAATTTTTATCATATTACATATCGGTAGGTACTCTTGAGCCGTGTTTGCTAGTCAATTGCAGGATACAGGTTCTTGGCTCTAAACGGTGAAATTCATGGAAAAACACGACAAAACCCGGGTTCCTGCCAACCACAGATAAAACACGGATCTTCGCTCTTTATCCGTCTGTTGCCACACACCAGTTTAAGAGACAAAATGGCAAATCAATGTCATTTTCATGCACAAGGCTCAATGGCAACACAAGATCCAAGAAATCTACGCGGAGCTCGAGAAAATCATTACAAAAGATCCACATCAAATCACCTTTTGCTCAACAGAAATTCTGGAAAAATCGTGAAGAAAATCTGAGAAAACACATATACCAGAATAAAGGACATTGAAAACCAGGGAAACACAAGGAAACCTAGACCCCAACTCACCTATACGGCCGCGGAACCGCGGCCAATAGGGGGTCTAGGCCGCGGTTCCGCGGCCATACTGGCGCCTCACTTGATGGGATTTCAGGGGTTATTTGGTCTTTTTATGAGGGTCCAGAATTTTGCCCTAGGATTTCATTCTCCAGCCTATAAATAGCCCAGAACCTTGTGAAGCCAAGGGTGCATAATCTTGTATTTTTCTAGGTTTAGAATACTTGTTTCTTCTTCCTCTTCTCATCTCTTCTCCATTGAAAAACTTGTAGTGAGCTTTTGTGAGTGAAGAATGATGAATAAAGAAGTTCATTTTATTATTATACTTGTCTTGCTCTTATGTTAATTGCTTGTAATTTTCATTTGTTAACTTAGTTGTTGTTATTTCTTGTTGTTTCTTTCTTTCTCTTTTTCTTTATCCTTAAAACAACCATGATGCTTACGCTTGATCCTTGCCAAGGTGAGGTCGCAAATAGCTAGTTGTTATCTTCTAATCTCTTTCTTTCTATCTTCCTCTTTGTTTTGTTTTCTTTTCATTATGATGTGTGAGTAGTTTCCATACTTGTTAGGGTAGGATAAGGGAAGTTTGAGAGAAGGAAATCTCTCTCACTCTTTCCTTGCCCAACATCTTAAATCGACTCCCGTTAATTGAACCATAATCCGCTCCCTACGGCACCCTATCCTACATGATAGTGGTGATTCCGTAGTGAGACCGGTTGTGGTTGAATTAACCGGAGGTTATGGCTAAGAGCCAAGAACGGACGGACAAGCACCAAAAGGAAGAACTTAAGCGTTGGAAAGCCTAGCTTATACTCGCAAGTTCCTTCCTAGTCGTGCTAATCCCCGTTGTTGCCGATTACCGTAACACCGATATTAAGAGTGGCAACGAAAGAAGTGAGCGACTCCTAACTCAAACTAACCTAATCCTAACCCTAACAAGCTCTCTTTACATATCATTTTAACACTTAGATAATCACAAACAAATCTGGAAAACTGGACTTAACTCGTTAAAGCACATAGAAAAAGATTCCCATCTCCCTGCGGACGACCCGTACTCAACCGGCTAGCTACAAGCGAAACCGTTTTGATTGCGGTAATTAACTAAACTTGAACACGCAGATTCTCTACCAATCACCAACTGGCAATACTTACCGTACAGTCCGGTCTCTTCATCAGATATGCTGCATATCGAGTCTAGGGACGGTAACATCGACCCCAATAACTCAATAAGTCATGCCGGTATATGGTCTACAACAGATCGAGAAACTACTGATAACAGATATCAGTAATATCTCAGCAGCTCTGGCCAGGGACTTCCTGTTATAGCCAATCGTGCATAGCGCAACATCAACCCCCAATACCGGGAGAAACGAAACCCCTCCTATCGCTCATCTCCTCCATGTGCCTCGGGACTGTACCCAAAATCCACCTATTCGCACGACTCAGTAGAGCCATGGTAGGGTGGAGATCAAAGTACAGTGGGAGGACACACAAGACTCTATGACGATCTCGGGTCTACAGACTAACCTGTACCAGTGTCATCTGAGAACTGCTATCCGACGCATGATATAATACCAAATAGGAGTTCTCGGCGAGTCCGTTCAGTGTACCCAGTCTCACTGAGCACCCTTATACAATCTTTGGTGTCACCACACCAGATGGATATGGGATCATACATCACCCCATCATATGGTACAAGAATGGTATACGCTAGTCTACTCTGGAATATCGATGCCCTGTCTCGATATACCTACGACTAGGAACATTTCAAGGATATGCTTATAAACTACAGATGTCCCACTAGTATTATCCACATCATAATCCCAGTAGTCAAGCAAATATCCTGAGGGCTTTATCAACATATACCAAATGAGTAAAAGCATGATCAAGTGAACATATGATAAAGTACATCTAGATAGCATACTATCATGTCGAGCAAGACTGTCCTCTGAATATATATATATATATATATATATATATATATATATATATCAGTACATACACTATCATATAATGGCCTTTAGGGCATATATATATCCAACAATCTCCCATTTGCACTAAGGCCAATTATTGGCATACCTCATACCCAACATCTCAAAAAGTTGCTCATGCTGCGGCTGAGGGAGGGCCTTGTTGAATGGATCCGCAGTGTTTTCCTTTGTATCCACTTTCTTAATCTCGATCTCTTGGCGATCAACTATCTCCCGGATCAAATGATATCGCCTCAGGATATGTCTGGACTTCTGATGGGACCAGGGCTCTTTGGCCAACGCCATAGCCCTATTATTGTCACAATACAAAGGTATTTGATCAATAATGGTTGGAATTACTCTTAGCTCCGAGATGAACTTCCTCATCCAGACGGCTTCCTTGGCAACATCATTTGCTGCGATGTACTCAGCTTCCATCGTAGAGTCTGCAACGGTATCCTGTTTGGAACTCTTCCAACTCACCGACCCTCCGTTGAGGGTAAATGCAAACCCTAAGATAGACTTGCTGTCATCCTTGTCACTCTGGATGCTCGAATCGGTAAAGGCCTCCATTTGGAGATTCTCATAACCATACACCAAGAACAATTCCTTAGTCTTTCGCAAGTACTTAAGAATGTTCTTCACAGCAGTCCAGTGATTCTCCCCTGGGTTTGACTGATACCTGCTTACTACACTCAGTGCATAAGCTACATCAGGACGTGTACACAACATCGCATATATTATTGATCCTACGGCTGAAGCGTACGGAATAATGCTCATGCGAGCTCTCTCTTCATCAGACTTTGGGCAATAGTCCTTGGAGAGAGTGACTCCGTGGCAAGCGAGTAAGGCACCCCGCTTGGAGTCTTCCATACTAAACCTCTTTAGTATGGTGTTGATGTACTTGGTTTGGGACAATCCCAATAACCGTTTGGATCTATCCCTATAGATTCGTATGCTCAATATGTTCGTGGCATCACCCAGATCCTTCATGGAGAACCTTTGTGATAAGAATGATTTGACCGACTGTAGCATAGGGATGTCATTTCCTATCAGAAGAATGTCATCCACGTACAATACGAGGAATGTGACAGTTCTCCTTACAGTCTTCTTATAAACACAAGGTTCATCTGGATTTTTGATGAAATCAAACTCTTTGATAACATCATCAAAACAGATGTTCCAACTCCGTGATGCCTGCTTTAATCCATAAATGGATTTAAGCAACCTACATGCTTTCCCGCTGCTCCCTCTATTAATGAAACCCTCTGGCTGATCCATATAAACGCATTCCTCTAAATCACCATTTAGAAATGCAGTTTTAACGTCCATTTGTCAGATTTCATAGTCGTAGTGAGCATCAATTGCAAGTAGGATCTGAATGGATTTAAGCATGGCTACCGAAGAGAAAGTCTCGTCATAGTCCAGTCCTGGTCTTTGACGAAAGCCTTTTGCTACCAACCTTGCCTTATAGGTCTACATCTTTCCATCTACACCGATCTTTCTTTTAAAGATCCATCTGCAGCCTAAAGGTTTTATCCCAGAGGGTACATCCTCCAAAGTCCAAACTTTGTTGGTGTACATGGACTCCATTTAGGATCTCATGGCATCCATCCACTTCACAGAGTCACCACTCGTGATAGCTTGCTGAAAACTGGCAGGGTCATCATCATCCATGATGCAATCTTCTCTATCACCATCAATGAGAAAATCGTAGTATATCTCCGGTGGGCGAGATGTCCGGCCAGATCTACGGAGTGGCTGAGGTTCATTAGATTCTGTTGGAACATCAGGTTCAACCAAGACGTCATTTGTAACTTGTGTTTCTAGAACCTCTTCTAGATCTACCACATTGCCATCAGTATTATTTGGATAAATCTCATTTTCTAAAAATGTGGCATACTGAGAGACAGATACTTTTTGTTCCTCCTTGTTGTAGAAAAGATACCCAAACGAATGTTTTGGATATCCCACAAATATACACTTGACCGATCGTGTCTCAAGTTTGTCTGGATTCTACTTTTTGACAAAAGCCGAACAACCCCAAATCTTTATTCGTTTAAGAGATGGTCTCTTCCCATACCATATCTTATATGGAGTGGTAGACACGGTCTTTGTTGGAACTTTGTTTAACAGAAAAGCTGCAGTCTCCAATGCATGCCCCTAAAAGGATAAAGGTAACTCAGAATCACTCATCATCGATCGCACCATATCTAATAGGGTATGATTTCGCCGCTCTGTCACTTGTGCTGTGGTGTGTAAGGGGGAGTGAGCTGAGAGGGAATCCCATTCTCTTTTAGGAAGTTCAAGAACTCAGTACTAAGGTACTCTCCACCTCGATCTGATCGAAGTATCTTGATGCCCATTCCTGTTTGTTTTTCTACTTCAAGTTTGTACTCCTTGAATTTCTCGAAAGCTTCAGACTTGTGCTTTATCAAAAACACATGACCGAATCTTGAGAAATCATCAGTAAAAGTTATGAAGTAGGAAAAACCGCCTTTAGCATGTCTGGACATTGGTCCACATACATCACTATGTATGAGGCCCAGGAGCTCAGTAGCTCTTTCTCCGTGTCCACTAAACGGAGTTTTGGTCATTTTACCTTTGATACAAGACTGACAAGTCGCATAAGATTTATACTTAAAAGGTTTTAAATATCCATCTTTATGAAGCTTGCTTAGTCTTGTTTCATTAATATGACCAAGTCTACAATAACAAAGAAAAGCTTCATTTATATCTGAAAATTTTCTTTTATTTGTGTGTTCAATGTTGAAAACTGTGTGCTGATTAAGGACGTATATCCCGTTATTTAGCGTACCACAAACAATCAACTCTTGATTTAGTTTAATGTTCGTAACATTATATTGCAAAGCAAAATGATATCCTTCATTGTCTAACAAGGAAACAGATATAATATTACATAGCATTCCTAGTACAAAATAACAAGGGTTCAAAACCAATATACAACCCGACGGCAACCCTATGTGATACTCTCCCACTGAAACTGCATGTACAATGGAACCATTTCCAACTCATAGAGTATGATCACCTGTCTTCAAAACTCCGCTATTTCTCAACGCCTACACAGAATTGCAAATATGAGAACCCGAACCGGTATCTAATACCCAGGAAGCAGAGTTAATAGAAAAACAGTTTTCAGTCACGAACACACCTGAAGCTGAAGCATCACCATGCTTCTTTTTCTTGAGTTCAAGGTACTCAGTACAGTTCCGCTTCCAGTGTCCCGTCTTCTTGCAGTGGAAACATTCTCCCTTCCCCGACTCCGCAGCTTTGGGTTTGTCTTTTCCCTTCGCCTTCTTGACTCTTCCTCTCGGCTTGGTGAACATCTTCTTATTCCTTCCCTTGGCCTTGGCTTTTGGGAAGGAAGAGGAAGATTGTCCAATAAGAAGAGAGGGGGACTTCGCTTTCAGCGTGCTCTCTGCACTCTTAACATACTGAGAAGTTCGGGTAGTGACTTCTCCATGTCATGCATGTTGAAGTTCACTATGAATGGAGCAAAGGCGGAGGGAAGAGACTAAAGAACAATATCAGTATACTGTTCGTTATCCATTGTCCACCCGAGGTCCTCAAGCTCTTCTATAAGAGATATCATCTTCAAAACGTGATCGCCTACTGATGTGCCAGGAGCCATCCGCATCTGAAACAACTTTCGAGATGCTTCTTATCTCAGGGTCCGAGATTGCTCTCCATACATATCTTTTGTATGGAGAAAATTGGATTGGATGTCCATATGCTCGTGTTACTTTTGATGTGTATTATCCTTCGATGCAAGCGTGAGGCATTTAGCAGTAGCACAGTCAATATCCCACGTTTTGCGGATTTCCCTATCCGCGGTGGAAGATTCAGGTCCTGGGGTTGGCAGGGCTTTGGAAGTGAGGACATATGATACTTTAACATATGTTAGAGCAATGTTTATGTTCCTCATCCAGTCTTTGTAGTTTGGTCCGGTCAGCTTGTTTTTATCTAGTAGAAGCTTAAGGCCTGTCATTGGTATCTGCCATTAAGAGAGAGAAAAGAATACACTCAGCGAAAGCTTTTGCAAAGATCAGATTGGTTATTATCTCGTCTAATCGATGTCTCTCAATGTTTTTATCAAATTTTCTTTAAAACCTTTTAAAAAGAAAACTAACCGGGATTAATTACATTCTACAACTTCGCTAACCGTTCAGCCAGGCCAGTGCCGGTACTTTGAGGGAGGTTCCCCGTGCTTTCGCTTGGACCTAATTAGAATAAACCTTGTTTTCCCATAGGCATAGCCCCGTTGACACCTTTCTAGACACCTAATGGGTTAGCTAATTGTAAAGTGCGAAACTCTCCCGGGAGCAACTCTTGCTCACAGTGGGATCGGGATCCTACTATCATATAGAAGGTATGCAATCTTATTGCAAATTTCAACTCTTGAAACTCCCAATATTGTTTTTACCCCTAGCACTCATGACCTTAACTATGGGCAACATATCATAAGTACTAGTCAAGTTCTTCCCATCATTTCGTGATTAACTAGACCTACCCATATGACCCTTAACTAAATTCAACATAATCATATGAATGTCCTAACTAATCCGCATCATATGCGGTGTAGGAAGACATCACTTAGCTACCGTACACTGCGCCTTAACTAAAGTCAATACGCAGCACGAATAGTAAGTACTCTACTTCCTAAAATGACGGAGGGCTGTGGATATTTTTTAAGAAAACTTTTAACGCTTTGAACTTGATATCGTTGTAGAATCAAATGGGTTTAAAAGGAGTGGCTTAATCTCCGCACTTTTAAAACTTGCTTTTTTATAAAAAGCCGAGTGGGTTTCAAATCCGATTCTGCAACATCTTTTTAGGTTCATTTTTCTTTACATTAATCTCATTAATGTAGTCCCATCATTTAAATCCTAAAGCCATCACAGAAAAGAAGCGAAAATAGAACATACGCTTATGCCATCCGCATTCGCCTCAATGTTCCGTTATGCACGGTTAGGTTACTTAACTAACGGCATAGCGGAACGGGACTAGTGCATGTGTCAAACATAAGCAACGTTTATTATATATCATATATATAATACCATTCGTCTCAACATGTAAAGTGATCAAATCACAGAACAAACACAGCAGAAGCACATATGAAAATATAGGATATCTAGGAGGTCCGTATTTAGTATTTAGCCATCAAAAGAAAATATGGATTCCACGGTCGTGATGAATGGCCAAGCTTACACCCCTAGACCCCTACGAGAGCGGCAAGTAACCCTACCAATTCTAGAGTTTAGGAGACCCGGTCTCGACTCCTCGAGATGGCCTCCCACTGAACCCTAGAACCCGGTCACTTGTGCTCCCCTCCTTGGGTCTATCCTAATGCGGAAAAGTAAATAATATACAACAATGGTGACATCATCCTCAGCCCGGAAGTGCCCCAAATAAAAGAATATTACATACAATTTAATTTTGCATGAATGAAAATAAAAACTCTCATCTCACATAAAACCCCTGGCCATTCATTCACGACAATCCTGCATAATATATCTCAGCAACACATAACATCATATGTCATCAACGTAAGCAAGTATGCATATCCCAATTATCGTTGATGTATAACAACGAAACCGGCGATACACCACATACTACACTTACGGTCACAGAAAAGAAAGTGAAAAACAATCACATTCAGATATATCATGACGATGTTAAACGTTTCGATTAAATCAATAAACACCCACAAGTTACCCCGAGAGCTCAACACTTGAGCGAAGTTGAAAGTACTCAAAAGACGTGCCGCAGTGTCTATGGTCCAGCCGTAGACGGGGTTAACCAATGCCTCACCTACGACACCACGGAACTACGGCAAACCCTAAGGTTCGATCGCGGTTCCATGGGCATAGAATCGACTTAAGGTTAGTATGGTCTTCTAGAGGGTCCATAGAAATACTTGCACTACTTATTGAATATAATCAACTTGGAAAATTACAACACTTGAAAATTTCAAAGGGGTGATAATGTAGGGTTTGAAAATCTGTTCGAACTGTTAAACATCGTCAAAGTTACCAATACAATGTTAAATTTACGACTACGAAACACTACGAAATAGCCCCTAAGCACAATAGTCATCACATGAAAAATTGAGCTTAGCAAAGAATCCCTGGAAACCCAAAACCAGCACACCAGTGCACACAAGCAAACCGAGGCCAAAAGGAGGTGGGATGGCTGGCCTCCCCGGTTTTTGGGGCTTGGGGCTCGGTTAAAATCCGAGGGAAGGACCCCATTTTTCTTGTGTGCTCTAGTGGTGTCCCAAATAAGCTTCTGCGGTTGTTTAAATAATTTTTCTGGATCGTTTAAAAATCGACAGAGAGCAGATATAGGGTTTCCAGAAATCTGTGTTTTCCGTATTTGTTTCGTTTTCGTAATACCTAACATCGTCTAAAATTCTAGCTTGGCTCTGATACCACTGTAGGGTTTCTTTAGCACCTCACCTAGGGTTTTTGCAAGCATCACACATGCCCAATTAAAATTTTTATGAGGTGTTAAACAAACAAACCTAGGAATCGAACTAGAATATTTAGAGTAACAAGTTCTAGTATCATATACTACCTAGTGTCTAACACTAAGTGGGGAGAGATACAACCTTTGTAGACCTCTTCGTAACTCCTTGGATCTCCTAGGGTTTGAACGAGCTAGCTTGAACTTCATCCACCTCCACGATGATCCACCCGGAGTACCTTTGCTCAAAGCTCCTTGCTCCACTAGATCACAATGATGATGAAGCAAACAAACTACACCAATGGGCTAAACAAGTGTCGTGTGATGATATGGTTGTGTTCTCATATAAAAACCCTTTCTTTTTTTTACCCTCAATCACTTAGAATTCTCAAGAGAGAGCTAGAGAGAGGAAGAAAAAGATGGCAACCCTTGAGCTCATTTCTTTTGGATGAAGATAATGATCAAAGATAATGAGAAAAGATAAATATGAAGGATATATATCTCATCTCAAACCAAGGTTAATAAATATCTAGATATTTTAGAATGAGGAAAAATAACAAGAGAAATTAAACCATGGTTCCAAACTAGGTCAAGTAAAGAATAGTCAGCCATGATTTAATATCAATTTTCTTTTTCTCATTCTAATATATAAATGTATTTACTTTCCATGTGAGTCTTATATTGCCATCTTTCTTGTATCATCAACCATGATACAAATGCATGTTTGTATGTGTGTATGCACATCAACATGTACATATACATCCATGCATTCATCATAAAGAAAAGGTTTATTTAAATGAGATAAAAGTCAATATTAAATCAACACTTGATTTAATAAACCGGTCATATCTCTTACGACCCGACCAATAGTAAATGCCCGATTAAAACACGGCATCATATACACGTATTTAATCGAACTCCCGCACATATCTCATATGTACACCACATCGTTTCGCCTGAGCCAGAAACTCCTGTGTGGGACTCTAAGACTCGTCAATACGCCGGCAGTAGGTGATGATCACATCAAACACCCACAAGCCGCAAGCGGTCAGCTAAACATAAAGGCCATCGGGGTATTGAGCGATCAAAAGAAGAACAAGCGAACCGGTCAAAACTCCCGTCGAGCCAACTGACAACACTTACCGTACTGTCCGGTCTCTTCGTCAGATATGCTGCATATCGAATCTAGGGACGGTAACGTCGACCCCAATAACTCAATAAGTCATGCCGGTATATGGTCTACAACTGATCGAGAAACTACTGATAACAGTTATCAGTAATATCTCAGCAGCCCTGGCCAAGGACTTCCTGTTATAGCTAATCGTGCATAGCGCAACATCAACCCCCAATACCGGGAGAGACGAAACCCCTCCTATCGCTCATCTACTCCATGTGCCTCATGACTGTACTCAAAATCCACCTGTTTGCACGACTCAGTAGAGCCGTGGTAGGGTGGAGATCAAAGTACTGTGGGAGGACACACAAGACTCTATGACGATCTCGGGTCTACATACTAACCTGTACCAGTGTCACCTGAGAACTGCTATCCGACGTATGATATAATACCACATAGGAGTTCTCGGCGAATCCGTTCAGTGTACCCAGTCTCACTGAGCACCCGTATACAATCTTTGGTGTCACCACACCAGATGGATATGGGATCATCCATCGCCCCATCATATGGGACAAAAATGGTATACGCTAGTCTACTCTGGAATATCGATGCCCTGTCTCGATATACCTATGACTAGGAACATTTCAAGGATATGCTTATAAACTACAGATGTCCCACTAGTATGATCCACATCATAATCCCAGTAGTAAAGCAAATATTCTAAGGGCTTTATCAACATGTACCAAATGAGTAAAAGCTGTAAGTCGATGTACAACACCCTACGATATTGCGGGGAGGCGGAATAATGAAAAACGATCTTGTTTTAGGCGTAAACCTCGACTAACCGAGAATCTTTGCATAAACAATAACTAACAAGAAACCATAGAAGAGTTAACTACTATGATAAGTGATTATACCTAAAGATCCGAGTCCTTCGTCTTGTCGTTCTCCACGTCCTCTCCGGCCTTCTCTATGTAGTAGAAGATCCACCCGAGAGCTTTACTACAAGCTTCACCTCTAACTTGAGGTAACTAGGTTTCTTAAATCGCTAATCTAAGCAACCTAGGTGATATAGAGAATGGTTAAGGATTAAGTAGTCTAATCTAATCCTTGGTCTCAACACATGAGAGGGGAGGATTAGGGTTTGAAGAGAGAGAGCTTGAGGAGAGAGAAAGTGAGCAAAAGAATTAGATGAGAAAATGAGCTATCATAATATATATCAAGCATTATGATTTATCCAACAAAAGAAAATGAATGATTAATCATCATGCTTAATAAATATAAGAGGGTGATTCATCTCCATGAGTCATTAAGCATTTATGATGCATTAATGACTTGGATGAATCACTCAAATGACTCACTAATCTCATTTAATGCATATGCCGCCTTAACCCCAAGTCACCATCTTCTAGAAGCTTCTCGCGCAATTACGAGAACGCCCCTCCTATCCATGAAAACACGGAAAAATTTTAGACTGTATAAATCCAATAACTGGATACTAGAAACTGGCTTAAACCAAAGCCGACTAGTAAAAACTGTCCGGATGTCGTACGTGCAGAAACACGCGTATGCGTCCGAACCCTTGTCGTAAAACCATACGACCTCTATATCGTTTCGCCTGGAGTAGGGAAACTCTCTGTGTGGGACTCTAGAGACTCGACTACTACGCTGGCAGTGGGTTTAACCACAAACCGCAAGCGGCACTAGCTGTACGTAACGGTCCCCACGTAGATGTCGATAAGAAGGCCGATGAAGAAACCCATCCGAACTCCTACTGAGTCTGATGTGACAATCTCCGTACAGTCCGGTCTGTTCGTCTAAGACTATCGCATATCGGGCCTAGGGGGCGGCAAGCGTCAGTCCCCTAATAGCGGTATAAGTCGTGTCGGAGTGAAGCCCATTACACCCTGAGAAACTACTGGAACCTACCAGCAAATCTCGCTTGCCCTGGCCAGGGACTTTGCGTAATGGCTCTCTGACACAGCGCGATATCAACCTCCAATACCGGGAAAGACGAATCCTGTCTAACCGCCACTGCCTCCAAGTGCTCGGGACTACACCCAACTGCTACCTGTTTGCACGACTCTTTTGAGCCGTGGTAGGGTAGCAATCTAAGAGCAGTGGGACACACTCGAGGCAAAGTAGCAGTGTCAAGTCTGCGGACTATGCTGTACTCATGTCACCTTGAAACTGTTAACTGACGACTGGTATAAAACCAACCAACAGTTCCCTGTGAGTCCTGTCCGGTGTACCCGTAACCTAACGAGCACCTGCATACTATCTCCAGTACGACGTACTGACGGCTGTGGGATAGACCATCTCCCCAACTGGGATGAGAAACGTACACACTAGTCTACTCCGTTGTATCGATGCCCTGTCTCGATAATCCAACGACTAGGGACCTGTATAAGGATGTGCTTGTAGACTACCCAGCCTCCACTAGTGTGACTGCCATCACAACGCTGGTAGTCAAGCAAGATCCTAAGAGCTCTATCAATACGTATACTCACATATTTAAGATAGAAAAACCAAGTAGCATACTACCATGTTTAGCAAGACTGTTATATACATGTGAATATCCCAAGCTTCCATTAAGTAATATACAAACTAGTATGATACAATAATGGCCCCTAGGGCATATACACTAACAATCTCCCACTTGCACTAGGGCCATGTACTGGCGTATCGAAGACCGATGATCTCGAGTAGCCACTCGAACTGAATCTGAGGTAGGGCCTTCGTGAATGGATCAGCAATGTTATCCTCTCTATTTACTCTCTTTACCTCGATCTCCCGGCGATCTACGATCTCCCGGCGATCTACGATCTCCCTGATCAGCTAATACCGCCTTAAGATGTCTCTGGACTTCTGATGGGACCTGGCTTCCTTCGCTAAAGCTATAACGCCATTGTTGTTGCAATACAGATGTATTGGACCAACACTGGTAGGAATCACCTGAAGTTCTGTGAGGAACTTCTTCATCCAGACAGCTTCTTTTGCGGCATCGCAAGCAGCTATGTACTCCGCTTCCATCGTTGAGTCAGCAACGGTGTCCTGCTTGGAACTCTTCCAACAGACCGCCCCTCCATTGAGGGTAAAGACATAACCCGACATGGACATGGAGTCATCCTTGTCACTCTGGAAGCCGGAGTCAGCAAAGGCCTCGATCTGGAGGTCTTTTCCGCCATACACCAAGAACATCTCCTTAGTCCTCCTCAGGTACTTGAGAATGTTCTTTACTGCTATCCAGTGCTTCTCCCCTGGGTTTGCCTGATACCGTCTTACAACGCTTAATGCGTATGCTACATCTGGTCTGGTACATAACATCGCATACATTATAGAGCCTACCGCAGAAGCGTAGGGTATAATCGACATGCGATCCCTTTCCAAATCAGTCTTAGGAGACATCTCTTTAGAGAGGGTGATTCTGTGACAAGCCGGTAGGTTACCGCGCTTAGAATCATCCATACTGAATATTTTCAATATGGTGTCTATGTACCTGGACTGCAAAAGTCCCAACATCCTCTTTGATCTATCACGATAGATCTGGATCCCCAGAATGTAGGTGGCATCACCAAGGTCTTTCATGGAGAACTTCTGTGACAAGAATCTTTTGACTGACTGTAGCATAGGAATATCATTTCCTATTAGGAGAATGCCATCCACGTACAAGACGAGGAATACAACAACTTTCCCTACAATCTTACTGTATATGCATGGTTCATCTGGATTTTTGATAAAGTCGAATTCTTTGACAGTATCATCAAAACAGCTGTTCCAACTCCACGATGCCTGCTTTAGTCCATAAATGGACTTAAGCAGCTTTCTTACTTTACCGCTGCTCCCACTCTAAATGAATCCCTCTGGTTGATCCATATAGACGCTCTCTTCCAAATTTCCATTTAGAAAGGCCGTCTTTACGTCCATCTACCAGATCTCATAATCATGGAAGGCAGCAATAGCAAGAAGGATCCGAATGGATTTGAGCATAGCCATTGGAGAAAAGGTTTCGTCATAGTCCAAACTAGGTCTTTGACGGAAACCCTTTGCAACAAGTCTAGCCTTATAGGTTTCAACCTGTCCATCTACACCAATCTTCTTTCTGAAGATCCACTTGCATCCTACAGGTTTTACCCCATCTGGAGCAATGTCCAAAGTCCATACTTTGTTAGTATACATGGACTCCATTTCGGTCCGCATTGCATCCAGCCATTTTATCGAGTCGCCGCTCTGAATGGCTTGCTGGAAGCTAGTAGGGTCGTCATTATCAATGACGCAATCTTCTCGATCCCCGTCTATAAGAAAACCGTAGTATCTCTCGGGCGGATGAGACTGCCTGCTACTTCTGCGGATAGGCGCTGGTATGTCCCTTTCTTCTGAAACCTCTGGTTCTACCATACTTTCAGTAACAACTTGTGGTTCTGGAATTTCTTCCAGTTCTACTGCGCTCCCACTCTTCTGATTTTCTAAAAATTCAGTTTCTAAGAAGTGGGTATGACGAGAAACAAAAATCTTTTGTTCCTCTGCGTAATAGAAACAATATCCCTTGGAGTTCTTTGGATATCCCATAAATTTACACTGTACTGAGCGTGCCTCGAGCTTGTCCGGATGCTGTTTTTTACAAAAGCTGGACATCCCCATGTCTTTAGGTACTGAAGATAGGGTTTCTTCCCACTCCACATCTGATATGGTGTGGTAGGCACAGTCTTGGTTGGAACCTTGTTCAAAAGATATGCCGCTGATTCTAGCGCATAACCCAGAATGATCGCGGTAACTCAGCCTTACTCATCATGGAACGAACCATATCCAATAGGGTTGGATTCCTCCTTTCCGATACACCGTTGTGTTGTGGTGTGTATGGAGGAATAAGCTGAGAGAGAATTCCATTCTCTTTTAAGTAACCCAGGAACTCGGCACATAAGTATTCACCACCTCGATCAGATCTCAGTGTCTTAATACTTTTGCCTGTTTGGTTTTCCACTTCATTCTTGTATTCTTGGAATTTCTCAAAGGCCTCGGATTTATGCTTCGTTAAGAAGATATGTCCATACCTAGAGAAATCATCCGTAAAAGTAATGAAGTAGGAATAACCTCCTCGTGCATGTATAGACATTGGACCGCACACGTCACTGTGTACGAGTCCCAAGAGCTCGCTCGCTCTTACACTGTGTCCAGTAAACGGAGTCTTTGTCATCTTTCCCATGAGACAAGATTCACAAGTGGCATAAGATTGATATTCGAACGGATTCAAATATCCTTCTCTATGTAACTTCGATAATCGTGTTTCATTGATGTGACCTAGTCTACAATGCCGTAAGAAAGCCTGATTTATTTCTGGAGACTTTCTTTTAAGTGTGTTCTGGACATTGAAAACTTGAGCTTGACTCAATATGTATATACCGTCATCTAATGTACCGGACCCAATCAGAACTTGATTTAGGTGGATGTGAACTACATCGCTTACGAATGTAAAATCATATCCCTCTTTTGAAAGTAAGGACACTGATATGATATTACAAGTCAAACTAGGTACATACAAATAGTTACGTAGAATCAATATCTGCCAACTTGTCAAACCTAGGCGATATTCTCCTACGGATTCAGCGTCCACGCTCATTCCGTTTGCAACTCTGAGAGACAAATCACCTACCCTTATAACTCTACGGTTTCTCAAAGCATGTAACGAATTATAGATATGAGATCCTGCTCCGGTATCTAGTACCCAGGAAGTAGAGTTAATTGACAAACAGTTCTCAATTACAAACACACTTAAGGCTGAAGCCACAACATGCTTCGTATCCTGGCTACTGGCTTCCAAAGCCCTGCAATCCTTCCACCAATGTCCGTTCCCATAACAATAGGAACATCCCTCCTTAGCTACATCAAGTCCCGAAACTTTTGTTCTTCCCTTTCCTCCTATTTTACTGACACAGTATATCGGCTTTGTAGAGGTCTTCTTCTTTTCACTTTTTGCTTTCGCCTTGGATGATGAAGAAGAAGGTCCCCTATTAAGCAGAGCTTGTGTCTCCCTGGTTTCTTTCGGGGTGTAAGTAGAGGGTAGGGTCTGTGGAAATAAGTCAGCATATGACCTGTTTTCCAATGTGGTCTCCAGGTCCTTGAGCTCATCAATATAGCTAGTCATCGTAAGGACGTCGTCCCTTACAGATGACCCGTCAGCCGACCTCGCTTGAATTAATTCGTTCGAGGCCTCATATCTTGCGATATGAGATTGCTCTCCATATAAATCTTTGTTATGGAGAAAGATGGAAACAGTGTCCATCTTCTCGTGTTGCTTCTGGTATACACCATCAACTAAAGCCAACACGAGGCACTTGGCTTTCGCTTTATCCTTTTCCTTTGTCTGACGGATATCCATATCCGCGACGGTGGAAACTGGACCTGGGACGGCGGGATCTTGAGTAGTAATAGGGTGGTCCAGTTTGTCATAGGCAATGGTCATCTGGACAGACCTTTGCCAGTCATATAAGTTAGATTCAGTCAACTTGTTATCTAGATGTAACCTAGTCATGGTCACAAGGTCGCTGCAATGAAAGAGAGAGAAGAAAACACTTTAGCATGATGCTCTTGCAAGTTTAGATTGGTTTTTAATTTATCTAAACTGGATGGCTCCCACTGTTTCTCGAATCCTTCCTCAAACCATAAAAGAAGAATTAGCCAGGACTATTCTCACTATACAATACTTGCTTAACCGTTCAGCCAGGCTAGTGTCGGTACTTCGAGGGAGGTTTTCCAACGCTTTCGCGAAGTTCCTTAATTAAATAACCTCTTTTCTCTGTGGGCGTAGCCCCGCTGACACCTTTCTCGACACCTACTTGGTTTATAGCATTGATCGTTAAGTGACGAATCTCCTGATAAGTAGCATATGCTCACAGTAGGATCGGGATCCAAATTTCATCGTAAGATAATGTTGAAGGAATCCTACCAACATTAATCAAACTCCAAATGGTATGCAACACTAGCAAGTTTCAGTTTCTTTAGAAACTCCCGATGTGGATTTTTGCCCCATGTTCTTATGACCTTGATGAAGGCCAACAAATCATAAGTCACATGTCAAGTTCTGCCCATCATTATCTTGTTAATTTGAACCCACCCGTACATACCCTTGACGAAGGCCAACAAGGTAATACGACTGTCCCAAACCAACTCATCTATCTATGCAACAAATGAATACCCCAGCAGCTACCAAACACTATGCCTTGACGAAGGCCAACAAACATAGCTTGAATACTACTGACCATCCATAAGAAATGACGGAGGGCTACGACTGGTTTTGGCGAAACCGTGAACGTAGTGAACTTGATATAATCGAAGGAACCTGATAGCTTTTTAAAAGGAGTGGTTAAAGCTCCGCAATTTAAAAATATCATCTGTTTTTAAAAATAACCGAGTGGTTTCTTTTAAACTGTTTCAACGATTCAACTTTGGTTTATTTTCTTTGCATTAAAATAATGCGTCCCATCATTTAACCTATCATTGCAGAAAACAACGAAAATACAACGTCCTCTTATGCCATCCGTATTCGCCACGGGGTCCCGTCATCACCCGTTAGGTTACTTAACTAACAGCAGAGCGGGGGCTGGGCTAGCGCGGGTGTAAAATATAAGTGACGTCTAAATAGCTATCATATATAGATATTGTACATTCGTCAGATGCAATAATAGGCATTCCAGATCTCATATGAACTTTATTGGATTTGCAAGCAATCCGCGTTTTTTTAGAGCCTGTAATAAAAGACGGATTACACAGTTGTGATAAATAGTCATTACCTCACCATAGACCCTTACGGGTACGGCAAACTACCCGCCAAATACCCGAAGTGAAGCGGTCTCCCTCAACAAAGTGAGTAGGCCACTAAACACTTCAAAGTACCCGGTAGTTTGTGCACCCCATCTTGGATCTATCCGAGGAGCAAAAACAGTAAAATGAAATAATACAACGGTGGCTACAACCGCAACCTAGATGCGCCCCGCAAAATAATATTACAACATATTACAGTTACATCGAATGAATGAATATAACAACCCATCTCAAACCCCGGCTAATCATCACAACAGTCCAATACGGTTCACAACCACAAACAGTAAAAACCATTACAGAAATATGCAACCCCCTGCCAATCGACATACTAGCAGTTAGGGGAGGTTTACGAACACATTACACAATCACAGATATAATCATATTAGCAAACATCGTAAAATTTCGATCGAGCAAAACACTTTAGATTCTACTGCAAAACTTCTCTGTGCACCTGAGATCTTAGCAGAAAATAAAATATCCAGAAATATCACTATTAACACAAAGGGGTTACTGGAAAAATTTGGGCCGACTCGGCCCTAACTCCGCCGCGGATCCGCGGCGGATCGCATGGATCCGCCGCGGTTCCGCGGTGAGTTAGCCGATTTGGGAGTCCAAATTACTTCAGTAGCCCTATAATTTCATGCTTGTTATTCTGCAGGTCCCTGAAAAATATTTAGGGCCTGTTTTAAATTCGACAGAAACTGTGTTAAGACGATGATCTTTCCGGTTTTTTTTGCGTTCGAAATACTTACGACTTTGCTAATGAGTTAATTATTGTTTAGCGAGGCTCTGATACCACTGTAAGTCGATGTACAACACCCCACGATATTGCGGGGAGGCGGAATAATGAAAAACGATCTTGTTTTAGGCGTAAACATCGACTAACCGAGAATCTTTGCATAAACAATAACTAACAAGAAACCATAGAAGAGTTAAATACTATGATAAGTGATTATACATAAAGATCCGAGTCCTTCGTCTTGTCGTTCTCCACGTCCTCTCCGGCCTTCTCTATGTAGTAGAAGATCCACCGAAGAGCTTTACTACAAGCTTCACCTCTAACTTAAGGTAACTAGGTTTCTTAAATCGCTAATCTAAGCAACCTAGGTGATATATAGAATGGTTAAGGATTAAGTAGTCTAATCTAATCCTTGGTCTCAACACATGAGAGGGGAGGATTAGGGTTTGAAGAGAGAGAGCTTGAGGAGAGAGAAAATGAGCAAAAGAATTAGATGAGAAAATGAGCTATCATAATATATATCAAGCATTATGATTTATCCAACAAAAGAAAATGAATGATTAATCATCATGCTTAATAAATATAAGAGGGTGATTCATCTCTATGAGTCATTAAGCATTTATGATGCATTAATGACTTGGATGAATCACTCAAATAACTAACTAATCTCATTTAATACATATGCCACCTTAACCCCAAGTCACCATCTTCTAGAAGCTTCTCGCGCAATTACGAGAACGCCCCTCCTATCCGTGAAAACACGGAAAAACTTTAGACTGTATAAATCCAATAACCGGATACTAGAAACTGGCTTAAACCAAAGCCGACTAGTAAAAACTGTCCGGATGTCGTACGTGCGTAAACACACGTATGCGTCCGAACCCTTGTCGTAAAACCATACGACCTCTATATCGTTTCGCCTGGAGTAGGGAAACTCTCTGTGTGGGACTCTAGAGACTCGACTACTACGCTGGCAGTGGGTTTAACCACAGACCGCAAGCGGCACTAGCTGTACGTAACGGTCCCCAGGTAGATGTCGATAAGAAGGCCGATGAGGAAACCCATCCGAACTCCTACTGAGTCTGATGTGACAATCTCCGTACAGTCCGGTCTGCTCGTCTAAGACTATCGCATATCGGGCCTAGAGGGCGGAAAGCGTCAGTCCCCTAATAGCCGTATAAGTCGTGTCGGAGTGAAGCCCATTACACCCTGAGAAACTACTGGAACCTACCAGCAAATCTCGCTAGCCCTGGCCAGGGACTTTGCGTAATGGCTCTCTGACACAGCGCGATATCAACCCCCAATACCGGGAGAGACGAATCATGTCTAACCGCCACTGCCTCTAAGTGCTCGGGACTGCACCCAACTGCTACCTGTTTGCACGACTCCTTTGAGCCGTGGTAGGGTAGCAATCTAAGAACAGTGGGACACACTCGAGGCGAATTAGCAGTGTCAAGTCTGTGGACTATGCTGTACTCATGTCACCCGGGAACTGTTAACTGACGACTGGTATAAAACCAACCAACAGTTCCCTGTGAGTCCTGTCCGGTATACCCGTAACCTAACGAGCACCTGCATACTATCTCCAGTACGACGTACTGACGGCTGTGGGATAGACCATCTCCCCAACTGGGATGAGAAGCGTACACACTAGTCTACTCCGGAGTATCGATGCCCTGTCTCGATAATCCAACGACTAGGGACCTGTATAAGGATGTGCTTGTAGACTACCCAGCCCCCACTAGTGTGACTGCCATCACAACGCTGGTAGTCAAGCAAGATCCTAAGAGCTCTATCAATACGTATACTCACATATTTAAGATAGAAAAACCAAGTATCATACAACCATATTTAGCAAGACTGTTATAAACATGTGAATATCCCAAGCTTCCATTAAGTAATATACAAACTAGTATGATACAATAATGGCCCCTAGGGCATATACACTAACAAAAGCATGATCAAGTGAACATATGATAAAGTACAACCAGATAGCATACTATCATGTCTAGCAAGACTGTCCTCTGAATACAGACACACACACACACACTATCATATAATGGCCTCTAGGGCATACATATATCTAACAACATATACACTTAGTACTTATTATACTAAATATGATTCACATCATACCTTAAACATCAAGAATGGTAGTTATTTTTCATAAATGTCATCATGTTTAACTTCAAGTATTTGTGGTTTTGATATAAGATGCATTGGATTACTACGGATTTATGGTTTTGAGTTTTATACACTATCGAGTAGATTCAGTGATTTTTCATGTTGATGTGAGATGTCCACCATGAAATGTTGTTTTTTGATTTGGTTTTATTCCAAACCGGGTGGGGTAGCTATACGGTTGCGGAATTTTTTACGTATATCCGGGCTGAGTGGGGTAGCTATTGTTAGTTATATGTATGCCCTAGAGGCCATTACTATACATAGGATGTATATTGTAGTGGATGCTTGGACATATATAGGGAGGACTTTCTTGCTCGACATGATAGTATGCTATCTGGTTGCTCTTTACCTTAACGTGTACACTGATTGTCTCTCTGTTATATGTTGGTAATGCCCTTAGGATGTGTACTTGTCTACCTGGACTATGATGCTGATCATACTAGTGGGGACATGGTAGTCCATAAGTACATCCTTCAAAGTCCCTAGTCGTGGGTGTATCGAGACGGGGCATCGATATACCAGAGTAGACTAGCGTGTACCTTCTCGACCCATACAGATGGGCGATGGAAGATCCCATATCCATTGGTGTTTAACATCAGAGATGATATACGGGTGCTCAGTGGAGACTCGGTACACTGGACGGACTCGTCGAGAACTCCCAGATGGTATTATACCTTACGTCAGATGGCAGTTCTCTGGTGACACTGGTACAGGTTAGTCTGTAGACCCGAGATCGTCATAGAGTCTTTTTTGATTCCCACTGTGCTTTGATTTCCACCTTACCACGTCCAAGAGGGCGTGCAAAACGGTGGCTTTTGGGTACAGTCCCGAATCACATGGAGGCAATGAGCGATAGGAGGGGATTCGTCTCTCCCGGTATAGGGAGTTGATGTTGCGCTGTGTTCGATTGGCTATAACCGGAAATCCCTGGCCAAGATTGCTGAGATTTACTGGTAAGTGTTACCTGTAGTTTCTCGAACTATTATAGACCTCATATCGACACGACTTATCGAGCTATTGGGGTCTGACGTTTACCACCTCTAGGAGAGATATGCGACATATCAGACGACGAGACCGGACTGTACGGTAAGTGTTGCTGGTTGGATTCACAGGAGTGTGAGCGGGCTTGCTCGTCGATCTTCTGATCACTCAATACCCGGGTGGCCGTTACGTTTAGCAGACCGCTTGCGGCTTGTGGGTGTTTGATATGATCATCACCTGCTGCCGGCGTATTGACGAGTCTTTAGAGTCCTACACAGAGGTTTCCTGGCTCAAGCGAAACGAAATAGGAGCGCATATGAGATATGTGCGGGACCGAGAATAATGCGTGTATGTGATACCGTATTCTATTCTCGCGATGAATGTATCGAATGGTTGTATGTGATATAACCTAGTTATCGAATCAAGGATTGATCCGATAAGTCGATACATTGGATATTAGTCGGTCATATGCGATATGACCGGATCGTTAAATCATTCGTTGATTTAATGATTTAATGCATAATTATATATTTGATATATTACTTTGGATTAACTAGTATTGGTTCACTTAAAATTGATTTTCTCACTTGAAGTGCACATTGTATATGTGATATATTTTTTTGTGCACTTGATTGTATCATGTTTGATGATACATGCATGTTTGGGTGTATGTTTAGTTTAAACCTTGGTTAAGTAAATGGTTAGGGTTTTAATTTATTTACTCATTTATTTACTTTAATCTTTTTGGCAAAAGAAAATAAAATGGTGGCTTGTTTGTTTTATCTTTGAAGCTTCAAGAAGCTTTGACCATTTTGTTTGTTTTGCTAAACCTAACCATTCACCTAACCCTAGTTTATTCTCTACACTTAACCATGCTTGCTATATGATAAGTATTATCTTATTTTCTATTTTCCAAGATTACTTATCATATTCTTTTTCTTCTTCTTCTTCTTGAACAAAGAAGAAAACCTTGATTCCATCAATGGCAACTTGAGAAAAAGAGTGAGAAATCCAACTCTAAAGTGAACCCACTTCCTATTTCTTCATCCTATACCACTTGCCAAGTAGTATAGGGTGTTTTCTTCACAAGTTTCATGGCTTGGTGAAGTTGGAGCTTGATCTTGTGTTGCCTCGACGTAGATCATCTTCGGCATCGAAGTCGAGACCTAGCCCGCCCATTTCTCCGATGAAGCCGACGCTAGAGCCCGGGACCCGATGATCGCAGCGAGGGGACATCATCACGGAGCTATGGAGGTGGAGGACCGGATCTACAAAGGTTGTATTTCCGTTCACTTAGCACTAAAGTAGTTTAGTAGCTTGTAGTTTCGCTTAAACTTTAGTCAACGATCGCGTTAGGGTTTCTCGGTACCGGAATTTTTTTGAAATTGGCATGGTTGATGCCTTGTGAGACCTCCTTAGTTTGCCTTGGAACCCTACAGTGGTATCAGAGCCTAGCTAGAGGCTTAGGCGATGCGTAGACGATGTTAGAAACCCGATCGAACCCCGAAACCCTAAATTTTAACCCTCTCTGGACATTTTTTCAAAACTGGGTTTTTTCCAGATTAAAAATTATTAAAAAATTCAGCAGGAAATTCTAAGAATTACGGTGCAAAAACGAGCAAACGATACGCCCAAAGCACGGCGGAACCGCAGCAAAAGCATGGCTTCTGCGGCGGTTCCGCGACCAAATTAAGTGATTACGCTTCCTTTTTTGCACAGTAATTTGTCTATTCAGGTGCAGAGTTTTCTGGGAATTTTTAATGTTTACTCAAGAGTTGAGTTTTCTGGGTTGTATTGGGAGTTCGTAGATTCGATCGGATTATCAAACTTTGTCTATATGTCTTTTCGAGTAACTTTAGAATATGTTAAAAAGTTCGACCAGATATGAATACCCAATTTTTCCTCTGCCGGGAAATTTCCAACTGTTGGATTTTTCCGTAGTTTGAGAACGTTCTAAGTAGTGCAAGTAACACGATGGACCCTCTAGAAGACAACAAACCTTAACTCAATTATGTGACCGCCTTGAACTACCCTTTGAACCTTCGTGTTTGGGGCAGTACGGCGTGCCACATGTGAGGCGTTGGCTTGACCCTTCTACGGCTGGACCGTTGGTACTGAGGCACGAAGTGAATGTTTTTAAACTTATTTCATGTGTTGAGCTGTTTCGGGAAAACTTGGGTGTTCGATTGTTCTATCGGAAAGTTTAACATTTTCTATTTACCCGGAATGTAATACAACACTTGGAATCCACAAGCAGTTATAAGATAACTGATTTGAATGTTATAAACATAGCACTTTAGTCTCACTTGATCGGTTGCCACGGAATTTTGATGCGATCAAAAGTCCGTCGCAATCACGTAGTGTACGCGGATACTTGCCGGGTAAACTTAATAGACAGCCTCACTCCATAGCCCCGACCAAGTGACTGTAGGAGAACCCCGTCGCCGAAAGCATCCGTTTGGGTGCTCGCGGCAGGGGTGTTCTGCCTTGGTGCACTTCGTCGACGGTATCAGGGGTGCGGCCACCTACTAAAGTTTGCGACGAGCATTCGATCATGATGTCGGGAATCTTGTTGAATTGCCCGACTTGATATTGAAAAGAGTTTTCGATAATGAGACTAAAATGCGGGGTTTATAATTGTTAGGCATGTGATGTCTAAGGAATTCATTGGTTTAGGCATGCGATGTCTAAAGAGATTGTGGATTCCAATTGTTGTAGTTTTACACTTTCTTTTCTGTGACGGTAAGTGTAATATGTGATATCGCCGGTTTCGTTGCTATATGTCAACGACAATTGGGATACGCATGTTTACTTACGTTGATGACATGTGATGTTATGTGTTGCTGGATATGTTATATTGGATCGTCGTGTTTGAATAGCCGGGGGGGTTTTATGTGAGATGAGTGTTTTTCATTTTCATTCATATAAAAACTTGTATGTAATATTCTTTTATTGGGGCACTTCCAGGTTGCGGAAGATGTCACCCTTTGTATATTATTTACTTTTCCGCACTAGAATAGACCCATGGAGGAGAGCACAAGTAACCGGGTTCTGGAGTCCAGTGGGAGACCAACTCGAGGAGTCGAGTCCGGGTCTCCTAACTCTAGAATTGGTAGGGTTGCTTGCCGCTCTCATAGGGGTCTAGGGGTGTGGGTTTGGCTATTCATCGCGACCGTGGAATCCGTGTTTTATACTGGCTCGTATTGAAAACACGGACGTCCTAGTATATTCAATGTTTCATATGTTTCTTCTGCTGCGATATCTGTGATGTGATCATGTGATGTTCTGTGATAAATACTGTATATAGTATATATGATATATTATATAGACGTTACTTATGTTTTACACCCACGCTAGCCCTGCCCTGCTCTGCCGTTAGTTACCTAACCTAACGGTGCACGAGGGGACATCGAGGCGAACACGGATGGCATAAGTGTACGTCGTATTTATCTGTGATGTTTAGGTGACTTAAATGATGGGACTTCATTAATGTGATTAATAAAAGTAAAAGAAACCTAAAGATGTTGTGGAATCGAATTTCAAAAATAAAACAGGTAGCTACAGTTCTTGCTTTGCACAGCGGTATATATGATATATCCTGCACCTTATTCGATAAGGAAAGGACCGAGATCCCTTCGCCGGGAGTGACTCCTTTAGCAATAACTGGCAGATGCTACAACTCTCGGTTTATCTTTTGATTGCTTCTATAGTTTCTGGTTTGCACAGTGATATATATGATATATCCCGCACCTCATTCGACGAGGAAAGGACCGACGATCCCTTCACCGGGAGTGACTCCTTTAGCAAAACTAGAAAAGCCTCAAAGACACTCCATTTCAAAATTCATTCGATCCTACAACGATATCAAGTTCATTACGTAATAGGTTTTCAGAAAAACCTGTCGTAGCCCTCCGTCATTTCAGATAAGTAGTAGTTAGTATTCGTGCTGCGTTTGTTGGCCTTTGTCAAGACGTAGTGTGCGGTAGCTGACTGGTGCTTATCTGCTTATGCATATGATGCAGATTGGGTTAGGGTAGTCGTGCGTCCTTGTTGGCCTTTGTCAAGGGTCGTGCGGGTGGGTTAAATTCAATCAGGAAATGACGGGTTGAACTTGACTAGCATCCTATGGTTTGATGGCCTTTGTCAAGGTCATAGGAGGTTAGGGGCAAAATATTATCGGGAATTTCAAGTGTTGAAATTTGCAATGAGATTGCATACCTTCTATGAGATAGTTGGATCCCGATACCCACTGCGAGTAATTGTTACTCCTGGGAGAGTTTTACACATTACAATTAGTCGATCAAGTAGGTGTCTAGAAAGGTGTCAACGGGGTTACGCCTCTGGGAAAACGAGGTTTACATTAAATAGGTTCGTGCGAAAGCACGGGAGACATCCCTCAAAGTACCGACACTGGCCTGGCTGAAAGATTGGCGAACTTGTAGTGTGTAATTAATCCCGGCTAGTCTTTCCTTTTAGGGTTTGAAGGAAGATTTGATAAAAACAGTGGGAGCCATCCTGATTAGGTAAAATAATAACCAATCTGATCTTGCAAGAGCGCACGCTGAGTGTTTTCTTCTTTCTCTCTCCAGGTAGCGACCATATCACGCCTTAATCAAGATAATAATACGGAATATGGACCGAACCCGCTTGTTATACTGAGCTGGGGAACGTTGGTCCCGCTCCAACTTATAATTGTTATAAGACAGAGCAGGAAATTGTGGAATACCAGAATTCCCGTGCCGTCCAAACGAAGAGAGTGCATGCTGATGCATCATCTTCGGGTGTGTTCGTTACAAAGAACTGCTTCTCTGTATCCTCTACGTCCTGGGTATTTGATACCGCATCAGGATCCCAGATATGTAATCTGTTACATAGGGGCTACAGAAAGGTAGAGAACTGAGAACGGGTGATAAGTTTCATGAGACAGAAAACGGTGCAAGTGTTGCAGCCAAGTCTGTTGGTCACTGTCACCCTGTATTCCAAATACATTGATTCTGAGCGAATGTTATTAGATACCGAACCTGATATACAAAATCATATCAGTCTCTTTATTTGTAAAGAAATGATAAAATTTTGTATTGTTGGATAATGTTTTGAACATTTCCTATATCAAAAGTTGATCGATTCAGGCACGTTATCTAAAAGCATTGATGTTCTAAATCAAACTACAGTTCTTAGTATACGGAACACACACAAGAGGAAGAGTTCAGATATGAACGAATCCTTCATAAGGTAATGTAGACTAGGTCATATCAATGCGACCCGACTGGCTGAAGTTACATTTAGATGCATATTTAAATCAGTTTGAATTTACATCTTGTGAAACTTACCAGTCATGTCACAGAGATAAGATGACCATAGCTCTGTTTACTGGAAAGAGAGAAAGAGTTAGTGAACTCTTGGAACCGATACATGATGATGTATGTAAGGTCCCCTGTCTACACATGCCAGGACTGGTTCTTTATACTTCATTACATTCTCTGATGATCTTTCGAGATTCAGACCTATGTTCCTGTTGAAACACAAGTCCGAACCTTTTGAGATATTTACAGAATATAAGTTAGAAGTAGAGAACCAAAATACGGGTATAAGTATTATGTCCTATGATGAGATCAGGGAGGAGAATACTTGTGCATGGAATTCCTGGACTATTCTAAAGGAGAATGAGATTCTCTCTCAGCATTACTCCTCCGAATACACCACAGCACAACGTTGTATCGGGGCGGAGCAATCACACCCTATATGATAAGGTGTGCTCTATGATAAGTACTACTGAGTTACCTTTTTCCTATTGGGTGTTATGCACTTGAGAAGCTGCATACCTATTGAATAGGGTTCCAATCGAATCAGTTGCCTACCGCTTCATATGTGATATGGTATGGGAAGAGCCTATCTCTTAAGTAAGTTAAGATTTTGGGTTGTCCGGCCTATGTATAAAAGCAAAATCCGGACAAGCTCGAGGCAAGGTCTGTTATGTAGTACTGGAAATGTTCCAGCTATACAAACTGCAGCTGATGATTTGAAAGAACCAAAGGATTCAATAGTTACCAACGAACCTTATCCTCTCCGCCGATCTAGTAGGGTTCCTCATCCACCTGAGAGATACTTCTGTTTCTCTATGATAGTGGGAGCGAGGATTGCATCATGAGATGATGACCCAACTAGTTTCGAGCTGGCCATCAGGAGTGGGACTCTGTAAGAATGGCTGGATGCTTAGCGATCTGAGATGGAATCCTTATACACCAACAAAGTATGGATTTTGGTTGCTATATCTGAAGGGTTAAATCCCCATCAGGAGCAAGTATATCTTGAGAAGATTACTTGGTGTAGATGGAAAAGTTGAGACTTTCAAAGCTAGACTTGTTAAAGGTTTTCGTCATCGACCAGGCGTGGATAATGATGAAACCTTTTCCAGTGGCTATGCTTAAGTCCATCCGGATCCTACTTGCCACAGCTACATACCATGACTACGTTACCTGGCGGTTGGGTGTCATGACTACTTTTCTAAATTGATGTTTTAGAAGAGAGCGTCTGTAAGTACACAGCCAGAGGGCTTCGTAGACAGTGGGAGCAGTGGAAACGTTTACAAGATGCTTTATAGGATAAAGCAGGCATCGCGGAGTTGGAACGTCTGTTTTGATGAAGTAGTCAAAGAGTTTGACATCATCAAAATGGTAGATGAACCTTGTATAAACAAAAAGGTAGTAGGGAGTATGGTGGTGATCCTCGTAGAGTACGTGGATGACAAACTCTTGATAAGAAAGGAGTTTCCTATGCTACGCTCGGTCAATCTCCGTTTATCACAATGATTCTCTAAAGGATCAAAGTGATACCTCCTAAATCTTGAGTTTTGATCTATGAGATAGATCTAAATGGATGTTAGGATTCTCACTAGTTGTAGTGAGATGGTATCAATCGATCCTGGGGAGAATCACTGGAAAAGTTCCAGAGTGATAAGGACGACTGAATGTCAGTCACAGGCATTGTTTTTACCCTCAGTGAAGGGACAGTATGTTGGAAGAGTTCCAAGCTAGATACCGTGGCATACTAGACGATAAAGGCAAGATACATCGCTTCTTATGATGCTACCAAAGAGGCTGTCTGGGTGTATATTAGTTCATGAGATGAACTTAGTTCCTCCCATTGTGTGACAATGGAGTTGTGGCTTATGCCAGGGAACGCCCGTCCCATCAGTCATCAAGACATATTCTAAGGCAGTGTCACCTGATCATGGAGATGGTTGATCTCCAAGGAGATCGAGGTTAGGAGAGTAGACTCAGAGGACAACACGGCGGATCTACTCACAAAGGCCTTTTCCCGGATAGAGACTTTTATGGGATGGTTGATTATGAGATACTACAACCACTGCTACAGATGGCCCTAGTGCAAGTGGGAGATTGTTAGTTATATGTATGCCCTAGAGGCCATTACTATACATAGGATGTATATTGTAGTGGATGCTTGGACATATATAGGGAGGACTTTCTTGCTCGACATGATAGTATGCTATCTGGTTGCTCTTTACCTTAACCTGTACACTGACTGTCTCTCTGTTATATGTTGGTAAAGCCCTTAGGATGTGTACTTGACTACCTGGACTATGATGCGGATCATACTAGTGGGGACATGGTAGTCCATAAGTACATCCTTCAAAGTCCCTAGTCGTGGGTGTATCGAGACGGGGCATCGATATACCAGAGTAAACTAGCGTGTACCTTCTCGACCCATACAGATGGGCGATGGATGATCCCATATCCATTGGTGTTTGACATCAGAGATGATATACGGGTGCTCAGTGGAGACTGGGTACACTGGACGGACTCGCCGAGAACTCCCAGATGGTATTATACCTTACGTCAGATGGCAGTTCTCTGGTAACACTGGTACAGGCTAGTCTGTAGACCCGAGATCGTCATAGAGTCTTGTGTGATTCCCACTGTGCTTTGATTTCCACCTTACCACGTCCAAGAGGGCATGCAAAATGGTGGCTTTTGGGTACAGTCCCGAATCACATGGAGGCAATAAGCGATAGGAGGGGATTCGTCTCTCCCGGTATAGGGAGTTGATGTTGCGCTGTGTTCGATTGGCTATAACCGGAAATCCCTGGCCAGGGTTGCTGAGATTTACTGGTAAGTGTTACCTGTATTTTCTCGAACTGTTATAGACCTCATAAAGGCACGACTTATCGAGCTATTGGGGTCTGACGTTTACCACCCCAGGCGAGATATACGACATATCAGACGACGAGACCGGACTGTACGGTAAGTGTTGCTGGTTGGATTCACAGGAGTGTGAGCGGGCTTGCTCGTCGATCTTCTGATCGCACAATACCCGTGTGGCCGTTACATTTAGCAGACCGCTTGCGGCTTGTGTGTGTTTGATATGATCATCACCTGCTGCCGGCGTATTGACGAGTATTTAGAGTCCTACACAGAGGTTTCCTGGCTCAAGCGAAACAAAATAGGAGCGCATATGAGATATGTGTGGGACCAAGAATAATGCGTGTATGTGATACCGTATTCTATTCTCGCGATGAATGTATCGAATGGTTGTATGTGATATAACCTAGTTATCGAATCAAGGATTGATCCGATAAGTCGATACATTGGATATTAGTCGGTCATGTGCGATATGACCGGATCATTAAATCAAGCGTTGATTTAATGATTTAATGCATAATTATATATTTGATCTATTACTTTGCATTAACTAGTATTGGTTCACTTAAAATGGATTTTCTCAGTTGAAGTGCACATTGTATATGTGATATATTTTTTTGTGCACTTGATTGTATCATGTTTGATGATACATGCATGTTTGGGTGTTTGTTTAGTTTAAACCTTGGTTAAGTAAATGGTTAGGGTTTTAATTTATTTACTCATTTATTTACTTTATTCTTTTTGGCAAAACAAAATAAAATGGTGGCTTGTTTGTTTTATCTTTGAAGCTTCAAGAAGCTTTGACCATTTTGTTTCTTTTGCTAAACCTAACCATTCACCTAACCCTAGTTTATTCTCTACACTTAACCATGCTTGCTATATGATAAGTATTATCTTATTTTCTATTTTCCAAGATTACTTATCATATTCTTTTTCTTCTTCTTCTTCTTCTTGAACAAAGAAGAAAACCTTGCTTCCATCAATGGCAACTCGAGAAAAAGAGTGAGAAATCCAATTCTAAAGTGAACCCACTTCCTATTTCTTCATCCTCTACCACTTGCCAAGTAGTATAGGGTGTTTTCTTCAAAAGTTTCATGGCTTGGTGAAGTTGGAGCTTGATCTTGTGTTGCCTCGACGTAGATCATCTTCGGCATCGAAGTCGACGACCTAGCCCGCCCATTTCTCCGATGAAGCCGACGCTAGAGCCCGGGACCCGATGATCGCAGCGAGGGGACTTCTTCACGGAGCTATGGAGGTGGAGGACCGGATCTACAAAGGTTGTATTTCCGTTCACTTAGCACTAAAGTAGTTTAGTAGCTTGTAGTTTCGCTTAAACTCTAGTCAACGATCGCATTAGGGTTTCTCGGCACCGGAATTTTTTTGAAATTGGCATGGTTGATGCCTTGTGAGACCTCCTTAGTGTGCCTAGTAACCCTACAGCTATACAGCTGGATTCATGGTGGACCCGGTCGAGGATGAGGGGCAGGAGAGCCGCACTTTAGGCGGGGAGCCTAACGAGGATACTCGATACCGGAGACAGTTATGAACACGGCGGATATGTAGGTGATACCGACCGGTGTTATTGAGTGATAGGATCGTTCGGGGAATGATGCCTGATGAAACACAGAAGATTTTTGTCGATGTTGGACACGGAAAAGTGAACCTTATTTGGAAAATAATTGATGAGATTTCAGTTTTGATTTATACATTGAGTAGTACATATTCATGTTTTCACCTGTTATTATGCATCACATTCATTGTTGTTGATATTAGTTCTAGTTCGGCATACTTACATTATCAGCCGATATATGTTAGTTTTATTCACTGAGTTGGCAACTCATCCCCGTTGTACCAAAGTTCCTTGCAGGAGTTGTGTGGACGCGTAGCAGCCGTGCATATCCACTTATCAGCTTTTGTCGCTCCGTTTTGCTAGGTAGGTTACCTACGTAGTAACCTACTATTTTGGTTTTGTATATTGGATCTACTATTACTTCATCAGATCCTGTATAGTTGACTTAGAACGAGATGTGGTTGTACGTATCCTATTTTGACGGATGAGATCGTTTAGTTGTGTTAAATTATATTTCTTTTACTTATTCTTGAGATTTTTCATTTTGAGTGCCGTATTATTTTTGTGTATTGATTTCCGCTGTTTGGCATCGTTTTGCTCCCAACTAGGGATGCAACTTATTTCCACACCCTATAACTGTTTAATTAATAATTAAAAAGGAAGTACTATCGAAGTTTCAAAACCAGTTTTTTAAACTTTTATTATTTAAAAACCATTCGGCATGCTACTTCATTCTTTTACTTAAAACTAAATATTTTCTAATTTCCGCAAAAATGGTTTTGATCTTGGTTTTTGGCTTACTCAGATTATGTTGCCATCTTTAGAAATCATACAATCTAAGTGCCGGTCACATCCAAACTTTGGGTCGTGACACTCGCGGCCGCGGTGTTCCGTCTAAGTGCACTTCGTCGACGGCATCGGGGGTGCGGCCGTCTACTAAAATTTCCGATGAGCATTCGATCAGGTTATCGGGAATCTTGTTGAATTACACGACAGGTTATTGGAAAGTGTTTTCAATATCGAGACTAAAATGCGGGGTTTATAATTCTTAGGTATATGATGTCTAAGGAATTCATTTGGTTGGGCATCAAATCCAAAGTATGTGATACATTGGGTTTATGTGGTTGCGGATTCCAATTGTTGTAGTTTTTCACTTTCTTTTCTGCGACCGTAAGTGTAATATGTGGTGTATCGCCGGTTTCATTGCTATATGTCAACGACAATTGGGATACGCATATTTATTTACGTTGATGACATGTGATGTTATGTGTTGTTGTGATATGTTATATTGGATCGTCGTGTTTTGAATAGCCGGGTTTTTTTTATGTGAGATGAGAGTTTTTCATTTTTATTCATGTAAAAGCTTGTATGTAATATTCTTTTATTGGGGAACTTCCAGGTTGAGGATGATGTCCCCATTGATGTATATTATTTACTTTTCCGCATTAGGATAGACCCAAGGAGGAGAGCACAAGTAACCGGGTTCTACGGTCCAGTAGAAGACCATCTCGAGGAGTCGAGACCGGGTCTCCTAACTCTAGAATTGGTAGGGTTGCTTGCCGCTCTCGTAGGGGTCTATGAATGTGGGTTTGGTTGTTCATCACGACCGTGGAATCCACGTTTTTTACTGTCTTAATTTAAAACACGGAATTCCTAGCATATCCAATATTTCATATGTGTTCTTCTGCTGCTGATATTCTGTGATGTGATCACTTTATATGTTGAGACGAATGCTTATATTATATATATGATATATAATAAATATTGCTGCTTTCGTTTCTTTTGTAATGCTTAGGAAGCATAAATGATGGGACTTCATTAATGAGATTAATTAAATAAAAGAAACCTAAAGATATTGCGGAATCTTGTTTTAAAAACTGGTAGCTCTAGTTCTTGCTTTGCATAGTGGTATTCCTTATAGAAAATCCAGCACCTTATTCGATAAGCAAAGAGCCGAGATCCCTTCACCGGGAGTGACCTTTTTAGCGAAACTAGCAGATGCTACAACCCACTCGGTTTTGTCTTTTGATTGCTTGTTTAGTTCTTGCTTTGCATAGTGGTATTTATGAAATATCCAGCACCTTATTCGATAAGGAAAGAGTCGAAATACCTTCACCGGGAGTGACCTCTTTAGCAAAACTAGTAAAAGCCTGAAAAACATTCCTTTTCAAAATCACACGATTCTACAACGATATCAAGTTCATTACGCAAAAGGTTTTCTTAAAAACCTGTCCTAGCCCTCCGTCATTTCAGATAAGTAATTTTTAGTATTCGTGCTGCGTTTGTTGACCTTAGCCAAGGCGTAATGTGCGGTAGCTAATTAGTACTTATCTGCTTCATATGATGCGATTGAGTTAGGGTAGTCGTACGACTTTGTTAACCTTAGCCAAGGGTCGTACGGATGGGTTTAATTCGATCATGAAATGACGGGTTGAACTTGGCTAGCGCTTATGATTTGGTGACCATAGCCAAGGTCATTAGTTGCTAGGGGCAAAATATTATCGGGAATTTCAAGTGTTGAAATTTGCAATGAGATTGCATACCTTTTATGAGATAGTTGGATCCCGATACCAACTGCGAGTAAGAGTTACTCCTGGGAGAGTTTTATACATTACAATTAGCCGATCAAGTAGGTGTCTAGAAAGGTGTTAACGGGGTTACGCCCGTGGAAAAACGAGGTTTATTTTAATTAGGTCCGTGCGAAAGCACGGGGAACCTCCCTCAAAGTACCGACACTGGCCTGGCCGAAAGATTGGCCAACTTGTAGGATGTAATTAATCCCGGCTAGTCTTACCTTTTAGTGTTTGAAGGAAGATTTGATAAAAACAGTGGGAGCCATCCTGATTAGATAAAATAATAACCAATATGATCTTGCAAGAGCATACGCTGAGTGTTTTCTTCTCTCTCTCTCCTAGTAGCGACCATGTCATGCCTTAATCAAGATAATAATATGGATGCATTGACCGAACCTGCTTATTATACTATGCTGGGGAACGTTGGTTCCGCTCAATCTTATAATTGTTATAAGTCCGAGCAGGGAATAGGGGAATATCCGGATTTCCACGTAACCCAATCGAGGAATGTGCATGTTGATGCATCTTCTTCAGGTGTGTTTATTACCGAGAACTGTTTCTCAGTACACTCTACGTTCTAGGTATAAGATACCGGATTAGGATCCCACATATGTAATCTGTTACATGGGCTACAGAAAGGTAGAGAACTGGGATAGGGTGATATATCTCTAAGTGTTAGAGAATGGTGCAATTGTTGCAGCCAAGTCATTTGGCAAATATCACCTTGTATTACCAAATGGTAAATACATTGATTCTGAACAAATGTTATTAGATAGCGAACCTGATATACAACATTACATCAGATTCTTTATTGAGTTAAAGAAGGATATAATTCTGTATTAGAGGATAATGTTGTGAACATTTTCCTGAATCTAGAGTTGATTGGATCAGGCACGTTATGAAATGACATATAAGTTCTAAATCAAACCACAGTTCAAAGTATGTAGAACACACACAAGAGGAGTTGTTCAGAAATGAACGAATCCTTCTTATGGCATTGTTGACTAGGTCATATCAATGCGACATGACCATCTAAGTTATATAAGGATGAATATAAGAATCTGTTCGAATTTTCATCTTATGATACTTGACAGTCTTGTCTCAAAAGTAAAATGACCAATACTCCGTTTACCGTAAACAGAGAAAGAGTTAATGAACTCTTGGGACGGATACATGATGATGTATATGGTCCTATGTCTACAAATGCCAGGGTTGGTTCTTTGTACTTCATTACATTCATCGACGATCTTTCAAGATTCGGACATGTCTTCCTGTTGAAACACAAGTCTGAAACTTTTGAGAAATTCGAGGAATATAAGCTTGAAGTTAAGAACCGGATGGGTAGAAGTATGAAAGTCCTTCGATGTGATCGAGGAGGCGAATACTTGGGCATGGAGTTCCTGGATTTTCTAAAAAGAGAATGGGATTCTCTCTCAGCTTACTCCTTCGTGTACACCACAACATAACGGTGTATCGGGGCGGAGGTATCGCACCCTTTGAGATATGGAACGCTCTATGATGAGTACTGCTGAGTTACCTGTTTCCTTTTGGAGTTATGCACTTGAGAAGCTGCATACCTATTGAATGGGGTTCCATCCAAATCAGTGCCTACCACTCTATATGAGATATGGTATGGGAAGAGACTATGTCCTAAACGAGTTAAGATATGGGGTTGTCCGGCCTATGTTGAAAAACAAAATCCGGACGAACTCGAGGCAAGGTCAGTTATGTAGGTTTGTTGGATATCCCAAACATTTGCGCGGGTATTCTTCTACCTAACTGAGTAGCAAAAGGTGTTTTGTTTCTCAGCATGCCACCTTTTTAGAAAAGTAATTTCTTATGAAGAAATTTGTTGTCATGAGGTAGAGCTGGAAGGAGTTCCAGCTGGACAAACTAACAGCTGATGATTTGGTGAAACCAAAGGATTCAATAGTCTCCAACGAACCTCAGCCTCTCCACGAATCTGGTAGGGTTCCTCATCCACCTGAGAGATACTGCGGTTTCCTCGGTGACAGTGGGAGCGAGGATTGCATCATGGTAGATGATGCCCAACCAGGTTCAGGTAGTCCATCGCGAGTGTAGACTCTGTGAAATGACTGGATGCTATGCGATCAAAGATGGAATCCATGTACACCAACAAAGTATGACTTTGAATGTTGCACCTAAAGGGGTAAAAACCATCAGGAGCAAATGGATCTTGAGAAGATTCTTGGTGTAGATGGAAAAGTTGAGACTTTCAAAGCTGTGCTTAAGTCCATCAGGATTAAAGCAAGCATCGCGGAGTTGGAACATCTGTTTTGATGTGGCAGTCAAAGAGTTTGACTTCATCAAAAATGTAGATGAGCCTTGTATATACAAGAAGGTGGTAGAGAGTAAGGTTGTCCTCCACATTTTGTACGTAGATAACATACTCTTGATAAGAAATGGTTTCCTATACTACACTCGGTCAAGATCCTCTTATCACGAGGATTCTCCATGGAAGATCTGGATGATACCTACTACATCTTGTGGATTATGATCTATGGTGATAGATCTATGTGGATGTTGGGAGTGTCCCAAATCCAGGTACATTAACACCATACTGAAGGGGTTTAGTATGGAGGATTCTAAGCGCGGTGGTTCCCCACTAACTCAGGAATCACGCTCTCCAAAAAGATGTCTTCCAAGACTGATTTGGAGAGAGCTCGCGTGCAAGGGTTACCCTATGCTTCGATAGTAGGCTCTATCATATATGCGGTGTTATGTACCAGACCTGTCACCACCCGAAATGGCACGCTACTGGCACATGAATCATATGAAGTCTATAAGACCCCATCTAATTCAAGTAAGCCAAGAATCCCAGAAATCTAAACCATTTTAACGAAGAAGTGAAGAAAACTAGTTTTAAAACAAGTGCTTTTAATAACATAAGCCGAAGTATGCATTTTTAAAATCTCAAGTCTTTTCAGAAAATTTCGGCAGAGTTTCCTTTGTAAATACTGGCCCTAAAAGGGTACAACATGCATAATAAACAGGCATCCCCAAGCGGGAGCTAGCTCTTCGCCAATTGGAGGACATAACCACGCAATGCAATATAATATACAACGCCGAAGGGCGAGGATCAAAACTCAGAAGAAACCAGAGAAAAACCATAATAATACAAGCGCGACTCTAAGGTCGAAATAATATACACTGGTCTTCTAAGTCTATAAATAATACAAGTCTGATTGATGGAGTTTACTAGATACAACAATGTGAATAAAATACAAGGGTGGTCATGATGCGAGTGAACCCACCTACCAAAGCAATCACCCGAAAATAAGCAATGTGCCAGCAAAGCCGCCAAGGAAACCTGTACGGCAAAACCTGCAAGAAAATATTGCACAACGGGGGTGACTTGCCAACTCGTGAGTAGAAAACATCACCGAGCAGAAATCGCATGTATGACTCAATCCTAGATCATACGATAATATATATATCCTCAATATATAAAGCCTGAAGCATTAAAAAAGGCATGGGTAAACATCTATACATAAGTATAATACCAAGTGCTCGTGTCAGTGTCTCAGGTAGTAACATATCATATATGTGATGTATGTATGCATGAAAACAGAATACATCTAATAAGGAAACTGTTTTTCTTATCTCAATGAGATATCTGTAATAAAATTGAAGTATCATCAATGAAATCAACATGGAATCAGTGTCTAGCATCGACACAAAATATATAAATCCCAATATCTCAATATATCAGGCTCCGGCAATCCGGACTGGCCTGTATCATTAAATTTCAGTATCTAGGGCTCCGGCTATCCGGACTGCCCCATACTCCGATCGGTATCCTCTGGATATCCGTCGAGTCACAATAAAATCACCGGTCGGTAGTGCTCCCCTGCCAGGCTCAACGCCATCATCTGCGACCATCTTGCCCCGGGGCACCGCACCGGGTCCACCATGCACCCACAGACGGTTCCTCCTCCTCCTCGAATCGGGTGTATGATATCGCTCAAAAGCCGAGAAAACTCATGGTGAACATATCTCAAATCATATCATGAGAAAACTAAACTTTTTTATCTTTTGAAATAAAATGAGTTGGTAAACTCTTGCGGTTTCTCTAAATTCATAAATCACGTAGAAAATCCGAATCCCATAATCAAAAGACAATGAATAGTGAATACTGGCATAAAGCCTCATAATATTGAATGACAAATGAAAGTACATATGCATGAGATATTACAGTAATAAATGCAATGTCTAAGATATCATATAAAAGCAAGCTCACTGGTATCATGTCGAAACTATCAGCTAACATTTTATACTGTCACGACCCGAAATTTGGCACATGACGGCCCTTAAACTACATAACGTCTACAGGCGTAACGCAATTCATGTAAGCCGAAAACCCAGCAATCTAAACCATCAAAAGTAGTAAGTGATAAGAACATTGTTAAAACTTCTGAAAATCTCAAGTACAAATTTTTTAAAGTCCAAATTTACTTTCTTAAAAATTTTGGCAGCACCTCCTTTGTAAAAACTAGCCCCAAAAATGGGTACATACAAAGATATAAGTAAAGCATCCCCAACGGGAGCAAATCCACGCCGATAGGCGGAAACAACTACCACAATAGATATACGACGCCGTAGCGAATAATAAAAGACGACATAAATAAAACTGAATAAAAAGACCTCCAGAATCACAAAATAATATACAATATCGTTCACACAACTTGTCTCTAAGTCAATACATGAAAGTGGTAGATGGAGAGTACTAGGTACAACCAAGGATATACAATGTACAAAAACGGATAATCGCGAAACCCACCTATAGCAAAACTGTTCACAGTCAGCCGAAGCGGTATCCGCTGCAAAAGATGATACGATAGGAAGAAGCCCTACCGCGACTGCCCTGCGGGACTACCTGCAAAATACTGTAGCACAACGGGGATGAGTTGCAAACTCGTGAATAGTAAATAACATATGCAGGTAATCGCAAGTATGCACGTACTGCGATAATCTATCACATGCAAGCTGATACCAATAAATGGCAATATGTATATGCAGCAGTCATGAAAGGTAATCTATCAGGTGATACTAATACATGAAGCAATGCATATCAAATAAATGCTGAGTATAGATAAAACATATCCTGTAAGTCTCATGGAACCTGAGTGTCCAACATTGACACCCGAAAACATCATGAAAACTATGCATGTGTGTGTGTGTGTGTGTCCCTTAATGACACATCAAAGTCATGGATCCTGAGTGTCAAACATCGAAACCCGAAAACAACATGAAAACTAGTGTCCAGCATCGACACATAAATACATACGTTCCTCGAATCCTAAGTGTCCAACACTGACACTTGTGATCCACGTATCGGTTTATACGTTCCTCGAATCCTAAGTGTCCAACACCGACACTTGTGATCCACGTATCGGCTTATACGTTCCTCGAATCCTAAGTGTCCAACACCGACACTTGTGATCCATGTATCGGTTTAAAACAAATCTCAGAGTGGATGCATCCAAATATCACGTAAGGAATAAGAATACTTGCATAAATCATTATGATGATATAATATATATATATATACATATATATCAGCGTCCCATACCACTTGTATATATATACATATATAACTGCGTCCCATACCACTGATATATATCATCCGGAGTAAAACATCCAGAAAATATCATATGAAATCCATATCTAGATGCGTAAATCCATGAAATATAATATATGCAACATGAAACAGTAATATGAGCATATAAAGGAAAAACCGCTATTTAACTGCAACAAGTTATTAAATATATCATGCGGTTCCTAATTTCTCCAAAGTCCATACAACATCATATAAAGGTGAACATGTAGCTATAGCAAGGTATGCGTAACCATGTCGGTATAGCAAGATATGTGAATCTACTTATCAATAATGATGTAATACCCTCCAAGTATATGTGTAGCTATATCAAGGTATATGGGTGTACATGTAAGTATGTAGGTATGATGTACGTGTAGCTATGTCTCATATGTGTATATACCTATCACTAATGGTACAATACCATATAGGTATATGGGTAGCTAGCATGTAGGTATGGCAAGGCATATGTGTAAGCATGTCGGTATACAGGTATGCTATATGTCATATGCACAATGAAAATAAGGATCATGTCTCAAGTCCCTAGCCAATACAATATCATGTATGTAGGTGTGTGTTGCATGTCATGGCAATTATCGACGGAGTGTGTGGCATACAATTGTGCTCGTGCAATATGAACCATCAATAATAGTGCAGTGTCCAATGGATACAAGTCCAAGCACACCAAGTAATGATATGCAATGAAGTTTATGCAAAATTTCTATATGCGTAATAAACTTATAATCAATAATAATATCATTTAATCGAGCCCTGACGTATAATGCCATGCGGGCGATTCCCTTGTAGATGTTAAATCTACTCACAGATGACCTCGAGCTATGTAAATCCGACCACCTGCTTCCCTTTCTTTGCAGCTTCCGAAGACCCTCCTCGCGATCCTAAAATTTCACAAACACAACACATAAGGTTAAATATCCTGCGCCGATACAAATACAACGAAACGCAAGGATAACGTCCACAAGATAAACACACTGTGCACCTAGTGCACAAAACGCGTACGATATCGGCACAACCCTAGCTAGGATGACACAACCACTAAGCCTAGACCCCGATCGTACCGATCGCGCAAACACAACATAATAAATCTCGTGGAATCTATATATATAACGTCACAACGCCAACGGAAACCCACGCCTAATTTATCCGAAAACCTAGTAAGCATATTTTAATCATTTTAGCTCAAATCTACAAGTTTAACCAAAACTAGAAATCACAACCATCTCATAATAGCTTGATTAAACCACACAAACCTTTACTACAATTTTAGTCTCACCCAAAAGAGATTTAGTGAAAGCTTAGTTTGCTAATTTGCTTAATTAGACAATTAGGAAAAATATCATTTAACAATCTCACAAGTAGGTTAATTTTTCCAAGTCTATACATCTTGATTAACAATCTTTACCAAACAAAATCCTAACTTGATATTCATAAACCATTCTAGAATTCCTAAACATGCTAATTTAAGGCTATATTAAACATCTAATAAGCTAGCTTAATGTAATTAAACAACAATTAAAGTTTAGAGTTAGGATTTTATACCTCCACTTGATTCACAAATTAGCAACCAAACTCCAAATTAGCCTCCAAAATGATGACTTTCATGATGATCCAAGCTTATTTAGGGTTGAAGAATAATGGGTAGGGATTTATATTTGAGTTTGTGGGATTATTTGATAATTTTAGATAATTTATTTGTGCTTGAAGAAGTGAGAATGAGATGTGAAGAGAGAGAGGGCAGCAAAAGGGGAGTGGTCGGCCAAGGCTAGAAAATAATGAGGGTTAAGGAATTGTGTGGAAAATTCTAGTCTAAAACACCATTTAATGCTCATTTATTATATGCCATCTTTTAATCCTTTTCATTCTTTATTTAAAAACTTTCTTTTAATTCACCAAAATATCTAGATATTTCCCAGGATATTTTGCAAGGATGGTTTAGTGCTCAATCTTGTGATTAAGTTAGCATAGATTCACTTTAGTAATAATTAACCCAGACAAAATTTTAATTACCACTAATTAAGTGCATAATTAAAAGCATTAAAATAATATTTTAATTAAGAAAAATATTAAAATGCACTAAAATTACAAGTGACATACAAAAACCCGCAAACTAGCAATTTCCTAGTTAAACTAGGTGCAGTGAATTCTATACAGATAAATAATTGCTTCTAGGTTTTAATGGAAAACACAATTTATTTTACCTAAAAACGGAAAATTCGCCTAAACGATTTCTAAAACGTTACAATCTTCCCCCTTAAAGAAATTCGGTCACCGAATTTAAAATTTATCTACGCGTACCTTCGAAGAGATGAGGGAAAAATCCTTCCGCATCTCGCTCCCAGCCTCTCAAGAGATCACCTCACTAGACGGCTACGCCAAAGAACCTTCACAGATTGCAAGACCTTTGACCGAAGTTTCTCCACCTGCCGATCCATTATAACTATCGGCTGCTGGTGACGAAAGATCGCGTCTCAATGAATGGTCTGGTGCTGAATCATGTGAAAAGGGTCATGAAGGTATTTGCGAAGTATCGACACAAGGAATACGGGGTGAATACTAAAAAATCTGGGCGGAAGTGCCAACGATAGGCAACGGTACTAACTCGCTTCAAGGATATCAAAAGGACCAACAATTTTGGGACTATGCATCCCAAAACTCAACATGCCATTTCATCGGAAAAATCCATAGGAATACATGATCTCCCACTGCGAACTCAAGTCTGTGATAACGACGGTCGGCAAAAGACTTCTTTCCGCACTGGGCTGCTCTCATCCTGACTTGAATCAACTGGATCTTCTCCATAGTCTCATGACTAGTTGGGGTCCAAAAATCCTACTCACGAGGAGTCAGTAAAACAGACTGGCGATCGACACAACCTACCAAACAAGGCCTAAAAGTTGCCATCTGAAATGTCTCCTGATAACAGTTATCGTAGGAGAACCCTATCAATGGCAAGTGACGATCCCAACTGCCAACAAACAATTAGTACGTACGTACAAGCATATTCTCCAGAGTCTGTATAGTCCGCTCTAACTAACTATCGGCTTGCGGATGGAAAGCGGAGCTAAAGCTCAACCAGTACCCAAGGCTTCCTAAAGCTTCTGCCAAAGACGACTAGTGAACTGGATGCCTCTATTGGATACAACACATGAAAGAACTCCGTACAAACGCCCAAACATATAGAAGAACAACTGAGCAAACTGAGCATACTGAGCAATACCGAACAACAATCACCCAAATGGAGTCACACCCTGTTTAGACCTGGGTAGACACCACAACGAAATTCATGGAGATCTTCTCCTATTCCCACTCCGGAACGGTTAAAAGTTGCAACTCTCCTGCCGGCCTCAAATGCTCAACCATAGCTCGCTGACAAGTCAAGCACTTCAAAACGAAATCTGAAACCTCACACTTCATTCCTGCCCACCCGTAACTAACTCTCAAGTCACGTTACATCTTGGGGGCACTTGGGTGAACACTGAAAGCTGACTGATGTGCCTGCTCTAGGATCTCGCGTCTCTACCCATCAGTATCTGGTATACACAAGTGAGTCCCGCAACGTAGCACACCCTGGTCATCAATCAGAACCCTGAATCTTTACCCTGCCGAACATGCTCTAGAATCTCAGACAAACGAGCATCGGCGGGCTATGCCTCATGAAAATGATTAAGTAAAAGGGGATGGGCGCGGACATAAGCAAGCTGTCTCCCAGTAGAGGAGAACATAAACTATACTCAGCTATCGCACAAGAACTGTAAATCTGCAGAAGACTGTCTCTGAACTGCGCTCATCTGGGACAAGCTAACGCCTGGGCCTACGACTCAAAGCCTCAGCTACCACAATCGCCTTACCCCGGGCAATAAAGGATCTCAAAATCACAATCCTTCACAAGCTCTATCCAACGGCGCTGTTTCAACTTCAGATCCCGCTGCAGGAAGATGTATACTAAGATCTGGTGGTCCGTGAAAATCTTACATGACTCTCCGTACAAGTAGTGCCCCCAAATCTTCAACGCAAAACCACCGCGATAATCTCCAGATCATGAGTGGGATAATCCTGCTCGTACTTCCTCCAACTGTCGGGAAGCGTAAGCGATAATTCTATAGTGCTACATAAGTACACAATCGAGCCCCACTCAGTAAACAACAAAGTCGCCCGATCGAGAAAGTAGAGATAGAACTGGTGCAGTCGTCCACCGAGTCTTCAACTACTGAAAACTCAGCACGCATGCCACAGTCTAAAGAAAAGGAACCTTCTTCCTGATCAGTCCGGTCAACGGTGCAGCGATACCCATAAAGTCCTGCACGAAACGGCGGTAAAAACCGGCTAAGCCCAAAAAGCTGCGGACCTCAGTCACTAATACAGGTCTGGGCCAAAGCTGTACGGCCTCGACATTCCTCAGGTCCATACGAATACCGTCTCTCGTAACCACATAACCTAGGAGTTCAACACAAACAAGCCAGAAGGAACACTTCGAGAATTTAGCAAACAGCTGTTGCTCTCCCAATGTCTGCAAAGCAAATCCTCATGTGCTGCTCATGTTCCTCACGACTCTTGGAATAGACCAGAATTTCATCAATAACACAATAATAACTGGTCGAGGAACAGCATGAAAAATCTGGTTCATCACATCCATGAATGCTGCTAGGGCATTGGTGAGTTCAATGACACCACCAAAAACTCATAAAGCCCGTAGCGCACAAAAGCAGTCTTCGGAATGTCATCACTCTGAACCCGCAACTAATGATGACCTGATCACGAATCAAACTTAGAAAAATTTCCAGCACCCTGGTGCTGATCAAAAAAATCGTCATTGCGAGGTAAAGGATGCCTAATCCGCATCGTAACTCGGTTCAATTGACGATCAATCAATACACAATCTCAAACTGCCGTACTTCTTCTTGACGAACAGAGTAGGATCTCCTCAAAGCGAAACACTTGGACGTACAAGTCCCCTATCTAGCAATTCTGCAGTTGACCCTTAAGCTCCCTAAGCTCTGCCGGCTCATCTGGAACAACGTCGGAAAACTCTGGCACGATAGGAACCCGGTCCAACGAATCTGCTGTGGCTCCGGTATCACGAATGGAAGCCAAGAATCCTCGACATCTTCTTCCAAAGCGGACTAGCGTAAAAGGCTAAATTCAAGCTACTTTTCTTGGTCCAATGTGTTGAGGAAGAAGTGGGGATCATCTTTTGTGAAGAGGGTGTAGGGTTTTGATGGAGATTTTGAGATGGTTTCATGGGGTAGAGGTGGAGGGTGATGAGGTTGAAGAAGATGAAGGAAAAATAATGAGAAGGGGAAATAATGGGCAACCCTCTCTCTCTCTCTCTTTTTTATTCTCACCCTCTCACTCCCATGTCTCACTCTCTCTCTCTCTCTCCAATCATTCTCTTTCTTTAACCTTTTCTCTTTTCTTTTTCTTTTTAAAACCAAACCACATAATACCCCAAAACAACACAATAAACAACATGTAATCAAAATGCAACATGACATGGTGCACAAGCAATAGAAAACTGTAGAAACACGGATTTTGTAAGTCCGTGTTGCCCATCCCGGTGCTTACGGGGAGGCGGAAAACATAATAAAAAACGGATTTTTAATGACTTAGGCAACATGGACTTTCCTTGTGAGGATCTTTGCTAAACGAAAACTAGCTAAAGTAAACTAACAACTAACTAAGTTGTAGAAAGGTTATACCTTTGGTCTTTAGTCCTTCTCTCCTTGCTCGTCGGAATGGTAGAAAGGCCTCACCTTGCTTGTCTTCTTCCGTCAAAGAAAGATCCACTTGAAAGCCACCACCTTTAGCTTCAACTCCAAGCTAGGAGTAACTAGAGTACAAGAAATGCTAAGACTTGAACCCTAGAAGAGAGTAGAGAGGATCAAGTGAAGGTTTTTCTCAAGCTTTTTGTTTCTCAACACATAAGAGGGAGAGAGCTTGAGGGAGAGGATGAACAAGAGAGAGAAATGATATGAGAGAATGAGAAAATAATAGAGCTCTTCTCACTAATATGTGTGAATTAATTTAATTGAATAATTAGCTAGATAATTATCATGGTAAATCATGACATGACCATTATCATTTCAAATTGCAAAGATCAAAAAGCATCTTCCAAAAGAAATTATGATGGTCAAAGTGTCAACCTAGGTCAACAAGTCAAAGAAGTCAAATGGTCAACAACCACAACCATGGATAATTATTAAACTAATTACTAATTAACAATAACACACACATAAATATTAGGGTTAATAAAATGACAATAGCCATTAACCCTAATCAAGGTCCTCTCCCTCAATCTCAAGCAACTGTGCATACGCACCCGCATTCGTGATCCGAGGAACACGAACACAATGAGAAAAACCAATCTCAAATCATATACTAGGATCCGGCTTAAACCAAAGCCCGCTAGTATAAACTGTCCGGACAGCAAACGTGCACAAGTGCGCGAATGTGAACGAACCCTGTCGCAAAACCATGCGACCTCTACTCATTTTGCCTAAAGGCGAATAGCTCTCTGTGTGGGACTCTAAAGACTCGACACTACGCTGGCAGTGGGTTTAACCACAGACCGCAAGCGGCACTAGCTGTACGTAACGGTCCCCAGGTAGATGTCGATAAGAAGACTGACGAGGTGAACCCCATCGGCACTCCTACTGAGCCTGTATGTGACAGTCTCCGTACAGTCCGGTCTGTTCGTCTGATACATCGCATGGCGGGCCTAGGGGGGCGGTGAACGTCAGTCCCCCAATAGCGGTACAAGTCGTGTCGGAGTGTAGCCCAGAACACCCTGAGATAACACTGGAAACCTACCAGTATATCTCGCTTGCCCTGGCCAGGGACTACTCGTGTAATGGCTCTCCTGGACACAGCGCGATGTCAACCCCCAATACCGGGAGAGACGAATCCTGTCTAACCGTCACTGCCTCCAAGTGCTTCGGGACTGCACCTAAAAACTACCTGTTTGCACAGCTCCTTTGAGCCGTGGTAGGGTAGTAATCAAAGTGCAGTGGGAACACACTCGAGGCGAAGTGACAGTGTCAAGTCAGCGGACTAAGCTGTACTCATGTCACCTGGGAACTGATAACTGACGATAGGTATATTACCAACCAACAGTTCCCGACGAGTCCTGTCCAGTGTACTCATAACCTAACGAGCACCCGCATACTATCCCAAGTACGACGTACTAACGGCTGTGGGACAGACCGTCTCCCACACTGGGATGAGAAGCGCATACGCTAGTCTACTCCGGAGTATCGATGCCCTGTCTCGATAGTCCAACGACCAGGGACCTGTATAAGGATGTGCTTATAGATTACCCAGCTCCCACGAGTGCGAGCGCCATCACAACGCTGGTAATCAAGCAAAGATCCTAAGGGCTCTACTAATATGTATACCAGCAATATGCTAAAAGAAACACATGCACATATTAAAGCAGAGACAAACCAAGTAGCATACTACCATTTCGAGCAAGATTGTATATACAACTGTGAATATCCCAAGCTTCCATTAAGTAATATACAAACTAGTATGATACAGTAATGGCCTCTAGGGCATATACACTAACAATCTCCCACTTGCACTAAGGCCATGTACTGGCGTATCGAAGACCTATCATCTCGATCAGCCGCTCGAACTGAGTCTGGGGTAGGGCCTTCGCGAATGGATCTGCTGTGTTATCCTCTGATGCAACTCTCCGGACCTCGATCTCCTGGCGATCTACGATCTCCCTGATCAGGTGATACCGCCTTAAGATGTGTCTGGATTTCTGATGGGACCTGGGTTCCTTCGCTAAAGCTATAGCCCCGTTGTTGTCGCAATACAGAGGTATTGGGTCAACAATGGACGGAACCACCTGAAGTTCTTTCAAGAACTTCCTCATCCAGACAGCTTCTTTTGCGGCATCAGATGCAGCGATGTATTCCGCTTCCATAGTCGAGTCAGCAACGGTTTCCTGTTTGGAGCTCTTCCAACACACCGCCCCTCCATTGAGGGTAAAGACAAAACCCGACATGGACTTGGAATCATCCTTGTCACTCTGGAAGCTGGAGTCAGCAAAGGCCTCAACCTGCAGGTCTTTTCCGCCATACACCAAGAACATCTCCTTAGTCCTTCTCAGGTACTTGAGAATGTTCTTTACTGCTATCCAATGTTTCTCCCCAGGGTTTGACTGATACCTGCTTACCACACTCAGTGCATAAGCCACATCCGGTCTGGTACACAACATCGCATACATTATAGAGCCTACCGCAGAAGCGTAGGGTATAATAGACATGCGATCCCTCTCCAAATCAGTCTTGGGAGACATCTCTTTGGAGAGGGTGATCCCGTGACAAGCCGGTAGATTACCGCGCTTGGAATCTTCCATACTGAATCTCTTCAGTATGGTGTCGATGTACCTGGACTGCGAGAGTCCTAATATCCTCTTGGATCTGTCACGGTAGATCCGGATACCCAGAATGTAGGAGGCATCACCCAGGTCTTTCATGGAGAACCTGTGTGACAAGAACCCCTTGACAGATTGTAGCATAGGAATGTCATTTCCTATTAAGAGAATGTCATCCACGTATAAAACGAGGAATACTACAGTTCTCGCTACAAATCTACAATAGATGCATGGTTCATCTGGATTTTTGATAAAGCCAAATTCTTTGACCGTCTCATCAAAACAGATGTTCCAACTCCGTGATGCCTGCTTGAGTCCATAAATGGACTTGAGCAACTTGCACACCTTTCCGCTGCTCCCACCCTGAATGAAACCCTCTGGCTGGTCCATATAGACACACTCCTCTAAATGACCATTTAGAAAAGCTGTCTTTACGTCCATCTGCCAAATCTCATAATCGTGGAAAGCAGCGATGGCAAGAAGGATCCGAATGGATTTCAGCATAGCTACTGGAGAAAAGGTTTCGTCATAGTCTAAACCAGGTCGCTGACGAAAACCCTTTGCTACCAGTCTAGCTTTATAGGTCTCAACCTGTCCATCTACACCAATCTTCCTTTTGAAGATCCACTTGCATCCTACGGGTTTTACCCCGTCTGGAGCAATGTCCAACGTCCATACTTTGTTGGTGTACATGGACTCCATCTCGGTCCGCATTGCATCCAGCCATTTTACCGAGTCGACGCTCTGAATGGCTTGCTGGAAGCTAGTAGGCTCATCACAATCCAGGATGCAGTCTTCTCTATCCCCGTCAATGAGAAAACCGTAGTACCTCTCGGGCGGATGAGACTGCCTACTACTCCTGCGGAGCGGCATAGGAATGTCATGTTCTTTTGAACCTTCTGGTTCCACTAAACTTTCAGTAATAGTTTGTGGTTCTGGAATTTCTTCCAGTTCTATTGCGCTCCCACTTATTTCTTTTTCCATGAACTGATGTTCTAGAAAGTGGGCATGGCGAGAAACAAGGACTTTTTGTTCCTCTTCGCAATAGAAGTAATATCCCTTGGAGTTCTTTGGATATCCCACAAACTTGCACTGTACTGAGCGTGCCTCGAGCTTGTCCGCATGCTGCTTTTTTACAAAAGCTGGACATCCCCATGTCTTAATGTGATTAAGATAGGGTTTCTTCCCACTCCATAACTCATATGGTGTGGTAGGCACAGTCTTAGTGGGAACACGGTTCAAAAGATATGCAGCTGTTTCTAGCGCATACCCCCAGAACGATCGCGGTAACTCAGCGTTACTCATCATGGACCGTACCATATCCAATAGGGTTCGGTTCCGTCTCTCCGATACACCGTTATGTTGCGGAGTGTATGGAGGAGTAAGCTGAGAGAGAATTCCATTCTCTTTTAAATAGTTCAGGAATTCGGCACTTAAGTATTCTCCTCCTCGATCCGATCTTAGGATCTTGATACTTTTGCCTGTTTGTTTTTCTACTTCATTCTTATATTCCTGGAATTTTTCAAAAGCCTCGGATTTATGTTTCATTAAGAAGACATAACCGTACCTTGAAAAATCATCCGTAAAGGTAATGAAGTAAGAATAACCGCTTCGCGCATGTGTAGACATTGGACCGCACACGTCGCTGTGTACGAGTCCCAAGAGCTCACTCGCTCTTTCTCCGTGTCCAGAAAACGGAGCCTTTGTCATCTTTCCTTTGAGACAGGATTGACAAGTTGCATACGATTGATATTCGAACGAATCTAAATATCCTTCAGTATGTAACTTAGTCAATCTTCTCTCGTTGATGTGACCCAGTCTACAATGCCATAAGAAAGTTTTATTAATTTCTGGAGACTTTCTTTTGTGTGTATTCTGGATATTGAAAATCTGTGGTTGGTTTAAAACGTATATACCGTTGTTCAATGTACCTGACCCAATCAACACTTGATTAAGCTGAATGTTCACTACATTACTTACAAATGCAAATTCATAACCTTCTTTAGATAATAAAGATACAGAAATGATATTACAGGTTGCATTTGGTACATAATAACAACTACGCAAAACCAAAAAGTGTCCATCTGATAATCCCAGGTGATAGTCCCCCACGGCCTCAGCATCCATGCTAGCACCGTTCGCAACTCTGAGGGTCATGTCACCTGCCTTCAAAACTCTACGCTTTCTCAACGCCTGCAAAGAATTACAGATATGAGACCCTGATCCGGTATCCAATACCCAGGAAGTAGAGTTTATTGATAGACAGTTTTCAATAACATACACACCTGAAGCTGAAGCTGCAACTCGCTTCAAATCCTGTGTTCTGGCTTTCCAAGCCTTGCAATCTTGTTTCCAGTGACCACTTTTGTGACAATAGAAGCATTCTTCCTTCCCCACCAGCTTCCCCGCTACCTTTGTTGCTTTACCCTTTCCCTTCGTATCCACTTTACCGACACCGCCTCTTGGTTTGGCGGGGGCTTTCTTCTTCTTGCCCTTGGCTTTCGCCCTGGACCTAGAAGAGGAAGATCCTCCTACAAACAAAGTGGATGTCTCCCTACCCTTCTGTAGGGTGCCCTCAGCAGTCCTCAACATGTTCAGAAGTTCGGCAAGTTCAACCTCCTTTCCTTGCATGTTGAAGTTAAGAATGAACTGGGCGTAAGTGGAAGGAAGGGACTGGAGAATCAAATCGGTATAGAGTTCATTCTCCAACGTGGTCCCAAGGTCCGCGAGCTCCTCTATGTAGCCGATCATCTTAAGCACGTGGTCCGCTACCGATGATCCGACGGCCAACCTTGCCGAAAAGAGCTTCTTCGACACTTCGTATCTAGCGATACGAGACTGCTCTCCATACAGTTCTTTTGTATGGAGAAATATGGACTCTAGGTCCATATTCTCGTGCCTCCTCTGATGTTCGTTGTCCATCGAGGCTAGTACGAGGCATCTGGCCCTCGCGCAATCTATCTCCCATGTCTTACGGATTTCAACATCCGCGACACTGGAGGTGGGACCTGGGACAGGGGGAGCTTTGGTGGTAAGTATATACCCCAGCTTGTCATAAGTGATAGCCATCTTGACATTCCTGAGCCAATCTTTGTAGTTTGGCCCTGTCAATATGTTTTTATCTAATAGTAACTTAAGTCCGGTCATCTTGAATGGTCGCTGCAATTAGGAGAGAGAAAAGAAACACTTTAGCATGATGCTCTTGCAAGTTTAGAGTGGTTTTTAGTTTGTCTAAACTGGATGGCTCCCACTGTCTCTCGAATCCCTTCTCAAACCGTAAAGAAAAGGATTAGCCGGGATCATTCTCACCGTACAATACTTGCTTAACCGTTCAGCCAGGCCAGTGTCGGTACTTCGAGGGAGGTTTTCCAACGCTTTCGCGAAGTTCCTTAATTAAGTAACCTCTTTTCCCTGTGGGCGTAGCCCCGCTAACACCTTTCTAGGCACCTACTAGGTTTATAGCATTGATCGTTAAGTGAGAGTTTTCCCGAGGAGTAGCATATACTCATAGTAGGATCGGGATCCAAATATCATCGCGTGATAAAGCCGAAGGAATCCTACCAGAATCATCACACTCCAAATGGTATGCAACACTAGCAAGTTTCAGTACTTATGAAACTCCCGATGTGGATTTTTTCCCCATGCTCTTATGACCTTGACTTTGGCCAAAATATCATAAGTCACATGTCAAGTTCTACCCGTCATTCTCCTGGTTAATTTGGACCCACCCGTACCTACCCTTGACTTTGGCCAAAATGGCAGCACGACTGTCCCAAATCAACGCATCTATCTATGCTGCACATGAATACCCAAACGCTACCAATCACTATGCCTTGACTTTGGCCAAAATACATAGCTTGAATACTTTTGACCATTCATGTGGAATGACGGAGGGCTACGAATGGTTTTGGCGAAACCGTGAACGTAGTGAACTTGATATAATCGATGGAACGAGATAGCTTTTAAAAAGAGTGGTTCAAGCTCCGCGTTTAAAAGTTTAGTTTTGAAAAGAACCGAGTGGTTTTCAAAGTGTTCCAATCGACTTTTACTTGGTTTATTTCTTGCATTAGTTCTTTTAATGCGTCCCATCATTTAATCCTACCATTGCAGAAAACAACCAAAATATGACGTACGCTTATGCCATTCGCATTCGCCACGGGGCCCCGTCATCACCCGTTAGGTTACTTAACTAACGACAGAGCGGGGGCTGGGCTACCGCGGCTGTAAAACATAAGCAACGCCTAAATAGTTATTATATATAAATATATAGCAATGATAGACATTACAGATCACAGATGAATACATTGGATATACTAGGAATCCGCAATGCGTTCGAGCCTGCAACGCAAAGCGGATTACACGGTCGCGGTGAATAGCCAATACCCCACCCAAGACCCCTACGGGTGCGGCAAACTACCCGCCAAGCACCCGAAGCGAAGCAACCTCCCTCACCACCGTGAGTAGGCCACTCGGCACTTCGAGATATCCGGTAGTTTGTGCACCCCCTCCATGGGTCTATCCTAGGAGCAAAAACAATAAAAAGAGTTATACAATGACGGCTACAACCCCGACCCGGTTGTGCGGCCATACAAAGAATATTATTACATCAATTTACATGTTACAAATGAATGAAAGAAAAACAACGCTCATCTCACATCCACCCCGGCCATTCACCCGCGACAATCCAATCCATTCATATCCACAAACCAATAACAATCACAGATCATGTATAACCCCGACTAATCGTCTTATAGCGATTAGCCGACGTTCAATACATGCAAGCATTACAGATATAACCGATGTAGTTAAAGTGTAGTGAAGTTCCGAAAAATACGGATTTATAGGCCCCCAAAAGTAAATTTTAGTTCTGGAAAATCTGGGCACATATAACATATCCTAAAAATCCTAAAACCAACACAGAAACATACTGCACCAAAAACGATACAGAGAGGGGACAAGACGGCCGCGCTTCCGCGGCAAGAGCTTCCTTATGCCGCGGAAGCGCGGTCCTCTAGACTCCTCTCTGGTTCGTCTTTGGTGGTATTTCACACAAAACCCTGAGATAATTTTTGAAGTATAAAGTTTTTCATTTTGACCAGAAAAAAAATTAACAGAAACTAGGGTTTTGCGAGTTTGGTTTTTCGATTTTCCGGTTTCGAAACTTCGTTACACTTAACTACTTAGCTAGTTTAGGTTTAGTTAGGCTCTGATACCACTGTAAGTCCGTGTTGCCCATCCCGGTGCTTACGGGGAGGCGGAAAACATAATAAAAAACGGATTTTTAATGACTTAGGCAACATGGACTTTCCTTGTGAGGATCTTTGCTAAACGAAAACTAGCTAAAGTAAACTAACAACTAACTAAGTTGTAGAAAGGTTATACCTTTGGTCTTTAGTCCTTCTCTCCTTGCTCGTCGGAATGGTAGAAAGGCCTCACCTTGCTTGTCTTCTTCCGTCAAAGAAAGATCCACTTGAAAGCCACCACCTTTAGCTTCAACTCCAAGCTAGGAGTAACTAGAGTACAAGAAATGCTAAGACTTGAACCCTAGAAGAGAGTAGAGAGGATCAAGTGAAGGTTTTTCTCAAGCTTTTTGTTTCTCAACACATGAGAGGGAGAGAGCTTGAGGGAGAGGATGAACAAGAGAGAGAAATGATATGAGAGAATGAGAAAATAATAGAGCTCTTCTCACTAATATGTGTGAATTAATTTAATTGAATAATTAGCTAGATAATTATCATGGTAAATCATGACATGACCATTATCATTTCAAATTGCAAAGATCAAAAAGCATCTTCCAAAAGAAATTATGATGGTCAAAGTGTCAACCTAGGTCAACAAGTCAAAGAAGTCAAATGGTCAACAACCACAACCATGGATAATTATTAAACTAATTACTAATTAACAATAACACACACATAAATATTAGGGTTAATAAAATGACAATAGCCATTAACCCTAATCAAGGTCCTCTCCCTCAATCTCAAGCAACTGTGCATACGCACCCGCATTCGTGATCCGAGGAACACGAACACAATGAGAAAAACCAATCTCAAATCATATACTAGGATCCGGCTTAAACCAAAGCCCGCTAGTATAAACTGTCCGGACAGCAAACGTGCACAAGTGCGCGAATGTGAACGAACCCTGTCGCAAAACCATGCGACCTCTACTCATTTTGCCTAAAGGCGAATAGCTCTCTGTGTGGGACTCTAAAGACTCGACACTACGCTGGCAGTGGGTTTAACCACAGACCGCAAGCGGCACTAGCTGTACGTAACGGTCCCCAGGTAGATGTCGATAAGAAGACTGACGAGGTGAACCCCATCGGCACTCCTACTGAGCCTGTATGTGACAGTCTCCGTACAGTCCGGTCTGTTCTTCTGATACATCGCATGGCGGGCCTAGGGGGGCGGTGAACGTCAGTCCCCCAATAGCGGTACAAGTCGTGTCGGAGTGTAGCCCAGAACACCCTGAGATAACACTGGAAACCTACCAGTATATCTCGCTTGCCCTGGCCAGGGACTACTCGTGTAATGGCTCTCCTGGACACAGCGCGATGTCAACCCCCAATACCGGGAGAGACGAATCCTGTCTAACCGTCACTGCCTCCAAGTGCTTCGGGACTGCACCCAAAAACTACCTGTTTGCACAGCTCCTTTGAGCCGTGGTAGGGTAGTAATCAAAGTGCAGTGGGAACACACTCGAGGCGAAGTGACAGTGTCAAGTCAGCGGACTAAGCTGTACTCATGTCACCTGGGAACTGATAACTGACGATAGGTATATTACCAACCAACAGTTCCCGACAAGTCCTGTCCAGTGTACTCGTAACCTAACGAGCACCCGCATACTATCCCAAGTACGACGTACTAACGGCTGTGGGACAGACCGTCTCCCACACTGGGATGAGAAGCGCATACGCTAGTCTACTCCGGAGTATCGATGCCCTGTCTCGATAGTCCAACGACCAGGGACCTGTATAAGGATGTGCTTATAGATTACCCAGCTCCCACGAGTGCGAGCGCCATCACAACGCTGGTAATCAAGCAAAGATCCTAAGGGCTCTACTAATATGTATACCAGCAATATGCTAAAAGAAACACATGCACATATTAAAGCAGAGACAAACCAAGTAGCATACTACCATTTCGAGCAAGATTGTATATACAACTGTGAATATCCCAAGCTTCCATTAAGTAATATACAAACTAGTATGATACAGTAATGGCCTCTAGGGCATATACACTAACAGATTTGGCCTAATCGCGATTAGCAGTGCACTAATCGGGTTTTTATCCAAACAGCATATAATTAAATATAAAAATGCCAAATCCAATAAATATAATTTTAAATGAATAAATCATTTTAATCTCCATTTATTTCATAATTATTGGTATATATTTATACCCTTTTTCGAAAATCCCAATTTCGCAAATCGGCAGTTTTCGGGAAATGTATTATTTTAATATAAAATCCAAAAATAATATTTTATATTTTTTGAAATGATACAATCTTCCCCCCTTAAATAAATTCGGTCCCCGAATTTAAATTTAATCCCCTAAAATCTAAAACATTTCAATAATCAACTCAAATCAACAGCGCTCCGAAATCACGGAAGATATGGAAACAACACAGCGCGACATGTGCGCATGAAAAAGTGTACGAAACTGAAAATCGAACTCCGTCAAGCGTCACGCAAATTATCGGATTTGCACGCATATCATCGGAGTTACAATGGAGATACAAATCTCGAAATCCACTACAGAAATCCAATATACACTAATCAAATACTATAATACGTATATAGTACGCATCCTTGGAAAAACTTTCAAAAACTCAATAAAACACATGCAAACTCTTTTCTGAATCGCCGTGTGATGCGTAACTCACGGCATAAGTGACGGATGCTCATTTGTAAAGTAATAAATATATGTTCATATAGGTTTTGCCCAAATATACGTTCCGCCTTTTTGAAATATCGCAAAAGTTTTTCCTTTGTAAACGTTCGTGTCACTCACGGACACGTAGGAAATAGCGAGACTATAGCTCCTTTTTGAAAACCTCTTGTTAAACTTTTAATGCATGCAAAGTACTCAGGTACTTTCCTCAGATCAGTCCTGTTCGGCTACTACATAATATGGTGCTCATCAAGAAAACAAAGTGCCTAAGAGTAAAAGTCAGCCTCAAAAGGCGTATCCCACACGACGTACGTCTGGTGCGTACGGAAATCAAATCCAATTACAAGTTCTACGATATGCACAAAAGCTAAAACTAAGTGCAACGGGTGTGCTCATTAGCATCTGTTGAGTGCAACGGGTGTGCACGACACAACATCTAGTGCATCTATTTTGCACGAAAATCTCAATCCAGTGCAACTAATCTGCACGAATGAAAATCCCAATCGAGTGCATCCGGTGTGCACAAAATCACATCTCATATCATGCGCCCAACATACGCGAAAATCGAAATCAAGTGCATCCGTCATGCACGAATAAAATCTAAATCAAGTTCATCTAACATGTATGAATAAAAATCTAAGTTAAGTGTATCCAACATGAACGAATGAAATCGCATCCAATATGCACGGATAAAATCTAAATCAAGGGCATCCAACATGCACGAGTAAAATCTCACTCAAGTGCATCCGATGCGCACAAAATCCAATATCAAGCGCCTAATATGCGCAAAAATCCAACCCAAGCACATCAGGTTCGTATAAAACATCTAGTGCAGTATCATGCATGAAAACGAACATCAAGTGCAAATGCGTGCAAAAACATAAATCTGTTAAAACAAATGCTTAAAGACATAAATCGGGTGCAACCAATGTACGGAGTATAAATCTAGTACAACTAATGCACGAATACCCGTCCGTTGCAACAAATACATGAAATGTAAATCTAGTGCAACTAATGTACGAAATACGAATCTGGTGCAACAAATGCACAAAAACAAAAATATGGTGCGACAATTGCACGAAATGAAAATCTAGTGCAACAAATGCACGAAGTGCAAATCTGGTGCATCAAGTGCAAAAAATAAAATATGGTGCATCCAGTGCACGAAATACAAATACGGTGCATCCAGTGCACGAAATACAAATCAATAACTCAAATGCGTATAAAAAGTAACACCGAGTGTACCAAGGTGTATAAATCATAAACACGTGCAACTGCGTGCACAATACACATATCAAAGCATATGTGAGCTATACCGAGTGCAAAAATCAAATCGAGTGTGTACCACATGCACAAAATCAAGGCAACTGTATAAAATCCACGAAATCATAAACACGTGCAGCCAAGGAACAAAATCAATATCAAGTGCAATAGACATGCATAAATCATAAACCATCACAACGGTGTATAAAAACATATATCAAGTGCAATAACTATGCACAAAATGTACATACCCATGGTGCACGAAAACAATATCATGAAACTCAATCATCAAAACTCAAATCCAAGTGATATAAGCGGGATACTCGGATCACAAACGCAAATAGCAATAAATGACATTGAGGTAAACCTCCTACAATGTCGAAAAATGTCGTTGCGCTTAAAACTGGCAGAGCAAGAACATCCGCTCGCCTCTTGCTCACGGTCTGGCGTCCTCTGTCTCTGGGTCTTCATTTCACTGTGGATTACCAATCTCACAATCCATCGGCTCATCGGCCCGGTCAGGTGTGAAAACGGGAACGATTCCGCTCTGGGTCATCTCTCGGCCAATTATCACGACAACTCGTAAAGAAGCATGTCACTGGCGTCGGCCTCTGGCCCTCTGAATACACGTCACACATCTGATCCTTGGTGCAAATCTGATTGCAGCAGTGTCTTGGAAGGAACCTGCTCAAGGTCTCTTCCGATCTCGCCTATGCCGAACTGTACGGAGGCTGGTACTCTTGTATAATCTTTTCTCGTTTTCTGGACATCTGCGTTTTCAGCACAACCTTTCCTCGGGAACTGGTCGCATCCCAACGCCTCTGTATCCCTATCAGATCTCTGATCTCGACGGGGAGTAACAACAGCTCGCCAGCATCTCGCGCGAACCTCTAGTTCTACTCGTATTTATCATCGTCCATTTCGACGTCACGCCACACTATCCACGTACTGCAAATGTCCCCGGCTACAGTCAACCCGGAGTCTTTCACAGGGACTCAAAATCACGAACTCGGTATCTTCATCACTCTGTAGAAGATATCTATCCGAACACGTCCTCGGGAACTCATCCCAACCATCGGAGGAATACTCTATACTCGTCCATTCCTGATCAACTCACAACACATCTGGGTGAGTTCCTCTATCCGAAGCTGGTCAGCTTGCTAATCTCTTATCATATAATATCTGGACGACGTCCAACTTTTCGATCGATTCATCAAAGTCCCATAATTCCCCAAAAGCTCAACACCAGAGCACAATTTAATAATATCCAGTACACGCCACAGTACCTATGGACCAACCGTAGAAGGGCAAACCCAAGCCTCACTGATGGCACCGCTAAACTGCCGCAAACCTTAAGGTTCAAAAGCGGTTCCATGGTCATCATGTCGAGTTAGAGTTTCATTCTTCTAGAGGGTCCACAGAATTACTTGCATGTTCCTTCGAATACTTTAAACTTGGAAAAATGGGTTTCTGACATTCGTTCGAACGTTTTAACTTCACCTAGACGACATGCGAATACCCTTCGTCCGCATGCTAAACAATGCATCAATCCTCCAGGAAAGACGATACATCAACGGTCATCTCTGGATTGGTCTACTCTGGATCTGAGTAAGACTCTCCACACTAGAAATCTTCAACTCAACCGGTCCTGCGTCGTCGCATCAATCTGACGAATCGCCTTCGTCTCTCAACTCGGGATAGACTAGCTATCATCTGTCGCATCTCTGCCTGGAAGCTCCAGCGATCTCAGCTCGTAAGCTCTGGAAGCGACATCACAATCTCTGAGGTAGGCTATACATCAACAGTCCCTCACAACTGGCAGCTCTAACAATGGCCCGATCATTCGGTGTAAAACCAAACACTCGCCTCAACAAGAGGTCACAACACAAACACTACATCGAGACGTTCCCATGTCACCAGAAAACACAATGGTCAGTCTTCGTCCATAACAAGCTCACCCTGACCGCACCACTAGCAGTAGCTCAATCTGCACTCAAACCATAGTGACTGGAACCTCGAGCGTGTATCGATGAAAACAGATCAAGGGTATGAAAGGAAACGACAGATCCAGAATGGATACATGATCATGAGGAGGAACGGAATCAATGAGAGTATGATCATGGAAACAAATAGAATCAAGGATCTTAAATGGATGCATAATCAAGGGGATGATGAGAATCACAGATCTCAAAATATGTACATCCTAAGGTTTCTTAAGTGGAGTATCGTATTGTAAATATGCCGCGGAACATACATATGGTACGTCACTCTACTCAAACCACCTACTCCATCAATCAGGGTCAACCTATGAAACGAAAGTTCGGGTCTAATACCCCCCACCCCCCGTTCAAGTCTAAGTTCCGTAAGATCAAACCTAGGTTCCGAAATACATACACGCCCTAGACTCCGCATAGTCAAACATAGACTCGAACCAAGGTTAAATCTAGCGCTCTGATACCAACTTTGTCACGACCTGAAATTTAGCTCGTGACCGGCACTCAAATCACGCAACGTCCAGAGGCGTAACGTAGTTCAAGTAAGCCGAAACCCAGAAATCTAAACCTTTTTAAGAAAATAAAATAGGTGAAGTTTTAAAATAAAGGTAGGGTGAAATCAATGTTTTATAAATGCATAAGTAAAGGAACATGAAAAATGCAAGTGGAATTTATTAGTTGAAAAACATGTTTCGTCTTTCAAAAATTTGGGCAGCACCTCCTTTGTATTTTTTGATCCAAAACTACATATACATAATAATGATAAAGGCATCCCCAAGCAGGAGCTAGCTTTTCGCCAATCGGCGGATCCACAACCACGCAAAGCATAAATATAAGTATACGACGCCCAACGGCGAAGATCACCATATAAGATAAAGAAATAAGCAAGACATCAAAACCACAAGTAGCGGAATACCCCTCGCTCTAAGTCTCACAACCACAAGTCTCACTAAGCCTTATTACTTATACAATTACTAATTTTGATTGATGGAGTTGACTAGATACAATATGAATAATGAATACAAGAGTGGGTACGATACTAATGTCCCACCTACCAAGCAAATCACCCAATTGTAGCTATGTGCCAGCGATACCGCAACTGATCCATGCAGCCAACCTGCAAGAACTGTGGCACAACGGGGGTGAGTTGCCAACTCGTGAGTAGAAAAATATCAACAAGTAGAAATCGAATAAACAACGACTCGTAGGTCAACTGTATCATAAAGGTAATACTATGATATCTAGGGTGACCGTGTCTGCATATGTACCAACAATAATATCAATGTCAATCAGCCTGTGGATATCATCCAACAATATAATCAATGTCTGTATGCATGTGGATCTCGTCCAACCATATCATCAATGTATGTATGCAAGTGGATCCCGTCCCCGTGTCAATCAATGACACAACAACATCATGCATGTAAATATCATAAAAGCATATGCATGGAAGTATGAGGATATAAATCAACGTGTGTCCCTCGCGACACATCAAAATCATGGAACCTGGGTGTCCAGCATCGACACTCGAAAACATCATGAAACCCGTATCCAGCATCGACACGTAAATCCTCATATCTCAGGCTCCGTCAGCCCGGATCGGCCCACGGGCTCCGTCAGTCCGGATCGGCCCATATCATCTCTCGACTCCGGTCGGTATCCTCCGGATATCCGCCGAGCCCAATTAGTATCACCGGTAGGTAGTAGTCCCTCTGCCAGGCTCACCGTCTACTGCACAGCAATCCTTTCTCGCCCCGGGGTACCATACCGGGTCCACCATGTACCCGCAATCGGCCTCATCCAGTTCCTCGAATCGGGTTTCACATGTCACACATCTCAGAACTGAGAAAACGTATGGTGGACGCACTCAAATATCATATCAAGAGAAACCGGGTTTTTAAAACAGTACAAGCTTTCTATTGAAATAGCCACGGTTCTCAAATCCAGAAATCTCATGAAAACAGCATATCTCAATGCGTAAAAGCGTAAAGCATGTTGTATGCGACATATAATAAAAATGTAAATATATCCGTATATCATGAAACATGGAACAGTAATATGCACATATCAAGGAAAAACCACTCTTTTAAATGAATCCAGTTTAAAAATATATCTCGCGGTTCCCAAATTCTCCAAAGTACAATGCAAAATCGTATAAAGGTGCATATGCAACAATAGCAAGTAAATCGTGCAAGGAGTCATATCATGAGGCAGCAAATCCTACTGTGTAGTGACATGGAAATTATCGATGATGAAGTGTGTGAGCCGGCAAATCTGTGTACGTGTAACATACTCATCATCGATAATGGTGTAAGTGTAATAGCACAGGTATCTGCAATGCAATGAGAATAACATGAATGTAGCATAAGGTAAATCATATGCAAATGCTGATGGGCATACGTATCTAACATGACCAAGTCAGTGAATCTAACCATCGGCATCTAGCCTCACGACATCATGTACGGTATAATCCATCTTACGGCATCCTCTAGTCAAGGGTATGGATTAATCATCAAGTCAAACTCATCACGTATGGAAAATCATCGTACGGCGGCATTAAACCAATAGGGATCTTATCAACCTATATGACAATGAGGGTACGACCAAATGTCACGTACAGCCTATCATTCATGATTCAAAACATGTATACACATATATATCCATATACCTATGACCCAAGTCACATCCATAACAATTTCATATCAGGGGACGGGCAAGGTATCAATCCTCTCAATCGACTCGCATCCGTATACCAACATATCATCATATCACATGCCAAATCGTATTCTCTTTTCATCGCATCTATATCTCACATAAGGTCAATTACAATTACATTCTACCTTTACTATAAGCATACGTATCTAATCTAACGTACACACCCGAACCATACAATCAGTTTTTAAAAGATGCGAATCGTAGTTTTGAAAGTCGGGGCTACGGTGTTTTTAAGGAAAAGATATCATTTGAAAATCCGTAACGTCCCTCAAGGTATCTGTTTAAAATATGTATACGATTCTTCAGTTTGGAAATAGGTATGGCTTGGATGACACATTTACGTCGGTTATCTAGTCTTATAGTACCCTAAACGGCAATATCATCAAAAATCATTCTCAAATCCCGTCATCACATATTAGCCGTATCATATCACTTCTAACTATCCTTTAGTTTCTAATACAGTTTCTCTAACTATCTTTTAACTCTATCTATAGTTTTCTATTAAAGGTTTCCTTAAGCATATACTATGAATCGGTTTCTATCAAAAACTTGCGGGGGTGCTATACGCCATCCACCCGAATTCCTTCGTGGATATAGATCAACTCACCTTGATCCATGCTTTTCGAAGTCGATGATGTCTTGCTCTGTCGCCTAGGAATCCACACGGAGGTACCTACAATAATACTTAAATCGCAATCGCTATTAACATTACGTCCGGAAACCCAAAACGGCACACGGATCGCCTATAGGTTAGAACCTATAGTCCATGAATACAAAACAAACCAATAATCCCTTCTTGTTGATATACAAATATCCAACAACCAAATACAAATCCAAATATCACAACCTAGCATTCAAAATACGCATAACCAAAAATCACACCAATGTGCTCCCAGATTTTGACTCAGGTCAAACTAGCCAATTTTGCATATGGGGTTGCTCTAGATATAGGATAACAATGCCCCAGACCAAAAATCATCGAATTCCACAAAAATGTGGCCGCAATTTGCGGCCACAATGAATAAATCTTCGGCCGGAACAGATCCAAAGGGCTAGGGTTTCAGGTGTTGCTTCATGGTTGCCCGCACGTCTCACTGTCAAGGGAACTTTATTTACAATGGTCTCGGGTCATCCCAGATCTCTAATTACCATCAGTAAATCCAAAAAACCCGATATCGGAAATTCTAAAGTTCGTAATCTCTATTTTTGGGCAAGGAATCCATACTAGGGTCTTGTACATAGCTACTAGGTATCACCCAATCCATACAAACACTCAAACCCTTCTCTTGAATTTTCTAACATCACCATTCCACACTAAAACAACTTCTAAACTAAACTAGAATATAAAGAACTAAAAATTAAACTAAATGGAAGAATTTATACCTCCTTTGGGCAACTCAAGAAAAACCCTAGCTTCTCAAATTCATCAAAATCTAACTTTTCTTGGTCCAATGTGTTGAGGAAGAAGTGGGGATCATCTTTTGTTAAGAGGGTGTAGGGTTTTGATGGAGATTTTGAGATGGTTTCATGGGGTAGAGGTGGAGGGAGATGAGGTTGAAGAAGATGAAGGAAAAATAATGAGAAAGGGAAATAATGGGCAGCCCTCTCTCTCTCTCTCTCTTTCTTATTCTCACCCTCTCACTCTCATGTCTCACTCTCTCTCTCCAATCATTTTCTTTCTTTAACCTTTTCTCTTTTCTTTTTCTTTTTAAAACCAAACCACATAATACTCCAAAACAACACAATAAACAACATATAATCAAAATGCAACATGACATGGTGCACTAGCCATGGGAAATTGTAGAAACACGGATTTGGCCTAATCGCGATTAGCAGTGCACTAATCGGGTTTTTATCCAAACAGCATATAATTAAATATAAAAATGCCAAATCCAATAAATATAATTTTAAATGAATAAATCATTTTAATCTCCATTTATTTCATAATTATTGGTATATATTTATAGCCTTTTTCTAAAACCCCAATTTCGCAAATCGGCAGTTTTCGGGAAATATATTTTTTTAATATTAAATTCCAAAACTAATATTTTATATTTTCTGAAATGTTACAACAACATTGCACCCAAGCTATCCACCACGACGATCCAACCAACATCACAGCACAACACAGAATATCAACATGAATGTCACGTTCGCAAACCCGTCTAAAAGAACTATAGCGATTAGACAAGTTATATCGATCAAATGACATTCACGGTCGCAGATAGTAATGTAAGTACTGTATAAACATTTAAACATTGTTAAAACATCGACTTCGAAACACCCCGAATTGCCCCTGAACAACAGATAACATAATATCCAAAATAGGCAAAACAAACAATACCACTGCACCAATTTTCCAGAGACCGAACCACACCGAAAAAATGAAATCCTGAAGCCTTAAAATGGCCGGCCTCCTCCGAATTTTGAGCAATGTGCTCGACCAAATTTTGGTGGATTGGGTTCGTATTTGGGTTATGGTCAATTTGTCATGTCAGTAGTCTTCTGCAGTTGTTTAAATAATTTTTTGAAGACTTTTAAAATCGACAGAGAATGGAATCAGCAGTGCACTGTTATCGGGTTGTTTCGATTTCGATACATTAACATTTTCTAAACTTGCTAGCTAAGGGTTTAAAGGCTGGCTCAGATACCATGTTGGGATACGGCAGCGCCCCGGCTATCAAACCGTGGCCAAATGCGGAACAAAAATTTACTAAACTGGCGCTACCATTACCCGATACCCGGATTTACCTTAAACCCTAAACTAGCAAGATATATATAAGAAGTTAGATGGTTATACCGAGTTAAACCGTGTCCTTCAGTCTTCAACCATCATCCCCCAGCTCTTAGTGGCTCTTTGATCAAACTTGGTCGCCGGTCTCCCTCCATCGAAGATGATCCACCCGAGGGATGTAGTCTTAGCTCTAGCTTCACATAATGGATGCAAGTAAAGCAACTAGGGTTTCTAGGATACTACTCTAGAAAGCCTAGGATATAGTGAGGTGATCCAAGTGTTGGTCTATATCATCTCACCTCCTCTCATGATTCTCAACACATGAGAAGGTTGAGAGAAGGTGAAGAATGAAGGTGGAGGCATAACATGAAAACTAGAGGAGAGTGAAGCACAAATGGTGAAGGAGCTCAAAGCTTGCTCAAGTGAAGAAAAATGAAGCATCCAAAAAAAACGAGCTCTCTTGGAGAGAGAAAAATGAGCATGCTAGGTTTTGTAAAACAATTGTTTTCATTTTAAAATAGCTCCCATACTTGAATAGTGAGCACAAATGAATTAACAATTCATTTGTATATACTATGCAAGCATGGTCATCACCATACTCCCTTCATTCTAATTTCCACCTCATTTACCATTTTCTAAAAAATGGTCAAATCCAAAAATAAGGTGGCCACCTTCTAGAATGTTTTCCGGATAAAATATGGATCACATTATACTGCATATACATACCTGCATTCGTACCGAAATACAAATACCCAAAGAGATAGAATAACACAAAGAACATAATACTAGAATATCGTATCGAAATACATATACGTAAATTATTAAATCAATACCTGATTTAATAATCCGGCTCAAATCCGAGCCGGTTAGTAATATCAATTGTCTGATCGAAAGTCCGGGTACAAAGTACATCAATCGATCGGAACCCTTCACGTATCCAATACGACTACTATATCATTTCGCCAGAACCAGGGAAACCCTCTGTGTGGGACTCTAAAGACTCGTCAATACGCTGGCAGTGGGTTTAACCACAAGCACGTCAGCGACACTAGCTGTACGTAACGGCTACCCAGGTATTCAGCGAAAGGGAGACCAACGAGAAAACTCATCCCGAACCCCTACTGAGCCTGACAGTGACAATATTCGTACAGTCCGGTCTGTTCGTCTAAGAGTATCACATATCGAGTCTAGGTGGGTGGATAACTAACAACGCGACATTTAGTGTCGTCATGAAACCCATTACCACCTAAGAAACTATCGATCCTTGATTGGTAATTCTCGTCCAAAGTGGCCACGGATTTCTGATGATGGCCATCCGTGAACAACACGACATCAACCCCAAAAACCGGGAGAGAAGATTCCCCGACGATCTAATCACTGCCTCCATGTAGCTCGGGAGTGTACCCAACTAAAACCTGTTTGCACGACTCCTTTGAGCCGTGGTAGGGTAGTAATCAAAGCACAGTGCGAAGTCACACGAGACAAATGACGATCTCAGGTCGACAGACTAACCTGTACACTTGTCACCTGGGAACTGCTATCTGACAATAGGTATAATATAAACTAGCATATTCCCTGCGAGTCCGTCCAGTGTACTCATAACCCAATGAGCACCTGCATACTATCTTAGGTGAACAAACTAACACCAATGGCTTGTGAGACCTGGCTACCGCCCCTCGTCGTGGTCTCGATCAGTATAAACTAGTCTACACTAGAGTATCGATGCCCAGTCTCGATACTCCCACGACTAGGGACATTTAAGGATGTGCTTATAGACCCCCAGCTCCCACGTATATGATCGCCATCATAATGCTGGTAGTCAGGCAAGAATCCTATTGGCTCTATCAACATGTACATGATGATAAAGACAAACCAGATAGCATACTATCATCTCGAGTAAGACTATTCTACCGGTATAGGTTCTCCCTCAATCATCATAATCACCTGCCCGCGACTATGATAATTGCCTTGAGGGCACTATAGCCAACACCATGTGCAACAGTTACCGATAGCACCAAAACATAATTCAGGACTTCAATTTCTTTTCTAATTGTCTGACTTAGACCGAGTCTCATTATAATCAATCTGAGTTGAATATGATTCAAGTATCCAAACTACAATACAACATGGATCTATGAATCCGTCTTTTCAATCTATATCAATCTATATTGACTGAACCGAACCATAGATATATTCTATCTACATGTTCATCCATTATATCCGTTCCATTACTGATATCATGGTTTCGGCAAGTCATCCATATATATTCAATATACAATACAAACAATAGAATCAAGACATCGCGGGGTTTATAAGGGGTAGACTGGTACGGAAGGTGTTAGAAGTGGCACGAGACAGAAACCATAAAGACACCTAACCTGAATTCAAATGCCGTTGTACCGTGGATGAACGGTTCCTTGTACTCCGTATACCGTAATCTCTGGTCTAGTGAGACTCCTCTCGTATACACTGGCCTCTTCTGTACCAAGCTACAAACAACAGCGCTAACATTAAATACAACCTTATAACAATATACTCTCTATCCTGTCTATTCCATTCTTGTCTATTTATGGGACTTATCGAGCGATTTGTTCGCTGACGAGATTCACTTTTCTTTGGAATGTCGTCAGGTGATTCGGGCCTTCTGGAGATCGAGCCTACCAGCGAGGATTTGGACCTGCTAGCTTTCGAACCAGAGCTTTAGATTCCTTGTACACATTTCCATTCTGTGTGTTCCATTTTTGTTATGCCACTGTTAAGGCATTTTCTCCATTCCATGTATTAACTTTTCAGATTTATTGTAAAACAGAATGTTAATAAATAAAGTTGATGTTCAATTATATTTATTGTCACTGTCTCTTGTGCATTTTACTTATATTGCTTAGATACGCTTAGCGTGTTTACTTCAAAGTAAATACGTAGCGACCTCGTCACGTCCTCTGCCTGTATACTGGGAAGCGGGGCGTGACAGGTTTTGTTGGTGGCTCATGCAGGTCCGAGCTGTACGGAACCCTACCATGCAGTTTAGTTCTGCGTGGACAACCTAAGCAATATAACACAAGAATCAGCATCTGAAAACATTCTGTACAATTCATACTTTTTGAAACTTATCAATTCATATACATGAATCTGTCCTAACCCAACTTTTTTTTTCAAGGTTATGGATTCCCCAAACAACACTAGCACGAATGTCAACAGCACTCCCCCACCACTACCACTCACACCTGCCGTTGCTGCTCCGATCAACGAGCAGACGGTTCTGATTGAGGCAATCCGCAGCCTCCTGGAAGGACAGCAGCAATAGACTGCTATTCTAATGAACCGACCAGAGGCAGAAGAACCAGGGGTGAAGCAATTTAGGGCCTTGCACCCCAAGCAGTTCGCAGGAAAAGAGAGCCCTCTAGATGCGGAGGAATGGGCTTAGAGCATTGAAGATGATCTGACAGCGACACAAGTGCCAGAGATAGCTTGGGTTCGTGTTGCGAAGCTGCAGCTCACGGACAATGCACGGGTCTGGTGGAAGGCGGAAGAAAGCCGTCTCACTCAGCTGATCGAATGGAGGACTTTTCGTGACATGTTCGACGCAAAGTACTTCCCTGAGACTGCCAAGTTCGACATGGAACATCAGTTCATCCATCTGCAACAAGGTTCAATGTGGACCAAATCAGTAGATGAATATGACGCTGAGTTCACCATGCTCAATCGATAAGATATGTCTCAATAATTCGACTTTTCAATAAATCACATACTACACAGCTAACACAATAGTTTAACAGATTTGCGGCAAACCTGATACCGACGGATGAGATTAGAGCCCGTCGATTTCAACAAGGGTTAGATTCGGAGATCCAGGCTGCACTAGCCACAGGAGATTTTCCGACTCATGAATCGGCTCTGAAAGGTGCCTGTCGATATGAGGCAGTAGTAAAGATGAGGGGCAGATCTCAATATGCAAGAGTTAAGCACCCTGCCACCCAGATGGCAGGAGGAGCCTCATCAAGGCCACCATTTGTGCCCAGGAGACCGGGAGTACCAATCAACCAACCCAGCCCTTTGTACCTACTGCAGGAGAGATGGACATTTGATGAAAGACTGCTGGCGAGCTAACCGTCTTGGCTTAGTCTGTGGCTCAGCTACTCATGATATTGGGTCTTGTCCCCGAAGACACAACCCAATTGCTGCACCCAGGCCAGCAATCACTTACCAGCAGAGACCAGCCCTTCAGGCACCTGCTCCAAGACTCGCTCTCCTTGCTCTACCACCTAGAGGACCACCGACTGCACCTCCTCCTCGTAAGTTCCATGAAGCTCAACGGAACATTCCGAGGAATGCTCCTCTGGCCAGGAGGAATGTACCACGGCGACAGGCTTTCACGATGACCGTGGAAGAAGCTGAGGCCACAGGCCAAGTCATCACTGGTAACCCTTTCTTCTCAAGCTTTTCTTTCAGTCTTAACACCTACCTACATATTTTTCCTATACCTAAAACAAATCTCACACAACTTAGGTACAATCTTAGTAGCCTCACTTCCTGCACTAGCATTATTCGATACTGGAGCATCTTATTTCTTTATGTCGCAACGGTTCGTCTGAACTCATACAATCCCTATCACACCGCTTGTATCTAGCTGGAATGTCAGTTCAGGAAATAGCATTCTAAAGGCAATAATAGGATACGGCTTGTATCCAGTAGTCGTCTGCAGCAGAGAATTCTATGATGACTTTAAGGTACTGCACATACCGAATTTCGACGTCGTCTTGGGTATGGATTGGCTCGGAACATTTTATGCTACCATTGATTGTCGTCAAAGGAGGGTAGTATTCGAGATTCCAGAGCATCTGGTCTTCTATTTCAAATGTGGAGACCGTACACTAGAGCCAAGTACTTACAAGGCGAAACCAAAGAAGGCAGTAATTGCGGCAATTCAAGCAGAGGAAGGATCAAAGCTAGAAGTGGTTCGAGAGTTCGACGATGTGTTTCCTGACGGTATATCAGGTTTGCCTCCCGATCGAGCACTTGAATTCAGCATTGATTTAGTACCAGAAGCACAACCAGTGATCAAAGCACCTTATCGATTAAGTCCGGAAGGTTTGAAGGAAGTCTGAACTCAGTTGGACGAATTATTGGCGAAAGGATGGATTCGTCCCAGCACTTCTAGTTGGGGATCTCCAGTTCTACTCATGAAGAAGAAGGAAGGTTCATACAGAATGTGCATTGATTATAGATCCTTGAACGAAGTAACGATAAAGAACAAGTATACACTACCTCGCATCGACGATTTATTCGATCAGCCAAGTGGATTTTGTATTTTCTCCAAAGTAGATCTTCGTTCAGGTTATCATCAGGTGAAAGTCAAGGAAGCTGATATTCATAAAACAACATTCAGAACTCGCTATGGTCATTAAGAATTTCCTGTGATGCCATTTGGAGTGACCAACATACTAGCAATATTCATGAACCAAATGAATCAAGTTTTCAGGGAGTACCTAGACATGTTCGTTGTCATCTTCATCGACGACATCCTGGTGTATTCTAAGAGTCAGAAAGAACATGCCGAGCACCAAAGAATTGTCCTGGAAATTCTACGACAACATCAATTATATGCCAAGTATAGCAAGTGCGAGTTTTGGCTAGATCAAGTTGGTTTTCTCGGACATCAAGCGAATGAATCTCTATAGATCCAGTGAAAGTTTTAGCAGTAAGCGAATGGCCGACACCAAAGTCAGTGAAGGACATTCGGAGTTTCTTGGGCCAAGCTAGATATTACAGAAGGTTCATTGAAGGATTTTCGAAGATAGCAACACCCCTGACCAAGCTCACACGTAAGAATGAAGACTTCGTGTGGTCAGAAGCATGCGAACAAGCATTCGTAGAACTCAAGTTAAGGTTGACATCAGCGCCTATTCTCGTTATACCGGAACAATCTGGAGGTTTCGAAGTGCATTGCGATGCATCCGGTAAGGGATTTGGATGTGTTCTATATCAGCACGATAAGGTTGTGGCTTATGCTTCAAGACAGCTAAAGATTCATGAGCGCAATTATCAAACGCATGATTTGGAGTTGGCGGCCGTTATCTTTGCCCTTAAGATTTGGCGCCATTATCTTCTTGGTGAACGAGTGAATATATACACTGATCACAAGAGTCTGAAATATGTGTTTACTCAGAAAGAGTTGAATATGCGGCATAGACGATGGTTAGAACTCATGGCGGACTTCGACATCAACCTGCAATATCACCCAGGGAATGTGAATGTGGTACCTGATGCCCTTAGTCGCCAACTATTATCGATGAATCTCACCGCCTAGTGGAAGCTTCAACAAGACTTGCATAAAATAGAGATAGAAGTAGTCATGCCAGGTAATACTTCAAGTTTGATGAATTTACAAGTTCAATCAACAATTGTCAATCAGATCAAAGCAGCTCAAGCAAGTGATGCTAAGTTGCAAAAGATAAGAGAACAAGTGGAGAATGGACTCAGAACAGAATTCATCATCCATGAAGACGGATCTTTGTGATAGGCAGCAGACTGTGTGTACCAAAAGGTTCTGTTCTGAAAGAGTTAATGAAAGAAGATCACAGCTCTCCCTATTCATTACACCCTGGAGTTACAAAGATATACAAAGATCCACGTCAAAATTACTGGTGGCGTGGAATGAAGCGTGAAGTAGCCAGAAGCATCGCTAAATTCTTGGTGTGTCAGCAAGTAAAGGCTGAACATCACAGGACTGCTGGATTACTTCAACCGTTATCTATCCCAGAATGGAAGTGGCAACACATCACAATGGATTTTTTGACTGCACTCCCTCGCAGCACAAAGGGTAACGATGCGGTATGGGTTATTGTGGATCGACTCACAAAGTCGGCTCACTTCATCCCATTTCGAGTTGGCCAATCAACTGAGACTCTAGAAAAGAAGTACATGGAGGTAAGAATCTAAGATTTAAACTTTTCAAATATAACCTATCTCTGATACCCATGAACTCATACAGGAAATCGTGAGACTTCATGGAGTACCGGTCTGCATTGTCTCCGATCGTGACACTAGATTCCGATCACAATTTTGGCAAAGTCTGCAAGCGAGCTTGGGAACAAGTCTGAACTTCAGTATGGCTTATCATCCACAAACAGATGGTCAGTCAGAGCGAACTATTCAGATCTTGGAAGATATGCTTAGAGCGTGTATGTTAAACTTCGGAGGATCATGGCAAGATCACCTACATCTTGTGGAGTTTTCATACAACAACAGCTACCAAGAAAGCATCGGAATGGTACCTTTTGCATCACTTTATGGAAGGAAGTGTCGCTCGCCATTAAGTTGGGACGACGTCGGAGATAGAGAACTCCTTGGATCAGAGATGATAGTAGCAACTGTTGATGTAGTTCGTACTATCAGGGAAAGAATGCGCATAGCCCAAGATCGACAGAAGCACTGGGCTGATGTAAAGCACCGTCATTTGGAGTTTCAACCAGGAGATCATGTATTTCTGAAGATATCTCTGAACCGTGGAGTGATCCGATTTTGAGGACGTGGTAAGCTCAGTCTAAGGTACATTGGACCGTTCGACATACTCGAACGAGTCGGTGAAGTGGCTTATCGATTGGCACTTCTACCTTCAGTGCAAGGAGTGCACAATGTGTTCTACATATCCTAACTCTGAAGGTATGTGAGTGACCCCAGCCATATTCTCGATCATTCTGAGCTCACTATACAGCCTGACTTATCTTGTGAGCAGCAACCTGTTGAGATCCTGGACAGGAAAGTGAAATCACTACGGAACAAGGATGTCAACTTGGTTCGAGTGATGTGGTGTAGAGACACTCCAGGAGAATCGACATGGGAAAGGGAAGATGAGATGCGTGCAAGATATCCTCACTTATTAGTAAACTAGTCCTTAAAATAAATTGTAAATTTCGAGGACAAAATTTTTGTAAGGAGGGTAGACTGTAACAACTCCAATTTTAGTGTACGTAAAATTCTTTTAAAGTTAATGTATACTTGGCGTATTTACATTTCATGTGAGTACTATAAGTATTTGATTTACTTTTGAATAGCAAGAAGGAGCTTGTAGCTCATTGGTAAGACCTTGCACTCCTAAACCAAAGCACCAGAGTTCAAATCCCATCAGCCACACATTATTTTTATTTAAAATTCTTTTAATCTTTTAGAAGACCAAGAGTTTAAAAGTGCACTACACGTAATAGGGTAAGTTACAGAATAAACAAACGAGTCCACTACAGTAGACCAAGCGTCAGGGACACGTGGCGAAGAGACACGCCCCGATTCGCCCAACTCGGGCCGGCGACTCGGTTGACTCGGCCGGCGCCGCCGGGTCAACTCGGTCCGATTCCACTTTTTCTTGAACCCCTGCACCCTTTGGCCTACCCCACTCCCCCTGCACTGTTTAAATTCTCTGCAATTAACCAAAGAATTAAAATACCCCCTTTTAATCCTTTTTAATGCAAATTTAAATACAATTTAGATCACACCCTTTCACTACCCTAAACCCTAGATTTTTCCTATAAATACCACCCTCAAATCACCCCACCTCACTCCTGCTAAACCAAAGCACCAGAGTTCAAATCCCATTAGCCACACATTATCTTTATTTAAAATTCTTTTAATCTTTTAGACGCCCAAGAGTTTACAAGTGCACTACACGTAATAGGATAAGTTACAGAATAAACAAACGAGTCTACTGCAGTAGACCAAGTGTCAGGGACACATGGCGAAGAGATGCGCCCCGACTCGCCCAACTCGGGCCGGCGACTCGGTTGACTTGGCCGGCGCCGCCGGGTCAACTCAGTCCGATTCCAATTTTTCTTGAACCCCTGCACCCTTTGGCCTACCCCACTCCCCCTGCACTGTTTAAATTCTCTGCAATTAACCAGAGAATTAAAATACCCCCTTTTAATCCTTTTTAATGCAAATTTAAATACAATTTTTATCACACTCTTTCACTACCCTAAACCCTAGATTTTTTCTATAAATACCACCCTCAAATCACCCCACCTCACTCCCAAATCCCTGCCCAAACTCTCAAGAAAATTCCCAAGATTTTTTGTGTGCAAGTGGAGTTAGCAAAGGGCGAAACTCCGACGAACTTCCGACAACGATCCGAGGAGATTCTGACGACAAAACGACGCACCGGAACCTCCTACCTCTTCCTCCTTCTCTCTTCTAGTCTAATAACCTGTAAGTCCCTAATTCTTCTTCTTTTCTCTATTCTAAAAATATTCAAAACTAAAACCCGACGGAAGAGGAGTTAATCCGACTTCCGATTCGGTTGTTTCCTTAAAAAGTTCTGTTATTCTTAAACACAATAATACCAAACTCTTATGTCATGACCATTAAACATTAACGAAGATAACAGAACAAGTTTGGCATCAAAATAATAACCGTAGCAAGTTTTATTCCACTTTTACATTAAAATACCCTTATGTTTCATTTCGACATGCTTGAACTTTTTAAAACCATATTACCTTAGAAAACTCACGAGGCAATGACCTATCTCCTCACAACACTCATATGTAACATAGCACGATGAAATTTGGGAACATAGATTTGGGAAAAATACGATTTTACACATAACTACCTCCGACTTATAAAAACCCTTTTCAACAAGATGTGTATTTTAACAAATCTTTGCAAATGCGCCTCTACAACCCATTTCGAAGAACCCGTTCGGGATGGTGAGGATTATCGCACACCCTCGGGCTTAGTAGAGTGAGATGCAGACCTCCGCAAGGGGCATACGATCTCGAAAGATTTAAAATAAAATTTTCTTTAGAAAATGTGATTTCTATTATAAATAAAAGTTATATTTTTAATAAATAAATATATATGTAATTAATATCAAAATATCTATTTTTAATATTTATAATATTCCACATTTCCAAAATTCAAGAAAAACATTCCATTGACAAGAAAATACCATACAATTCCAATATTACAAATAAAAACCATATATTATGAAATTATGTTTTATTCACTAGAAATGTCACATTGATAAAATATACATCCATGAAAACTCTAAAGACGATAATAAAATACTTGAGGTGTATTTTGAAATTTATACAAAATTATTTTTACATATGTAAGGTTAGTATAGCACCCTATGAAGAGTTTTGAAGCATCACATGACCCAAAGTTATAATTTTTAAGGTGCTAAACTAACATGCACATGGATCGATCCCAGAAAATTAGGGTTATGAAACTTTAAGCTAGTAAAGTTAAGGGTTTGAAGGCTACAACCTTTGTAGCTCCCCTTCGCTGGACTCCTTGGTCTCTAAGGTGTTGAACGAAGGTCCTTTTGATGTCCCCTTGTGTCCACGACGATCCACCACAGAGATATCCGTCCAAGCTCGCAACTTCGACAAACCGAAGAGAACACTCTAAACAAAGCGGCTAAGCTTGTGTAGAATGATGTTGTGGTTAGGTTTCTCACTTCAAAAACCTATCTTTAAGTGGTATTTGCTCACTAGAAAAAACTAGAGAGCAAAAGAGCAAGAGGAAGAAGATGGTGGCAATATTTTTCAAGAGGTAAAAAGATAACCTTGAGTTAAGCAAGAGAAAGAAATATATATCACTATATATATTTAATTCCTTCTTGACTTCAACCATGATTAAATGATAGATAGTTAATTTAACTTGGGTTTAGAATGATAAACAGAAGGATAACCATAGGTTAGTGGTAGTTGAGCTAGGTTAGGTTAGAAGAAGAGTGTGGAAACTAACATGATTATCCTTTTCTTTTTCATTTAACTTTAAAACCAAAATTAAATAATTATCCATTATTTAATCCATGGTGTAAGTCTTGCATTGCCACCATTTCCATATGCTAACAACCATGATGGATGGGTGTATGTATGTATGCATGTATGCACATTCACATGTGCAAGAAACTAGAATGAAAATAAAGAAACACATGCATGCATGCTTACATCCATCAAACCCTAGAAAGGTTTCAAGTGAGATAACTTATGGTTAGATGATAAATCAACACTTAATTTATCAATCCAGTCATATCTCATACATCCCCACCAAAAGTAGGCCACCCGATCAATGTTCGGTATCATATACGCACATTTCAATCGGGTGCATGCGCATATCGCATACGCGCACCACAACGTTTCGCCTGGACTGGGTAACTCCTTTGTGGGACTCTAAGACTCGTCAATACGCCGGCAGAGGGTAATGATCATATCAAGTACCCTCAAGCCGCAAGCGGTCAGCTAAACGTAACGGCCGCCCGGGTATTGAGCGATCAGAAGACAACAAGCGAACCTGCTACAACTCCCGTCGAGCCATCCGGCAACACTACCGTACAGTCCGGTCTCTTCGTCAGATATGCTGCATATCGAGCCTAGGGATGGTCACGTCGACCCCAATAACTCAATAAGTCGTGTCGGTGAATGGTCTATAACAGATTGAGAAACTACTGATAACACTTATCAGCAAATCTCAGCAGCCCTGGCCAGGGACTTGCTGTTATAACTAGTCGAGCACAGCACAGTATCAACTCCCAATACCGGGAGAGACGAAACCCCTCCTATCGCTCATTTCCTTCGTGTGTCTCGGGACTGTACCCAACGGCCACCTGTTTGCACGACTCAGTAGAGCCGTGGTAGGGTGGCAATCAAAGTAGAGTGGGAGAAAACACAAGACTCCATGACGATCTCGGGTCTACAGACTAACCTGTACCAGTGTCACCTGAGAACTGCTATCCGACGATAGATATAATTCCATATAGGAGTTCTCGGTGAGTCCGTCCAATGTACCCAGTCAGCACTGAGCACCCGTATATGATCTTGATGTCAAACATCGATGAATGTGGGAACATCCATCGTCCATCATATGGGTCTAGTATCATATACGCTAGTCTACTCTGGTATATCGATGCCCCGTCTCGATACACCTCCGACTAGGGACATTTCAGGATATGCTTATAGACTACAAATGTCCCACTAGTATGATCTCTATCATAATCAGAGTAGTCAAGCAGATATCCTTGGGACTTTATCAGCATGTATGAATGAATAAAAGCATGATCAAATCAACATGTCAGATAAAGAATAACCAGATAGCATACTATCATGTTGTGCAAGAATGCAAACTGAATATATATACATGTATAGATACATCCACTATCACATAATGGCCTCTAGGGCATGCATATATCCAACAATCTCCCACTTGCACTAAGGCCAGTTATTGGCGTATCTCATACCCAACATCTCAAAAAGTCGCTCATGCTGTGGCTGAGGGAGGGCCTTGGTGAGTGGATCCGCGGCGTTGTTCTTTGTGTCAACTCTCTTAATCTCGATCTCGCGGCGATCTACAATCTCCCGGATCAAATGAAAGCGCCTCAGGATGTGTCTGGACCGCTGATGGGATCTGGGCTCTTTGGCTAACGCCATCGCCCCATTATTGTCACAATACAAAGGTATTGGATCAATAATGGTTGGAACTACTCCTAGCTCCGAGATGAACTTCTTCATCCAGACGGCTTCCTTGGCGGCATCATTTGCAGCAATGTACTCAGCTTCCATCGTAGAGTCTGCAACGGTATCCTGTTTGGAACTCTTCCAACTTACCGCCCCTCCATTAAGGGTAAATACAAACCCTGAGATAGATTTGCTGTCATCCTTATCGCTCTGGAAGCTCGAATCGGTAAAGGCCTCCATTTGGAGATCTGTATTACCATACACCAAGAACAATTCTTTAGTCCTTCGTAAGTACTTAAGAATGTTCTTCACAGCTATCCAGTGGTTCTCCCCTGGGTTGGATTGATACCTGCTTACAACACTAAGTGCATAAGCTACATCTGGGCGTGTACATAACATCGCATACATTATAGACCCTACTGCCGAAGCATAAGGTATAATGCTCATGCGAGCTCTCTCTTCATCGGTCTTTGGACAAGAATCCTTAGAGAGAGTGACTCCATGGCAAGTGGGTAAGGCACCCCGCTTGGAGTCTTCCATACTAAACCTCTTTAGGATGGTGTTAATGTACCTGGTTTGGGACAATCCCAATAACTTTTTGGATCTATCCCTATAGATCCTTATGCCCAGGATGTATGTGGCATCACCCAGGTCCTTCATGGAGAACCTTAGTCATAAGAATGATTTGACCGACTGTAGCATAGGAATATCATTTCCTATCAGAAGAATGTCATCCACGTACAATACGAGGAATGTGACAGCTCTTCCTACAGCCTTCTTATAAACACAAGGTTCATCTGGATTTTTGAAGAAATCAAACTCTTTGATAACATCATCGAAACAGATGTTCCAACTCCGAGATGCCTGCTTCAACCCATATATGGATTTAAGCAATCTACATGCTTTCTCGCTGCTCCCACTGTCAATGAAGCCCTCTGGCTGATCCACATAAACGCATTCTTCTAAATTTCCATTTAGAAATGCTGTTTTAACGTCCATCTGCCAGATTTCATAGTCGTAGTGAGCAGCAATAGCAAGTAGGATCCGAATGGATTTAAGCATGGCTACGGGCGAAAAAGTTTCGTCATAGTCCAAACCTGGTCTTTGACGAAAACCTTTCGCCACAAGTCTTGCCTTATAGGTCTCTACCTGTCCATCCACACCAATCTTTCTTTTAAAGATCCATTTGCACCCTACAGGTTTTACCCCAGGGGGTACAACGTCCAAAGTCCATACTTTGTTGGTGTACATCGACTCCATTTCGGATCTCATGGCATCCAGCCACTTCACAGAGTCAGCACTCGTGATAGCCTGCTGAAAACTTGTAGGATCATCATCATCCATGATGCAATCTTCTCCGTTACCATCAATGAGGAAACCGTAGTACCTCTCCGGTGGGCGAGAAGTCCTACCAGACCTACGGAGTGGCCGAGGTTCTTCAGTTTCTGTTGTAACAGCCTTTTCAACCAAATCGTCATTTGTAGTTTGTGTCTCCAGAACCTCTTCTAGATCTACCACCTTGCCATCATCTTTATCTGTGAAAAACTCTTTTTCCAAGAATGTGGCATACTGAGAAACAAACACTTTTTGTTCCTCTTTGTGGTAGAACAGATATCCATAAGAATTCTTTGGATATCCCACAAAGTTACACATGACTGACCGTGTCTCGAGTTTGTCCGGATTCTGTTTTTTAACATAGGCCGGGCAACCCCAAATCTTAATTCTCTTAAGAGATGGTCTCTTCCCATTCCATATCTCATATGGCGTGGTAGACACGGCTTTGGTCGGAACCCTGTTTAGCAGAAACGCTGCAGTCTCCAATGCATGTCCCCAGAACGAGACTGGTAACTCAGCGTCACTCATCATGGACCGGACCATATCTAATAGGGTCCTATTCCGTCGTTCTGACACACCGTTGTACTGTGGTGTGTAAGGCGGAGTGAGCTGAGAGAGAATCCCATTCTCTTTTAGGAAGTTTGCAAATTCTGTACTGAGATACTCTCCACCTCGATCTGATCGAAGCATCTTAATACTCAAGCCGGTTTGTTTTTCTACTTCTTGTTTATATTCAACGAATTTCTCGAAAGCGTCGGACTTGTGTTTTAATAAAAATACATGACCGAATCTTGAGAAATCGTCGGTGAATGTAATGAAGTATGAAAAACCGCCTCTAGCCTGTGTAGACATTGGCCCACATACATCACTATGTATGAGGCCAAGGAGCTGAGTAGCTCTTTCTCCGTGTCCTGTAAACGGAGTTTTGGTCATTTTACCCTTGATACAAGACTGGCAAGTCGCATAAGATTTATATTCAAAAGAGTTTAAATATCCATATTTATGTAACTTGTTTAGTCTTGTTTCATTAATATGACCAAGTCTACAATGCCAAAGAAAAGCTTCATTTAATTCTGAAAGTTTTATTTTATTAGTGTGTTGTATACTGAAAACTGTGTGTTGATTTAGGACATATATTCCGTTATTAAGCGTACCATACCCAACCAACATTTGATTTAGGTGAATGTTCATAACATTGTTCTGCAACACAAAATTATATCCTTCATTGTCCAACAAAGAAACGGATATTATATTACATAGCATACTTGGTACAAAATAACATGGATTCAAAATCAAAATACATCCAGACGGCAACCCCAAGTGATACTCTCCCACTGCGACTGTATGTACATTGGAACCATTTCCAACGCGGAGAGTATGGTCACCTGTCTTCAAAACCTTGCTATTTCTCAGCCCCTACATAGAATTGCAAATGTGAGAACCTGAACCGGTATCCAATACCCAGGAAGCAGAGTTTATAGAAAAACAGTTTTCAGTCACAAACGCACCTGAAGCAGAAGCATCACCATGCTTCTTCTTGAGACTTAGGTACTCCGTGCAATTGCGCTTCCAATGTCCTGTCTTGTGGCAATGAAAACACTCGCCTTTCCCTGGGTCTCCAGCCGTGGACTTTCCCTTTCCCTTCACCTTTTTGACTCCGCCCTTAGGATTAGCGGGTTTCTTCTTTTTCTTTCCCTTGGCCTTAGTTTTTGGGCGAGAAGAAGAAGACTGTCCAATGGTCATAACGGGAGTCTTTGCTGACTTCATAGTGCTCTCTGCACTCCTTAACATATTAAGGAGTTCAGGGAGGTCCTTCTCCATGCCATGCATGTTGAAGTTCACTATGAACTGAGCAAAGGTGGAGGGGAGGGACTGCAGAATAATATCTATATATTGTTCATTGTCCATTGTCCATCCAAGATCCTCAAGCTCTTCTATAAGAGCTATCATCTTCAACACATGGTCTCCTACTGGTGTGCCAGGGGCCATTCGCATCTGAAATAGTTTCTTCGATGCTTCGTATCGTAATACGCGGGATTGCTCCCCATACAACTCCTTTGTATGGAGCAGTATCCCGTGAATGTCCATGTCCTCGTGCTGCTTTTGATGTGTGTTATCCATCGATGCAAGCGCAAGGCATGTGGCCGTGGCACAGTCAGCGTCCCATGTCTTGCGGACTTCAATGTCCGCAACTGAGGATTTTGGACCTGGGACGGGCAGGGCTGAAGCCGTGAGGACATATGATACTTTATCATAAGTCAAGGCGATCTTCAGATTCCTTAGCCAGTCTTTATAGTTGGTCCCATTCAGTTTGTTTTTATCTAGTAGAAGCTTAAGTCCAGTCATTGGTATCTGCCATTAAGAGAGAGAAAAGAATACACTCAGCGAAAGCTCTTGCATAGATTAGATTGGTTTATTATCTTGTCTAATCGATGTTTCCCACTGCTTTTTATCAAGTTTTTCTTTCAAACCTTAAAAAGAAAAACTAGCCAGGATTAATTACAGTATACAACTTCGCTAACCGTTCAGCCAGGCCAGTGTCGGTACTTTGAGGGAGGTTCCCCGTGCTTTCGCACGGACCTAATTAGAGTAAACCTCGTTTTCCCAGAGGCGGAGCCCCGTTAACACCTTTCTAGACACCTAATGAGTTAGCTAATTATAAACTGTAAAACTCTCCTAGGAGCAACTATTGCCCACAGTGGGATCGGGATCCAACCATCACATGGAATGTATGCATTCTCATTGCAAATTTCAACACTTGAAATTCTCGATGTAATTTTTACCCCTAGTACTTATGACCTTAACTATAGTCAACAAATCATAAGTACCAGTCAAGTTCTACCCGTCATTTCTTGATCAATTAGACCCACCCATATGACCCTTAACTATGGTCAACAAAGTCGCATGAATGTCCTAATTAATCTGCATCATATGCAGTGTAGGAAGACATCACTTAGCTACCGTACACTACGCCTTAACTAAAGTCAACAAAAGTAGCACGAATACTAAGTACTCTACTTCCTAAAATGACGGAGGGTTGCTAATGATTTTTAAGAAAATCTTTAACGCTTTGAACTTGATATCGTCGTAGAATCAAACAGTTTTCAAAAGGAGTGGCTTAAGCTCCGCAGTTTTGAAATGTAGCTTTTTCACAAATAGCCGAGTAGTTTTTAAATCCGATTCTACAACATCTTTTTAGGTTTATTTTCTTTACATTAATCACATTAATGTAATCCCATCATTTAAGTCCTTAAGCCAATCACAGAAAAGAAACGAAAATAACACGTACGCTTATGCCATCCGCATTCGCCGCAATGTTCCGTTATGCACCGTTAGGTTACTTAACTAACGGCATACCGGGACGGGACTAGCGCCGGTGTAAAACATAAGCAACGTCTACTATATATCATATATATAATATGTCATTCGTCTCAGATATCACAGAACACAGGCAGCAGAAACATAGATATAACGTGGGATATCCTAGGACGTCCGTATTTAGTATTTAGCCAGAATAGAAAATACGGATTCCACAGTCGCGATGAATAGCCAAGCCCACACCCTGGACCCCTACGAGAGCGGCAAGTGACCCTACCAATCCTGGAGTTTAGGAGACCCGGTCTCGACTCCTCGAGATGGCCTCCCACTGAACCCCAGAACCCGGTCACCTGTGCTCCCCTCCTTGGGTCCATCCTAATGCGGAAAAGTAAATAATATACAACACTGGTGACACAACCGCAACCTGGAAGTGCCCCAAATAAAAGAATATTACATTACATTTGAATTTACATGAATGAAAATATAAAACTCTCATCTCAAAAAAACCCCCGGCTATTCGATTGCGACAATCCTACACATCATATCTCAGCAACACATAATATCATATATCATCAACGTAAGTAAGTATGCATACCCCAATTGTCGTTGATGTATAGCAACGAAACCGGCGATATCTAACATACTACACTTACGGTCACAGAAAAGAAAGTGAAAAACTACAATATTTGGAATCCAGATTCTCTTTAGACATCATAAATGCGAAATATCACATATTTCGTATTTCATGCCTACACTATATGAATTCCACATATTGTATCACATTCCAGACAAACAGACAGTATTAAAGTTTTCGAACGAACAATCAAGCACCCAAGATTCACTAAAGCTCAACACTTGAGCAGGGTTCAAAAAAATCTGGAGTGTGACACAGTAGCGGCGGTCCAGCCGTAGAAGGGTCAAGCCAACGCCTCACATGTGGCACGCCGTACTGCCCCAAACCCTAGGGTTCAAAGGGCAGTTCGAGACTGTCACATAATCGAGTTAAGGTTTGTTGTCTTCTAGAGGGACCACCGCAAAAAGACTTGCACGTATTTCCAAACTATTTAAACCCCGTGAATAGTGAGTAAATGATACTCGTTCAAACACTTCAATACTTTCTAATTTACCCGGAAAAGCTACGAAATGAAAGTCCCGATCGAATCGACGAATCCAAAAATATCTCCAGAATTTTTCAAAACTTTATACAGTTTAAAAATACCGAAAAATTTATACATGCAGAACCAAAAATTACAGAAGAAAAATTATCCACTAATTCATATATAAGGCCGCGGAACCGCGGCCTAAGCAAGCTTAGGCCGCGTTTCCGCGGCAAGAAACACTGTTCATTGGATAATTTTTCTGCCGTAATCCTTATATTTCCCTGCTTTATTTTTTACATATTTTTAATTCTGCAAAATGTCAAAATTTAGAAAATTTCCAGAGAGCATCCCATAATATCGTATTTTTGTCCGATCGGGGTTTTCACTTCGTAAAAACATCGCCTAATGTTCTAGGTCGTCTCTGATACCAATGTAAGGTTAGTATAGCACCCTATGAAGAGTTTTGAAGCATCACATGACCCAAACTTATATGTGATGCTTCAAAACTCTTCATAGGGTGCTATACTAACCACATAAAACCCCCTCAAGTTATACTAAATTACAATAAGGACTCTAGTAAACATAGGTTTAAGTGGGACCAGTCTCTTGAGCCTCAGGGAGTCGGAGATATGGGTTCTTATCTATTTAATGTAGACAACGTAACAAACGGTGTTATCAACACGGTAATTGTCTTTGAAAAAGACACAAATCCTGCCGTCCATGTGCAGCAGTTACCGATAGCACCAAAACATAATTCAGGACTTCAATTTCTTTTCTAATTGTCTGACTCAGACCGAGTCTCATTATAATCAATCTGACTTGAATATGATTCAAGTATCCAAACTACAATACAACATCGATCTATGAATCCGTCTTTTCAATCTATATCAATCTATATTGACTGAACCGAACCATGGATATATTCCATCTACATGTTCATCCATTATATCCATTCTATTACTGATAGCATGGTTTCCGTAAGTCATCCATATATATTCAATATACAATACAAACAATACAATCAAGATATCGCGGGGTTTATAAGGGGTAGACTGGTACGGAAGGTGTTAGAAGTGGCACGAGACAGCAACCATAAAGACACCTAACCTGAATTCAACTGTCGTTGTACCGTGGCTGAACGGTTCCTTGTACTCCATATATCGTAGTCTCTGGTCTAGTGAGACTCCTCTCGTATACACTGGCCTCTTCTGTACCAAGCTACAAACAACAACGTTAACATTAAATACAAAGTTATAACAATATACTCTCAATCTTGTCTATTTCATTCTTGTCTATTTACCGGACTTACCGAGCGATTTGTTCGCTGACGACATTCTCTTTCTTTTCTTTGGAATGCCGTCAGGTGATTCGGGCCTTCTGGAGATCGAGCCTACCAGCGAGGATTTGGACTAGCTAACTTTCGACCCAGAGCTTTAGATTCCTTATACACATTTACATTCTGTATTTTCCATTTTTGTTATGCCACTGTTTAGGCATTTTTTCCATTCCATGTATTTACCTTTCAGATGTATTGTAAAAAAGAATGTTAATAAATAAAGTTTTTGCTCAATTATATCTATTGTCAGTGTCTCTTGTGCATTTTACTTACATTGCTTAGATACGCTTAGCGTGTTTACTTTAGAGTAAATACGTAGCGGCCTCGTCGCATCCTTTACCCGTAATCTGGGAAGCGGGACGTGACATGTATGTTTATTGTTTTTGGTTTTATTTAAAAAAGAAAAGAAAGAATGGAGATGCCATGTTTAATGAGTGAGAGGGGATAAAACAAAATAGATATTTAGAGAGAGAGTGAGCTTAAGAGAGAGTGAGGCTAAGAGAGAGAGAGAGAGAGAGAGAGTAACCCTTGACCAAATCCTTCATCTCTTTTTCCTTCATCATTTCATTTCCCCATTGTTTTCCTTCAACTCCTTCAACCTCCTCTACCTCCATGTATCATCTCTAAATCCTTTCCAAAACTCCATTCTACCTTTATTAAAAAGATGCACACCCTCATCCTAAACCCTTTGAACCATTCAAGTTTGGATTTTGAAGACTTTGGGCAACTCAAGAATATTCCTAAGTTGCCAAATGAAGTAATCCCTACACTTTTAATTAGGTATTTGTGTTTAGTATATCCTATTGTAGTTTAGAGTTTGATTTAGTGAGTATTGTGATCTTGGAAATTTTCAAGTTGATTTTAAGTGGTAAGTTAAGGTGTAATGAGTTTTTACAAGACTTTAGAGATGATTTCCTGACCTGGACCAGATACTAGAAACCAAAACACGAACTTTGAATTGGCTGATTTCGTATTTTGTGGAATTTGTGAGGGGATACTGAGAACTGCTATAATCTGGGGACCCTAAAAATTATTTAGCGAATACAGAAAGACGTGCAGGCAACCAGGAACCTACCCTAGAAACCCGAGCCCCTCCCCTTTAATTAAGGCCGCAGATTTATTGGTTGTGGCCGAAAATTGCGGCCACATCAAGGTGGAAAATGTTGATTTTTGGTCTGTGACTCCTTTATCTGATATCTAGAGCAACCCCATATGCAAAATCTTCTGGTTTGACCTGAGGCAAAATCTGGAGGTGTTTTCCTTAGTTGCTGAATTCGTTTTCCGATTTCTGAAACTTGGTTTTGATATTTGAGTTTGGATTCCGTCGTTGGACGTTTGGACGTCATCGGACAAGGGTTATTTGGTTGATCTTGCATGCGTAAGCTATAGCTTCTAACCTAGGAGCACTTCGTGTGCCGTATCGGTTTTCAGATATTGGTTTTAATAGAATTCCGATTGTGTATTGATTGTAGGTACCTTCACGTGGACTTCCGAGATGACGAATCACATCGACTTTGGCTAAGCGAGGAGTTTAGCAGGCGAGTAGAGTTATATCTATGGGGGAAGTCGGGTGGACGGCGTATACCACCCCCGTAACCACTGATATATAAGATCACTTTATGAATTATAATTTTGATAAAGGATATGGTACGAACTTATGGACATGATTATAGGATTTAGTAAGAGATTATATGATAAAAGTTGACACTAATGGATATATTAGCTTGAGAATATGACATCGGTATATAAGATAATATGATGTGGGATATTGAGATGATAGATATAGATGACTCGGATTGATATATAAAAATATGAAATGACAAAATGAATCATGATAAGTATGAATTGAAAGAGGACAAGTATAAGTTGATAATGGTAGGATATGAGATCAAGATCGATATGAATTGAGATTTACAAGATATGACGTTTATGCAAGATGACATGATATAAGATTGATATAGATGTGTTATGTGATTGATAAGGTATGCCGTACGAGATTATAGATCCGTACCTTTGCTGGTGAATAGGACGATAGATTCTCTACTCTGTTTTTGACACCGTATGATGGATTACCGTACGCGATGCGTTTACCGAATGTTTGATCCGCGCTCATGAATTGAGAATGATGATCGAGAATATTGCGAAACTTGATACTATGAGGCGGGATCGTTGACATAAGAGGCTACCTTATTATAGTTCATGTTTATGTTGGATTATTCTTCGTGTGATACCTATCATGTTTCCAGTATTTAATGTTATATGATATCAACTGCTAGTACACCTGCACAATTACCGTTGATGCGCATGTTACACTTACACAGATTTGCCGGCTCACACACATCCACCATCGGTAATTGCCATACCACTTACACATTAGAATTTCCATATCATGATATTATTCTTAACTGTATAATATATTCATTCTTCAGCATTATCATAGGACATGCTTGAATGATATATTTGACATGCTCATATTACTGTTCTATGTTGCACACATCGTACTTTATGGTTATATGCATTGAGATACTGTTTTCATGAGATCTCTGGATTTGATAACCGTGGTTATATTTCAAAGGAAATTGTGTACTGCTTCAAAAACAGGGTTTTTCTTGATATGATATTTCGAGATGTCCACCATGAGTTTTCTCGGTTCTGAGCTTGTTTTCGAGACTTGATTCGAGGAGTTGGGGGATGCCGTTTGCGGGTATATGTTGGGACCGGTATGGTACCCTGGGGCAAGAAATGATTTTTGAGGTGTAGATGATGAGCCTGGCAGAGGGAACACTACCTACCGGTGATAGTTTTGGCCTCGGCGGATATCTGGAGGATACCGACCGTAATCGTGAGATGATATGGGCCGATCCGGACTGACGGAGCCCGAGATAGTTTGGCGCGGCGGATATCTGGAGGATACCTACCGTGGTCGTCATATGGGCTGATCCGGATAGACAGAGCTCGAGATATGAGGATTTACGTGTCGATGCTGGACACGGGTTTCATGATGTTTCGAGTGTCGGCGTTGGACACTCAGGTTCCATGATTTTGATGTGTCATTGATGGACACACGTGGTTGATATCCTCATATATATATATACTGGTATATGTTTTCATGATGTTTCGAGCGTCGATGCGGGACACTCAGGTTCCATGATTTTGATGTGTCGTTGATGGACACACGTGGTTGATATCCTCATATATATATACAGGCATATGTTTTCATGATGTTTCGAGTGTCGGTGTGGGAAACTCAAGTTCCATGATATTGTTTGTGTCATTGATGGACACGTGGATGATATCCACATGCATACAGGCATATGATGTCGGATGATTATTTATATATGTCATTGCTTCGATCGATTGTTAACATATATGCATATGTGGTCACCCTAGATATCGTAGTATTACCTTCAGGATATTGTGACCTAGGAAATCGTTGTTTTATTCGATTTCTACTTGCTGATGTTTTCTACTCACGAGTTGGCAAGTCACCCCCATTGTGCCACAGTTCTTGCAAGTTTGACCGCTCGGGATTAGTTGCGGTATCACTGGCACACAACTTCTTCCAGGGTGCTTTGCTTCGGTAGGCGGGACACATGTTGGATCGTGCCCACTCTCGTACTTTATATTTCGATGTATCTAGATAAACTCGATCAAATTAAATCAGAGACAAGAAATTGTATATTGGTAGACCTAATCAGACTTGAGTATTGTGCGAGATTTAGAGCGATGGGTTTATGATCGCTTTCTTGAGTTTTGATATCTTGCTCATTTATTGTTCTTTCTGGGTTGATCTTCGCCGTTGGGCGTCGTATATATGTTATTGCGTGGTTGTGATTCCACCAGTTGGTGAAGAGCTAGCTCCCTCTTGGGGATGCCTATATATTGTTGTGTATATGGTTTTGGATCAAAATATACAAGGGAGGTGCTGCCCAAATATTTAGAAAGACGAAACATGTTTTCAACTAGTATAACCCACTTGCATTTTCATGTTTCACTATTTATGCATTTCAAGAAAAACTTTATTCATTATACCTTTATTTCAAACTGCACCCCTACTATTTTCAGCAAAAATGTTTAGATTTTCTGGGTTTCGGCTTACTTGATTTACGTTATGCCTTTAGACGTTGCGTAATTTAAGTGTTGGTCACGAGATAAATTACGGGTCATGACATTTGTGCACCCCACCTTGGGTCTATCCTAGGAGAAGAAACTGTAAAATGAAATAATATACATCGGTGGTTAAAACCTCAACTCGGATGTGCACCGCAAAATAATACTACATCAGTTTTACAAATTACATTGAATGAAAGAAAAGAAAACACTCTTTTCACATCCCCCCAGCTATTCATCCACGACGATCCAATAAAATTCATATACACAAACCATCACAGATCATAGATATGTGCAACCCTCAACTAATCGACGTATAGCAATTAGCGGAGGTTTACAAACACATATATCAAACAGAGAAAACCCGATTAGCTAAAGTACTTAGAATTTCGATCGACAACCAAATTTGAATCTACCTCAAGTACAACAATGTACACAAAAGATCCTGGGCAGAAACAAAATATCCCAAAATTCACAACTCAACAATATAGAACAACTGCAGAAAATCGGGCCGAGTCAACCTTGAATCGGCCTTGGAACGGCGGTCAAACGCATGATTTGGCCGTATTTCTGTGGCGGTCTTGGGGATTCAGGCACCCACTCCAGTAGTCTCCAAAACCTTGCACGTATTTTTAAATCCCCTGAAAAGCTTTCTGGACCTGTTTTGAAAATCGACAGAAAACGTGCATTTCGGATGTAATTTTGGGATTTTTCCGCGATTGAATTTCTAAAGACTTTGCTAACTAGCTAGTTAAGGTTTTGTTGGCTCTGATACCACTGTAAACCGATTTCGCGCACCCCGCGGTTTGTGGGGAGGCGGAATTTTCAATAACGATGATATTTGACTATGCAACACCGGCTAAAACTCCAGGATCATTACTAAAGATTTTACTAACTAATCTATCTAGAGGTTTAACTACTCTTTTATAATGGTTATACCTCCAAGATCGAGTATTTCGAGTCTTCTAGTATTCCTCTCCAAGGCTCCTCAGTGATCGGATCGGGCTTGCTTCATCGGCTTTCTTTCATCATTGATGATCCACCGCGAGAGAATGTGCTCCAAGCTTCAACCTCTAAATGAGGTAACTAAGGTAGATGGTTCGCTAAACCAACTAGCCTAGGAGATGTAGAAAGTCTAATGGATTGTTTGTCTCACTAAACCCTTGGCTCACAACACATGTGAATGTTAGGGTTTAGTTAGAGGAAGAAGGAGATGGAGAAATCTCAAGAGAGAGCAAGAGAGGAGAGCAACTCAAGAAATGAGCTCAAGAAAATAATATAGCTAAGTATGAATCATTGTGTAGAGAATGGCTAATAATAAATCTTAATCATTTAGCCATGGAATAAATCCTAATAGAATATATGTGTCATGCCTCAATAGTGAACCAATAGTGAATAAAATAATCCAAGGCCATTCTTTACACCATGCCTCCAAAGTCTCATCCATTTCCACAATATCCACCTCATTAATCCATTAAACAAAATGGTTAAAAACAATAATGAGGTTGCTCCTTCTAGAAGCATGCCTTGCCTAATTGTAAGAACGCCCCTCATCGTATATACATACCCGTATCCGTATTCCGAAAAATACGGATACACTGAGACGATAACAATCCAATAATACAATATTAGGATCGGCTTAAACCAAAGCCTACTAGTATTGTCTGCCCGATCAGCATCCATGTATAAGTACACATACGTGATCGAAGCCCAGTCGTAAAACCTTACGACATATACATCAATTGCCTGAAGCATGGAAACCTTTTGTGTGGGACTCTAAACACTCGACAGTAGCAGTGGTTTTAACCACAAGTCGTCAGCGGTGCAAGCTGCACGTAACGGATACCCAGGTATCTATCGACAAGAAGACCGATGAGCAAACTCACCCGGACTCCTACTGAGCCTATTGGTGCCAATCTGCGTACAGTCCGGTCTGTTCATCTGAGATACTCACATATCCGCTTAGGGAAATGGTAAACGTCAGACCCCTAATAACGTGATAAGTCGTGCCGGAGGAGAGCCCAATTCACCATGAGAAACTACTGGAGTACCTTACCAGTATTTCTCGACTTCCCTTGCTAAGGACTTTGTGTAATGGCTTTCTGAACACTGCACGATATCAACCCCCAATACCGGGAGAGACGAATCCTATCTGATCGCTACTGTCTCCAAGTGTTTCTGGACTACACCCAACTACTACCTGTTTGCATGACTCCTTTAAGCATGGTAGGGTAGTAATCAAAGTGGAGTGAGAACACACTCGAGACGCAGTAGCGATGGAAAGTCAACGGATTAAGCTGTACTCATGCCACCTGGGAACTGCTACCTGACGATAGGTATAATACCAACCAGCAGTTCCCGACGAGTCATGTACAGTGTAACTCACAACCCAGTGAGCACCTGCATACCTTCTCCAGTATGTCGTACTAATGGCTTTGGGATAGACCATATCCCCTGCTGGGATGAGAAGCGTATACACTAATCTACTCCAGAGTATCGATGCCCCGTCTCGATAATACAACGACTAGGGACCTATATAAGGATGTGCTTATAGACTACCCAGCCCCCACAAGTGTGACTGCCATCACAATGCTGGTAGTCAAGAAATGATCCTAAGGGCTCTACCAATATGCATAAGCGATATGCTAAAAGAAACACATGCACATATTGAAGTAGAATCAAACCAGGTAGCATACTACCATATCGAGCAAGACTGTTATTATAACTGTGAAATATCCCAAGCATCTAATATGTAATATACAATCTAGTATGATACAATAATTGCCTCTAGGGCATATATCACTAACAGCAGTGAGCAGTCGAAGGAATTCGTCTCTTCTGGTATAGGGGGTAGATGTCGTGTTGTGCTTGATAAACCATAACCGAAAGTTTTCGGCCGAAGCAGTTGAGATAAACTGATAAGTGTTATCGGTTGTATCTCTAGTGGTTATGTAGTTTACATCAGCATGACTTTTCTTGTTATTGGTGGTCTAACAGATTCCATCCCCTAGACCCGGTATGTGATACTCTCAGATGAAGAGATCAGACTGTACGTCGACCGTCACTTATAATCTCTGATTGCGTTCAAGTGCGTTTGCTTGGCCTTTCTTTTGATTAATACCTAGGTAGCCAGCCCACCCCAAGATGAGTACTCTCCTATTCCGACTTCCCAAGAGCCACCGGTAGCACAGCCAAGACAGCGACGGGTTCTCTGCCCTTGTGTTACGTGCAGTTAGTACCGCTGACGTGTTTGTGGGTTGACATATATGATCCTTACCTACTTACAGTTTATTTATTGAGTGTTTAGAGTACCACGGAGAGGTTTTTTTCCGCTCAGGCAAAACCAATGCAGTACGCGTATGAGGATACAGCTGGAGTTCGATTTTATGCGATAATCGAACGTTTCATAATACTAACCGGTTTAGCTTTAAACCGGATTATTAAATCATATGATATATATATATATATTATTCTAGTATTATGTTCACATTATATTCCTATCTCATTTGGTATTTGTATTTGATACAAATACAGGTATATGTATTGGATACACGTTCTTGATGTATTTTAGATGTTTTGTTTTTTAAGTGACAAATAAAATAAACATTTAGAATCAAACACCCCATTTCAAAATTAAAGAAATAGAAAAAAAAATGAATATGTGTCTTGAATGAACAGTAAGAAGTATGGTTGCTAGTTTTTTAATATAAAATGTTTTCATTAAAATGATAAAGATATAACCATTCTCTACACAACTATTCATTCAAGAGAAAATATTCATTCTTCTTCTTTTTCTTCCTTCTTGAAAACAGGAAAAGGGTTTATTGATAAGAAGAAATTTTTTCGAGCTATTACATCACTTTATTAAGTAGGTTAGCAACTCACTTGATTGAGTTTCTTCACTAGTTAATATGCTAGGTGAAGTTGAAACTTGAAGTGGGGTTTTCTCGAAGTGGATCATCTTCGGCATGGAAACCGGCTTGCAAACGCGTATTGGATGGCATACGAGCATAGATGGGGTCTTCTGGAATTAGCTGGACATATTACAAAGGTTGTAGCTCTTATTTTGCTCTCTTGTTTTTCTTGTAAAGCAATTTAGTGCATGAAACGATTTATTGGGTGTTTGTTGAGGCAAAACATGCTTAAAATTATGATTTTATTATTCTGCCACGCTCACAAATGTTGCGACTCCAGTCTCAACTGTAAGTCCCAAGTGCCCTCGCCGCGGATGCCATGGCCAATGCGGAAGCGGAAAACGAAAATTAACGAGGGGGCTACTAGAGACTATAATCCAGCGATCATTCCAAACACCTAAATCTAGAAACTAAAGCATGCAATGGTCAAGAAATAAACCTTCGAAGCGTGTCAACCCAATCGTGGAAGACCCCTCCAAGCCCTGTGTATGCCGCCCGGATCGAGCTCGAATGGTGACCGCTCTTACCGAAGATGATCCACCTGAGAGAACCGATCCAAGCTCCAGCTTCACTAAGTGAAGCAACCAACGCTCCTAGCTCATTATGCATAGAGAGTGGGGATGTAGGAATATTTCACTATCTTTTTCTCTCTATTCTAATACTCAAGAGAGCATGTGAAAAAGGAGGAGGAGGTGAAGAAAACTTACCTATGGAAAAATAGCTAAATGTTGAAGTGAAGAAAAACCAAGATAGAAAAGAATATGTCTCATTTTTCTTTTTTTCAACCATGAAAGAATAATTACCATAAATGATAAATACAATATAAAACCAAGCCATACCTCTCTACCTGTAACATTTTAGAAAAATAAAATATTATTTTTGGGAATTTTTATAATTAAATAATAAATATATTGAATATTTTAATAGTGCGGTATAATTAAATACCGATAAATTGGGAAAAATTTGGAAAATTATGGAAATTACTAAAAAGAGTGTGTTTTATTGAAATTAAGCAATTTATGAAAATTTACAATTTATTTGACACTATTTTCATGCTAATCGCGATTAAATATCGCCAATCGGGCATTAAGCGTGTTTTGTGCACATGACATGCACATGTCATTTTTAGCACTTGTTACATTTTTATCATGACCTTCTTTTTAAATTTTTAGCATGGTTGTTGAATTTAAATGAGAAAAGAAAAGGAAAAGAATAGAAATGAAATCATTAAACAATTGTGCATAGTGTGAGGTATGGGCATGAGAGAGAGAGTGAGAGGGGTTTCTTTGGCCTTAACCATTTCCATCATCCTCATTATTCTTTCCCTCTTCAGCTCATGGCAGCACTCCATCTCCACCTCCTCTTCATCCTCCCAAAACATCATCAAAACAACACCAAAACCTCATCCCTACTTCAAAAAAATTGTGCACAAGCTCACAAGCTACACTTTGGACCAAGAAAGTTCGCATTTTGGCGCTGTAGGGGTTTCTTGAGTGCCAAATGAGGTAATCCCTTCACACTTAGTATAGTTTTTCCTTCACTTTAAACCATATGTGTGTTTAGTTGTGATTTGGTGCGATTTGGTGAACTTTGGAGATTTCTAGAGAGGGTTAGGGTTTATTTGAGTTGTGTTGGTGAACTTGAGCCTTATTGGTGACCTTAGACCCCTATAATGATAGAAACCCAGACCAAACCCAACTGAAACCCAAAATACGGAATTTCAGAACTTTCATGTCGGTTTGTGAGGTATTGGAGTGTGCAGGGAAATCTGGTATGACCTGGGTTAATTACGAGATAAGCAAACAACCCCAGTATAGTAGAATTGACCCTAGGAACCCCCTGTAGCAAGACGAACCCCATTAGAGCATGCAGGGCCGGCGAGCTCGGAATTTAGGGAGGAGTGCTCGGCCACTTAGTGAGGTATAGGGTCCAGGTTGCTTCAGTAGGTCACATACACCCTATATATCACCCAAGTGTTGTTTGTGCACCTTATTTTCACCTTGGACAAAATATGGGACTTAATACTTGAGTTGCTGTTTTGATTCGGGATATGGTTTTGCGTATTTTGAATTTTGGATTTTAGTGTTTGTGTTTTATCTCGATCACATGACTTTTTTACGTCTATATCGAGTGATATCGGGTTGATTTCCGAGAGCAAAACATAGGTTTTGACCTATGTGAGTTCCTCGTGTCGTTTTGGTTTCAATTTGGGTTTTAATGCATTACGGTACGCTATGATGTGTAGGTACCCCACAAGGACTTCGAGGCGACAAGCAAGTGTGTGGCGACGTTGGCAACGGTAAGCGAAGATCAGGTGAGTAAATATGTATCTACGGCGGAAGTTGGGTGGATGGCGTATATCCCCCCGCAGTTTTGTTATGATGTATACGAATACGTATACATATATATATATATATATTATATGATTATTAGTTTATTGATGGATAAGATAGATTCTAGGTGTTCAAGTTACAGTTTAGCGTTAGTTGCGAAACCCTAGATTAGAGATTTCATCCACACCCACACACATACATGCATACATTTTATTACTTGTGCGTATATGGAGATGCGTGTGTGTGTATATATATATACACACACACACACATATATACACACACACACACACATGGGTATGGGACTATGTATATATATATATATACGTATACATATACATGGATTATGATGATAGTACTCGGGATTTAATATGAGTTGATGAGATTGGGCATGAGGCCTTGAGATCGGTGATGTGACATGGTTTGTATTTGAGATACGACTTAATATGTTTAGCGGGTCCTTTAGACATGGTGTTCTCATACACACACATGCATACTTATATGGTATAAGTATTGTACTAGACATAGATCAGTACCCAGTTCACCATAGGTGATGATTAGGATACCAGATGAATAATGTGATAAATGTGATATTTGACCCATACCCTCATTTGGGATGCCGTACGATGGATTTACCGTACGAGCTATGTATTGATGATAGATCCGCACTCTTGACTTGGGGATGTCATATTATAGATATTGTATCGTATGTGATACTATTGAGGCGGAATCACCGGCTATATATTTATATATATATCGACTCAGACTTTGGTGGTTTTCCTTACCCTCTTCGATTAGCCTGTTAGCTCAGCCCTGTAGTTTAGTGTAGTTGTTAGACTAGATTCGATTCCTACCTATTTCAAAACTAACGAATCGTGGGTATTTTAAAGACATGCCAAGGGATCCTACAGGTATTTCAAAGGACGCACATTTTCTTAAAAACACCGTATCCCCTATTTTCTGAACACACGATTCGTATTATTTCAAATGGCAAAACTGTACGACTCATATTTAGACATATGCAGATTTGTTATCATAGTATTTGATATTCAGCTCCCGCATATTCTTGCTGCATGCATTGCATGCTTATATTGTGTTTTCATATGTTAATATTGAAATCATGTTGTCAGGACACCAGCACCATTACTGATGATGTGTATGTTCCACATACACTTACTTGCCGGCTAACATACATTATCATCGGTAATTGCCATGTCACGTACACTTTAGAGAATACTAATTGATTGATATCGCCCGTTAGCTGATAGTCTCGACTTATCATTACTGTGCTAGTTTAGACATTGTATTCATTATTGTGATACTTCTTGAATATTTATTATTCATTGATTATGCAGTATTATCGAGTTTTATGCCGATATTCACTGTTTACTTACTCTTGATACTTGGATTCGGATTTTCATGAGATTTCGGGATTTGGGGGAAAACCGCAAGAATGTATATAAAAACTTCTCTCTTTCTCCCTCTTTTTAAAATGCAAGTTGCGGTTTTCTCGTGATGTATGAGTCGTCCACCATGAGTTTTCATGATTGCTGTTCGATTTCGAGACCCGATTCGAGGATTCGTATGAACCGTCTCGGGTACATGGTGGACCCGGTATGGTACCCAGGGGCGAGAGTGTTAGTTATATGTATGCCCTAGAGGCCATTACTGTACATTGGATGTATATTGTAGTGGATGCTGGGACATATATAGGGAGGACTTTCTTGCTCGACATGATAGTATGCTATCTGGTTGATCTTCTCCTTAATGTGTATACTGATTGTCTCTCTGTTACATGTTGGTAAAGCCCTTAGGATGTGTACTTGACTACCTGGACTATGATGCGGATCATACTAGTGGGGACATGGTAGTCCATAAGTACATCCTTCAAAGTCCCTAGTCGAGGGTGTATCGAGACGGGGCATCGATATACTAGAGTAGACTAGCGTATACCTTCTCGACCCATACAGATGGGCGATGGATGATCCCATATCCATTGGTGTTTGACATCGGAGATGATATACGGGTGCTCAGTGGTGACTGGGTACACTGGACGGACTCGCCGAGAACTTCCAGATGGTATTATACCTTACATCAGATGGCAGTTCTCTGGTGACACTGGTACAGAGTAGTCTGTTGACACGAGATCGTCATAGAGTCTTGTGTGGTTCCTACTGTTCTTTGATTTCCAGCTTACCACATCCAAGAGGGCACGCAAAACGGTGGTTTTGGGTACAGTCCCGAGTCACATGGAGGCAATGAGCGATAGGAGGGGATTCGTCTCTCCCGGTATAGGGAGTTGATGTTGCGCTGTGTTCGATTGCCTATAACCGGAAATCCCTGGCCAGGGTTGCTGAGATTTACTGGTAAGTGTTACCAGTAGTTTCTCGAATTGTTATAGACCTCATATCGACACGACTTATCGAGCTATTGGGGTCTGACGTTTACCTCCCCTAGGCGAGATATGCGACATATCAGACGATCAGACCGGACTGTACGGTAAGTGTTACTGGTTGGATTCACAGGAGGGTGAGCGGGATTGCTCGTCGATCTTCTCATCGCTCAATACCCGGATGGCCGTTACGTTTAGCAGACCGCTTGCGGCTTGTGGGTGTTTGATATGATCATCACCTGCTGCCGGCGTATTGACGAGTCTTTAGAGTCCTACACAGAGGTTTCCTGGCTCAAGCGAAACGAAATAGGAGCGCATATGAGATATGTGCGGGACCGAGAATAATGCATGTATGTGATACTGTATTCCATTCTCACGATGAATGTATCGAATGGTTGTATGCGATATAACCTAGTTATCGAATCGAGGATTGATTCGATAAATCGATACATTGGATATTAGTCGGTCATATGTGATATGACCGGATCGTTAAATCAAATGTTGATTTGATGATTTAATGCATAATTATATATTTGATATATTACTTTGCATTAACTAGTATTGGTTCACTTTAAATGGATTTTCTCACTTGGATTGTGCACATTGTATATGTGATATACTTTTGTACACAAGTTTGTATCATGTTTGATGATACATGCTCACTAGGGTTTGTGTAAAGATTAAACCATGGTTGTGTAATGGTTAGGGTTTTCATTTTCTTATTCATTTATTTATTCTTTATTCTTTTTGGAAAATGAAAAGCATAAAGAGAAAATGGTTGCTAATTTTGTTTCATATTGAAGCTTCATGAAACTTTGACCATATGACCATTTTGTCTCATGCTTAACCCTAACCATTCCACTCAACCATGATTCATTCTCTACACATAACCATGGTTTGAATATGATAAGTATTGATTTTCTTTTCCTTTTTTAAATTAACACTTATCATATTCTTTCTTTCTTCTTCTTCTTCTTCACTTGAAGAAAGCTTGCTTCAATAATGACAACTTGAGCAAATGAGTGAGAAATCCAATTCTAAAGAGAACCCACTTCCTATTTCTTCATCCTCTACCTCTTGCCAAGTAGTAGAGTGTGTTTTCTTCACAAGTTTCATGACTTGGTGAAGTGGGAGCTTGATCTTGTGATGCCTCGACGTAGATCATCTTCGGCACGAAGCGGACGACCTTGCCCGCCCATTTCTCCGATGAAGCCGACGCTAGAGCCCGGGATTCCATTTGGACAGCGAGGAGACTTCATTGCGGAGCTATGGAGGTGGAGGACCGGATCTACAAAGGTTGTATTTCCGTTCTCTTTAAGTAAAGTTGTTTACTAGGTTTTGTTTTCGCCTAAACTTCTAGCCAACGATCCGTATTAGGGTTTCTCGGCACCGTAATTTTTGAAATTGGCATGGTTGATGCCTTGTGAGACCTCTTGAGAGTGTCTAGAAACCCTACAGTGGTATCAGAGCCTAGCTAGAGCCTTAGGCGAAGTCTAGACGACGTTTGAAATCCGAACGAACCCGAAACCCATTTCCAAAATGCTCTCTGTCCAATTTTTAAAAATCTGGATTTTTCCATATTAAAAATACGCAGAAAAATAATCAGGGAATTGTAAGAATTACTGTGAAGCCCGTACCCATGAATCCACCAAAGTGCGGCGGAACCGCGGCAGAATCCTGGCTTCTGCGGCGGTTCCGCGGCCGTATGATGACGTCAGCTTCCCATTTTTGCACAGTAATTCCTCTTTTCTGGAGTTGGATTTTCTGGGAATTTTTAATATTTATTCAAGAGTTGAATTTTCTAGGTTGTTTTGGGGATCGTATGTTCGATCGGATTATCAAATTTTGTCTGTGTGGCTTTCCGGATAATTTTTGGATATGTTAAAAAGTTCGACCGGATATAAATACCCAATTTTTCCCCTGTTGGGAAATTTCCAAGTGTTGGATTTTTCCGTAGTTTAACGACGTTCTAAGTAGTGCAAGTAACGCGATGGTCCCTCTAGAAGACAACAAACCTTAACTCGATTATGTGACCGTCTTGAACTGCCCTTTGAACCTTCGGGTTTGGGGCAGTACAGCGTGCCACATGTGAGGCGTTGGCTTGACCCTTCTACGGCTGGACCGTTGGTACTGAGGCACGAACTGAATGTTTTTAGACTTATTTCATGTGTTGATCTGTATCGGGAAAACTTGGGTGTTCGATTGTTCGATCGGAAAGTTTAACATTTTCTATTTTATCCGGAATGTGATACAATAATTGGAATTCACAAATAGTTATGAGATAACTGAATGAATGTTATAAATCTAGCGGTTTAGTCTCACTTGATCGGTTGCCACGGAATTTTGATGTGATCAAAAGTCCGTCGCAATCACGTAGCGTACGCGGATACTCGCCGGGTAAACTTAATAGACAGCCTCGCTCCAAAGCCCCGACCAAGTGACTATAGGAGAACCCCGTCGCCGAAAGCATCCGTCCGGGTGCTTGCGGTAGCGGTGTTCCGCCTTGGTGCACTTCGTCGACGGTATCGGGGGTGCGGCCGTCTACTGAAGTTTGCGACGAGCATTCGATCAGTATGTCGGGAATCTTGTTGAATTGCCCGACTTGATATTGAAAAGAGTTTTCGATTTTGAGACTAAAATGCGGGGTTTATAATTGTTAGGCATGCGATGTCTAAAGAATTCATTTGGTCAAGCATGCGATGTCTGAGATGATTGCGGATTCCAACTGTTGTAGTTTTACACTTTCTTTTCTGTGACCGTAAGTGTAATATGTGATATCGCCGGTTTCGTTGCTATATGTCAACGACAATTGGGATGCGCATATTTACTTACGTTGATGACATGTGATGTTATGTGTTGCTGGATATGTTATATTGGATCGTCGTGTTTGAATAGCCGGGGTTTTTATGTGAGATGAGTGTTTTTCATTTTCATTCATGTAAAAACTTGTATGTAATATTCTTTTATTGGGGCACTTTCAGGTTGCGGAAGATGTCACCTTTTATATATTATTTACTTTTCCGCACTAGGATAGACCCAAGGAGGAGGGCACAAGTAACCGGGGTCTGGAGTCCAGTGGGAGACCAACTCGAGGAGTCGAGTCCGGGTCTCCTGACTCTAGAATTGGTAGGGTTGCTTGCTGCTCTCGTAGGGGTCTTGGGGTGTGGGTTTGGCTATTCATCGCGACCGTGGAATCCGTGTTTTATACTAGCTCGTATTGAAAACACGGACGTCCTAGTATATCCAATATTTCATATGTTTCTTCTGCTGCGATATCTGTGATGTGATCATGTGATGTTCTGTGATAGATACTGTATATAGTATATATGATATATTATATAGGCGTTACTTATGTTTTACACCCGCGCTAGCCCTGCCCCGCTCTGCCGTTAGTTACCTAACCTAACGGTGCACGAGGGGACATCGAGGCGAATGCGGATGGCATAAGTGTACGTCGTATTTATCTGTGATGTTTAGGTACTTAAATGTTGGGACTTCATTAATGAGATTAATGAAATAAAAGAAACCTAAGATGTTGTAGAATCGAATTTCAAAATAAAACAGGAAGCTACAGTTCTTGCTTTGCACAGCGGTATATATGATATATCCTGCACCTTATTCGATGAGGAAAGGACCGAGATCCCATCACCGGGAGTGACTCCTTTAGCAAAAACTGGCAGATGCTACACACTCGGTTTGTCTTTTGATTGCTTTTAAGTGTTTTTGCTTTGCACAGTAATATATATGATATATCCCACACCTCATTCGACGAGGAAAGGGCCGACGATCCCTTCACCGGGAGTGACCCCTTTAGCAAAACTAGAAAAGCCTCAAAATCACTCCATTTCAAAACTTCATTTGATTCTACAACGATATCAAGTTCATTACGCAATAGGTTTTCAGAAAAACCTGTCGTAGCCCTCCGTCATTTCAGATAAGTAGTAGTTAGTATTCGTGCTACGTTTGTTGGCCTGCGTCAAGGCGTAGTGTACGGTAGCTAACTAGTATTTACCTGCTTATGCATATGATGCAGATTGGATTAGGGTAGTCGTGCGACTTTGTTGGCCTGCGTCAAGGGTCGTACGGGTGGGTTTAATTCAATCAGGAAATGACGGGTTGAACTTGACTAGCGCACTATGGTTTGTTGGCCTACGTCAAGGTCATAGGACGCTAGGGGCAAAACATTATCGGGAATTTCAAGTGTTGAAATTTGCAATGAGATTGCATACCTTCTATGAGATAGTTGGATCCCGATACCCACTGCGAGTAAGAGTTACTCCTGGGAGAGTTTTACACATTACAATTAGCCGATCAAGTAGGTGTCTAGAAAGATGTCAACGGGGTTACGCCTCTGGGAAAACGAGGTTTTACATTAATTAGGTTAGTGCGAATGCACGGGGGACCTCCCTCAAAGTACCGACACTGGCCTGGCTGAAAGATTGGCGAACTTGTAGTGTGTAATTAATCCCGGCTAGTCTTTCCTTTTAGGGTTTGAAGGAAGATTTGATAAAAAGCAGTGGGAGCCATCCTGATTAGATAAAATAATAACCAATCTATTCTTGCAAGAGCGCACGCTGAGTGTTTTCTTCTCTCTCTCTCCAGGTAGCGACCATATCACGCCTTAATCAAGATAATAATACGGAATATTGACCGAACCCGCTTGTTATACTGAGCTGGGGAACGTTGGTCCCGCTCCAACTTATAATTGTTGTAAGACAGAGCAGGAAATTGGGGAATACCAGATTTCCCGTGCCGCCCAAACGAAGAGAGTGCATGCTGATGCATCATCTTCGGGTGTGTTCATTATACAGAACTGTTTCTCAGTATCCTCCGCATCCTGGGTATATGATACCGGATCAGGATCCCAGATATGTAATCTGTTTCATAGGGCTACAAAAGGGTAGAAAAACTGAGAACGGGTGATAAGTTTCATGAGACAGAAAACGGGGCAAGAGTTGCAGCCAAGTCTGTTGGTCACTGTCACCCTGTATTACCAATACATTGATTCTGAACGAATGTTATTAGATACCGAACCTGATATACAAAATCATATCAGTCTCTTTATTAGTAAAGAAATGATAAAATTTTGTATTGTTGGATAATGTTTTGAACATTTCCTATATCAAAAGTTGATCGGTTCAGGCACGTTATCTAAAAGCGTTGATGTTCTAAATCAAACTACAGTTCTAAGTATACAGAACACACACAAGAGGAATAGTTCAGAAATGAACGAATCCTTCTTGAGGCATTATAGACTAGGTCATATCAATGCGACCCGACTAGCTGGAGTTACATAAAGATGCATATTTAAATTAGTTAGAATTTACATCTTATGAAACTCGCCAGTCATGTCACAAAGATAAGATGACCACAGCTCTGTTTATTGGAAACAGAGAAAGAGTTAGTGAACTCTTGGGATGATACATGTTGATGTATGTAAGTCCCCTGTCTACACATACCAAGACCCGTTCTTTATACTTCATTACATTCTCTGATGATCTTTCGAGATTCAGACCTATGTTCCTGTTGAAACACAAGTCCGAACCTTTTAAGATATTCACAGAATATAAGTTAGAAGTAGAGAACCACAATACGGGTATAAGTATTATGTCCTTTTATGTGATCAAGGAGGAGAATACTTGAGCACGGAATTCCTGGATTATTCTAAAGGAGAATGAGATTCTCTCTCAGTATTACTCCTCCGTATACACCATGGCACGATGGTATATCGGGGCGGAGCAATCACACCCTATATGATATGGTGTGCTCTATGATGAGTACTACTGAGTTACCTTTTTCCTTTTTGGGAGTTATGCGCTTGAGAAGATGCATACCTATTGAATACGGTTCGAATCAAATCAGTTGCCTACCACTCCATATGAGATATGGTATGGGAAGAGCCCATGTCTTAAGCCAGTTAAGATTTGGGGTTGTCCGGCCTATGTCTAAAAGCAAAATCTGGACAAGCTCGAGGTAAAGTCTGTTATGTAGAACTGGAAAGGTTCCAGCTATACAAAATACAGCAGATGATTTGGTACAACCAAAGGATTCAGTAGATACCAACGAACCTCAGCCTCTCCGCCGATCTAGTAGTGTTCCTCACCCACCTGAGAGTTACTTCGGTTTCTCTATGACAGTGAGAGCGAGGATTGCATCATGAGATGATGACCCAACTAGTTTCGAGCTGGCCATCAGGAGTAAGACTCGGTAAGAATGGCTGGATGCTTAGCGATCTGAGATGGAATCCATGTACACCAACAAAGTATGGATTTTGGTTGCTATATCTGAAGGGTTAAATTCCCATCAGGAGCAAGTATATCTTGAGAAGATTATTTGGTGTAGATGGAAAAGTTGAGACTTTCAAAGCTAGACTTGTTAAAAGTTTGCATCATTGACCAGGTGTGGATAATGATGAAACCTTTTCAAGTAGCTATGCTTAAGTCCATCCAGATCCTACTTGTCACGGCTACATACCATGACTACGATATCTGGTGGTTGGGTGTCATGACTGCTTTTCTAAATGATGTTTTAGAAGAGTGCGTCTATAAGTACACAGCCAGAGGGCTTCGTAGACAGTGGGAGCAGCGGAAACGTGTGCAAGATGCTTTATAGGATAAAGCAGGTATCGCGGGGTTGGAACGTCTGTTTTGATGTGTTAGTCAAAGAGTTTGACATCATCAAAATGGTAGATGAACCTTGTATAAACAAAAAGGTAGTAGGGAGTATGGTGACGATCCTCGTAGAGAACGTGGATGACATACTCTTGATAGGGAAGGAGTTTCCTATGCTATGCTCGATCAATCTCCGATTATCACAAAGATTCTCCATATAGGATCAAAGTGATACCTACTAAATCCTGGATTTTGGATCTATGAGATAGATCTAATTGGATGTTAGGAATCTCACTAGTAGTAGTGAGATGGTATCAATCGATCCTGGGGAGAATCACTGGAAGTGTTCCAGGGTGATAAAGACGACTGAATGTCAGTCACAGGCATTGTCTTAATCCTCAGTGGAGGGACGGTATGTTGGAAGAGTTCTAAGCTAGATACCGTGACATACTAGACGATAAAGGCAGGATACATCGCTACTTAAGATGCTACCAAAGAGGCTGTTTGGGTGTATATTGGTTCATGAGATGAACTATGTTCCTCCCATTGTGTGACAATGGAGTTGTGGCTTATGCCAAGGAACGCAGGTCCCAACAGTGATCCAGACATATTCTAAGGCAGTATCACCTGATCATGGAGATGGTTGATCTCCAGGGTGATCGAGGTAAGGAGAGTAGACTCAGAGGATAACACGGCGGATCCACTCACGAAGGCCTATTCCCAGAGAGAGACTTTTATGGGATGGTTGAGTATGAGATGCTACAACCACTGCTATCAGATGGCCCTAGTGCAAGTGGGAGATTGTTAGTTATATGTATGCCCTAGAGGCCATTACTGTACATTGGATGTATATTGTAGTGGATGCTGGGACATATATAGGGAGGACTTTCTTGCTCGACATGATAGTATGCTATCTGGTTGATCTTTACCTTAACGTGTATATTGATTGTCTCTCTGTTACATGTTGGTAAAGCCCTTAGGATGTGTACTTGACTACCTGGACTATGATGCGGGTCATACTAGTGGGGACATGGTAGTCCATAAGTACATCCTTCAAAGTCCCTAGTCGAGGGTGTATCGAGACGGGGCATCGATATACCAGAGTAGACTAGCGTATATCTTCTCGACCCATACAGATGGGCGATGGATGATCCCATATCCATTGGTGTTTGACATCGGAGATGATATATGGGTGCTCAGTGGTGACTGGGTACACTGGACGGACTCGCCGAGAACTCCCAGATGGTATTATACCTTACGTCAGATGGCAGTTCTCTGGTGACACTGGTACAGAGTAGTCTGTTGATCCGAGATCGTCATAGAGTCTTGTATGGTTCCCACTGTGCTTTGATTTCCATCTTACCACGTCCAAGAGGGCGTGCAAAACGGTGGTTTTTGGGTACAGTCCCGAGTCACATGGAGGCAATGAGCGATAGGAGGGGATTCGTCTCTCCCGGTATAGGGAGTTGATGTTGCGCTGTGTTCGATTGGCTATAACCGGAAATCCCTGGCCAGGGTTGCTGAGATTTACTGGTAAGTGTTACCAGTAGTTTCTCAAATTGTTATAGACCTCATATCGACACGACTTATCGAACTATTGGGGTCTGACGTTTACCTCCCCTAGGCGAGATATGCGACATATCAGACGATCAGACCGGACTGTACGGTAAGTGTTACTGGTTGGATTCACAGGAGGGTGAGCGGGCTTGCTCGTCGATCTTCTCATCGCTCAATACCCGGGTGGCCGTTACGTTTAGCAGACCGCTTGCGGCTTGTGGGTGTTTGATATGATCATCACCTGCTGCCGGCGTATTGACGAGTCTTTAGAGTCCTACACAGAGATTTCCTGGCTCAAGCGAAACGAAATAGGAGCGCATATAAGATTTGTGCGGGACCGAGAATAATGCGTGTATGTGATACCGTATTCCATTCTCGCGATGAATGTATCGAATGGTTGTATGCGATATAACCTAGTTATCGAATCGAGGATTGATTCGATAAATCGATATATTGGATATTAGTCGGTCATATGTGATATGACCGGATCGTTAAATCAAATGTTGATTTGATGATTTAATGCATAATTATATATTTGATATATTACTTTGCATGAACTAGTATTGGTTCACTTTAAATGGATTTTCTCACTTGGATTGTGCACATTATATATGTGATATACTTTTGTACACAAGTTTGTATCATGTTTGATGATACATGCTCACTAGGGTTTGTGTAAAGATTAAACCATGGTTGTGTAATGGTTAGGGTTTTCATTTTCTTATTCATTTATTTATTCTTTATTCTTTTTGGAAAATGAAAAGCATAAAGAGAAAATGGTTGCTAATTTTGTTTCATATTGAAGCTTCATGAAGCTTTGACCATATGACCATTTTGTCTCATGCTTAACCCTAAACATTCCACTCAACCATGATTCATTCTCTACACATAACCATGGTTTGAATATGATAAGTATTGATTTTCTTTTCCTTTTTTAAATTAACACTAATCATATTCTTTCTTTCTTCTTCTTCATCTTCACTTGAAGAAAGCTTGCTTCAATAATGGCAACTTGAGCAAATGAGTGAGAAATCCAATTCTAAAGAGAACCCACTTCCTATATCTTCATCCTCTACCTCTTGCCAAGTAGTAGAGTGTGTTTTCTTCACAAGTTTCATGACTTGGTGAAGTGGGAGCTTGATCTTGTGATGCCTCGACGTAGATCATCTTCGGCACGAAGCCGACGACCTTGCCCGCCCATTTCTCCGATGAAGCCGACGCTAGAGCCCGGGATTCCATTTGGACAGCGAGGAGACTTCATTACGGAGCTATGGAGGTGGAGGACCGGATCTACAAAGGTTGTATTTCCGTTCTCTTTAAGTAAAGTTGTTTACTAGGTTTTGTTTTCGCCTAAACTTCTAGCCAACGATCCGTATTAGGGTTTCTCGGCACCGTAATTTTTGAAATTGGCATGGTTGATGCCTTGTGAGACCTCTTGAGAGTGCCTAGGAACCCTACAGAGAGTTATTTCATGGAGGATGATGATCCTCGCAGGGGCAGACTGCCAACCGTTGATTGTTTTGGCGCGTTGGATATCCGGAGGATACCGTTCGTGGTCGTATGATTGATGATATAGGTCGATCCGTACTGACGGAGCCGAGGTATTGAGATTTGAGTTATTGAGATATTATGGTACAGTCCAGTCCGGATAGCCGGAGCCTGAGATATTGGGATATATTTTGTATCGATGCTACACACCGTTTTCAAGATGATTTCATTGATGATACCTCGTTTTATATAAACAGAAATCTCACTAAAGCAAGAAAACGGTTTCTTCATTTACATGTATTCTGTTTTCATTACATTACATTCATACCTCATACATATGATACATTGCTACCTAAAGCACTGACACGAGCACATGGGATTACACTTATGTATAGATGTTTACCCTTGCCACCTTTTTATGCTTTAGACTTATCATTTTGAGGTTATATATATTATTGATCGTATTGGCTTAGGATTGTGTCATACGTACGATTTCTTCTCGGTGATGTTTTCTACTCACGAGTTGGCAACTCACCCCCGTTGTGCAGCAGTTTCTTGCAGGTTTTGCCGTACAGGTTTCGTTACGGCTTTACTGGCACACTGCTTCCTTTCCGGGTGATTGCTTTGGTAGGTGGGCTCACTTGTATCGTGACCACCATTGTACTTTATTACATTTATTGTATCTAGTAAACTCCATCAACCAGACTTGTAAATTTATTTCAGACTTAGTAGACAAGTGATGTTTATTCTTTCGACCTTAGAGTCGCGCGTTGTATTATTATGAGTTTGCATGTTGATTTGAGTTTTCCTTTTGAGTTTTGATTCTCGCCCTTCGGCGTTGTATATTATATGCTTGCGTGGTTGTGGCCGTCAATTGACGAAGAGCTTGCTCCTGCTTGGGGATGCCTTTTATCATTGATGTATATATTTAACTTGTTGTACCCTGTTTGGGGCCAGTATTTACAAAGGAAACACTGCCGAAATTTTCAGAAAAGACTTGTGATTTTAAAATGCATATTCGGCTTATTTTAATTAAACATTTCTTCAAAATTGTTTTAGATTTCTGGGCTTTTGGCTTACTTGAATTAGATGTGGTCCTATCGACTTCATATGATTCAAGTGCCAGTCACATGCTATTTCGGGTCGTGACAAAGTTGGTATCAGAGCGCTAGGTTAACCTTGGTTCGAGTCTATGTTTGACTATGCGGAGCCTAGGGCGTTTGTATATATACGGAATCTAGGCTTGACCTTACGGAACTTAGACTTAGTCGAGGGGGTATTAGACCTGAACTTTCGTCGCATAGGTTGACCATGGTTGATGGAGTAGGTGACCTAAGGAGAGTGACATACCGTGTGTATGTTCCGCGGCATACTTACGATACGCTACTCCGCTTAAGGAGCCTTAGGATGTACATTTCCTTGCACAGCATTATATTCATTCATGATCTATCCTCATCGATATCGGTTTATGGTTTTGCTGCCACGATTACACGGGCATAGAGAGCTACGGCTAGAGTTGCGGTCAGCATAAGCTCGTCATGAACGAGGACTGACCGGGGCGTGATTCCAGGGACATACGATTGCATAGAGATGCGTCGTTTTATTGTGTTCTCGCGCCATGAGCGTTAGATGGATCGCTTTTACGAGATTACTCGGACGTATAGATCAACACCAGAGGATTGAGCCACTGATAGAGGCCAGCCAGAATGTGATGAACATTGATGTATCGCGTATTCATGATGATCGAGGCACTGTTTAGCGTGTAGACGAATGAGCCAGTTGCTGCTGCTAATGACGAGATATCGCCCCAGATGTTGGAGCTACTGCAGCACGAGTTTATACTCAGAGATATGATAGAAGGTCGCTAGTCGTCCGAGGATGAATGACAAGGACATGTGGTTCGTTCGCTTACCCCGATGCGAGGTCATCAGATTGATTGATTCCAGCTTGAGAAGACTTCACACAGATACGTTGGAAGTCGATAGAGACGATCGAATGTCAGAAACCCATTTTCCAAGTTTAAAGTATTTGAAGAAAACATGCAAGTAACTCTACGGACCCTCTAGAAGAATGAAACCCTAACTCGACATAATGATCATGTGAAAGCCTTTGAACTTTCGGGTTTGCGGCAGTTCCGCGGTGCCATTAATAAGGCTTGGGTTTGCCCTTCTACGGTTGGTCCATAGATGTTGTGGCATGTACTCGATATTATTAAACTGTACCCAAGATGTTGATCTCTTGGGGGATTATGAGGTTTTGACGAGTCGATCGGATGGTTCAACATCTTTCGGATATCATGTGATGGGATGCATTGCTTGGGAGGCTCCAGATACGAGTATAGCCGTTAGAGCACAGTCCATGCAACCACGATGAGACGAGTCCGAAGCAGTCGACATTAGAGAAAAGAGGAGTAAGAGGTTCGTACGAGATCTTGATGAGATGACGTTCCACTCTTCCGACATCAGATATGTGACACGTATACAGAGGCGTTACATATGGATATATCTTCCAGAAGGAGTCGCGATGAGTATGCAGCCATTCCGAAATAAGAAACAGATATAGTAAAGGGTGATAACCTCCGGGCAGTTCGGCAGAAACGAGATGGGGAGAGACCTCGACAGTACCTTTCTGGAATAATTTTATGAGAATACTTAGACCCAGGAGTGGTCATTTTACGCACACCCAGCAGGCCAGAGTTCGACATCGTCGACGAGACAAGTTATGAGTGACCACGACAATTGGCCAGAGATCCTTAGAGGATGTGCTTGAGCGGGACTATTCCGCCATACTTTTTTTCGGTATTTTGGGCGATCTACTCGCATGATTGAGTTTTGATGACTGAGTTTCATGATATTTGTTTTCGTGCACCATGGTTGCACCTACTGGGTATTTATATTTTATGCATAGATATTGCACTTGAGATAGGCTTTATACACCGTTGGGTTGATTTTTTGCTTATGGTACGCACACGATTTGGTTTTTGCACTCGGTATAGTTCACATGTGCTTGCAGTGCATTGATACGTATTTTTTGCACCACAGTTACACAGGACTTCGATTTGATGTGATATAGATTTTGATTTCATGCTTAGGGCACGCATATGATTTGACTTATACTTTCGGCATAGATTTCATGCACTTTTAGTATATTGATTTGCTTTTGTGCACGTGGTTGCACATGGTTATGAGATTAGATACCACGGTATATTGGATTTGGATTTGAGATGTATTGTATACCGTCGATTTCGATAGTGATACTCGATATTTGTTTTGTGCACCTTGTGCACCTGTTTGGATCCTTGCGCATATTTGACGCGCTTGGATTGGATTTTGCGCATGTTCGGCGCTTGACATTGGATTTTGTGATTTCGTGCATGTTGGATGCACATGAGTTAGACTTTATTGTGCATTATGGATACACCTATTTTGGATTTTCGCGCATGTTGGGCGCATGTTATGAGATGCGATTTTGGTGCACACCAGATGCACTAAATAGGGATTCCTTGTGCATATCAGATGCACCTGATATTACTGTCAGGCATACCGTTGCCTCTGACAGGTGTTTTGTGCACACCCGTTGCACTTAGATGTTGTTTCTATGCACATATATGGCACATTCATCAATTTTGATTTCCGTGTGCACCAAATGTACGTGGCATTCATATATACTTTAGGATTGATTTCTTATGGAACAGTATGTTTTTATGATATTTACTATTTGTTTTCGTACTGAGCAGGACTAGTCAGAGGACAATACCTGGATATATTTTGCATACATTGATAGATATCGAAGGGATTTCCAAAGAAAGAGCTATAGTCTCAGTATTTACCTACGTGTCCGAGATAACACAATAAATGTTACAGGAAACCCTTCTAAATTATTTTCAAAAACGGCGGGACGTACATATTAAACAAAGAATATATATATACATATGGTTATTTTCTTATAATAGACGTCCGCCACTGTGCCGCGATACACGCATCGCACAACAACATGAAGGATTTAGCATGCATTTCCTTCAGGTGTTTATCATTCAGGTGTTTATATATATAGTTTTGACATATATCATGTTGATTTCGTTTTGGATTTGACATTGATGTCTTCCCCATGACTCCGTTGATTGCGGGATGCTTGACGGAGTTTTGATTTTGAGTTGCCTGCTCATTATTCATGCGCATGCATTGCGCTACGATGCATTTTATGTATTTATGATTTCGGAACACTGACGGCTTAATCTTTTACTGAAATGTTTTAGTATTGAGGGGTTAAAATTTAAATTCGAGGACCGAATTTTCTTAAGGGGGAAGACTGTAATATTTCAGAAAAATAAAATATTATTTTAGGGAATTTTTATAATTAAATACTAAATATATTGAATATTTTAATAGTGCGGTATAATTAAATACCGATAAATTGGGAAAATTTTGGAAACTTATGGAAATTACTAAAAAGAGGGTGTTTTATTGAAATTAAGCAATTTATGAAAATTTACGATTTATTTGACACTATTTTCATGCTAATCGCGATTAAATATCGCTAATCGGGCATTAAGCGTGTTTTGTGTACATGACATGCACATGTCATTTTTAGCACTTGTTACATTTTTATCATGGCCTTCTTTTTAAATTTTTAGCATGGTTGTTAAATTTAAATGAGAAAAGAAAAGGAAAAGAAAAGAAATGAAATCATTAAACAATTGTCCATAGTGTGAGGTATGGGCATGAGAGAGAGAGTGAGAGGGGTTTCTTTGGCCTCAGCCATTTCCATCATACTCATTATTCCTTCCCTCTTCAGCTCATGGCAGCACCCCATCTCCACCTCCTCTTCATTCTCCCAAAACATCATCAAAACAACACAAAAACCTCATCCTCACTTCACAAAAATTGTGCACAAGCTCACAAGCTACACTTTGGACCAAGAAAGTTCGCATTTTGGCGTAGGGGTTTCTTGAGTGCCAAATGAGGTAATCCCTTCTCACTTAGTGCAGTTTTTCCTTCACTTTAAACCATATGTGTGTTTAGTTGTGATTTGGTGCGATTTGGTGAACTTTGGAGATTTCTAGAGAGGGTTAGGGTTAATTTGAGTTGTGTTGGTGAACTTGAGCCTTATTGGTGACCTTAGACCCCCTATAATGATAGAAACCCATACCAAACCCAACTGAAACCTAAAATACGGAATTTCAAAACTTTCATGTCGGTTTGTGAGGTATTGGAGTATGCAGGGAAATCTGGTATGACCTAGGTTAATTATGAGATAAGCAAATAACCTCAGTACACTAGAATTGACCCTAGGAACCCCCTGTAGCAAGACGAACCCCATTGGAGCATGCAGGGCCGGCGAGCTCGGAATTTAGGGAGGAGTGCTCGGCCACTTGGTGAGGCATAGGGTCCAGGTTGCTTCAGTAGGTCACATACACCCTCTATATCACCCTAGTGTTGTTTGTGCACCTTGTTTTCACCTTGGACAAAATCTGGGACTAAATACTTGAGTTGCTGTTTTGATTCGGGATATGGTTTTGCGTATTTTGAATTCTGGATTTTAGTGTTTGTGTTTTATCTCGATCACATGACTTTTGTACGTCTATATCGAGTGATATCGGGTTGATTTGCGAGAGCAAAACATAGGTTTTGACCTATGTGAGTTCCGCGTGTCGTTTTGGTTTCAATTTGGGTTTTAATGCGATACGATATGCTATGATGTGTAGGTACCCTATAAGGACATCGAGGCGACAAGCAAGCCTGTGGCGACGTTGGCAACAGCAAGCGAAGATCAGGTGAGTAGATATATATCTACGTGGGAAGTTGGGTGGATGGCGTATAGCCCCCCACCCCCCGCAGTTTCGTTATGATGTATACGAATACGTATACATATATATATATATATATATATATTATATGATTATGAGTTTATTGATGGTTAAGATAGATTCTAGGTGTTCATGTTATAGTTTAGCGTTAGTTGCGAAACCCTAGATTAGAGATTTCATCCACACCCACACACACACATCCATACATTTTATCACTTGTGCGTATATGGAGATGCGTATATATATATACACACACATATGGGTATGGGACTATGTGTGTGTGTATATATATATATATATATATATATATATATATATATATATATATACGTATACATATACATGGATTATAAGGATAGTACTCGGGATATACATGGAGAGTGGGGATGTAGGAATATTTCACTATCTTTTTCTCTCTATTCTAATACTCAAGAGAGCATGTGAAGGAGGTGGAGGTGAAGAAACTTTCCTATGGAAAAATAGCAAAATGTTGAAGTGATGAAAAACCAAGATAGAAAAGAATGTCTCATTTTTCTTTTTTTCAACCATGAAAGAATAGTTACCATAAATGATAAATACAGTATAAAACCAAGCCATACCTCTCTACCTATAAAATTTTAGAAAAATAAAATATTATTTTTGGGAATTTTTATAATTAAATAATAAATATATTGAATATTTTAATAGTACGGTATAATTAAATACCGATAAATTGGGAAAAATTTGGAAAAATATGGAAATTACTAAAAAGAGGGTGTTTTATTGAAATTAAGCAATTTATGAAAATTTAAGATTTATTTGACACTATTTTCATGCTAATCGCGATTAAATATCGCTAATCGGGCATTAAGCGTGTTTTGTGCACATGACATGCACATGTCATTTTTAGCACTTGTTACATTTTTATCATGGCCTTCTTTTTAAATTTTTAGCATGGTTGAATTTAAATGAGAAAAGAAAAGGAAAGGAAAAGAAAAGAAATTATTAAACAATTGTCCATAGTGTGAGGTATGGGCATGGAGAGAGAGAGTGAGAGGGGTTTCTTTGGCCTTAGCCATTTCCATCATCCTCATTATTCATTCCCTCTTCAGCTCATGGCAGCACACCATCTCCACCTCCTCTTCATCCTCCCAAAACATCATCAAAACAACACCAAAACCTCATCCTCACTTAACAAAAATTGTGCACAAGCTCACAAGCTACACTTTGGACCAAGAAAGTTCGAATTTTGGCGCTGTAGGGGTTTCTTAAGTGCCAAATGAGGTAATCCCATCACACTTAGTGTAGTTTTTCCTTCACTTTAAACCATATGTGTGTTTAGTTGTGATTTGGTGCGATTTGGTGAACCTTGGAGATTTCTAGAGTGGGTTAGGGTTAATTTGAGTTGTGTTGGTGACCTTGAGCCTTATTGGTGACCTTAGACCCCCTATAATGATAGAAACCCGGACCAAACCCAACTGAAACCCAAAATACGGAATTTCAGAACTTTCATGTCGGTTTGTGAGGTATTGGAGTGTGCAGGGAAATCTGGTATGACCTGGGTTAATTACGAGATAAGCAAATAACCCCAGTACACTAGAATTGATCCTAGGAACCCCCTGTAGCAAGACGAACCCCATTGAAGCATGCAGGGCCGGCGAGCTCGGAATTTAGGGAGAAGTGCTCGGCCACTTGCTGAGGGATAGGGTCCAGGTTGCTTCAGTAGGTTACATACACCCTGTATATCACCCTAATGTTGTTTGTGCACCTTGTTTTCACCTTGGACAAAATCTGGGACTAAATACTTGAGTTTCTGTTTTGATTCGGGATATGTTTTTGCGTATTTTGAATTCTGGATTTTAGTGTTTGTGTTTTATCTCGATCACATGACTTTTTTACGTCTATATCGAGTGATATCAGGTTGATTTGCGAGAGCAAAACATAGGTTTTGACCTATGTGAGTTCCGCGTGTCGTTTTGGTTTCGATTTGGGTTTTAATGCAATACGATACGCTATGATATGTAGGTACCCCACGAGGACTTCGAGGCGACAAGTAAGCGCATGGCGATGTTGGCAACGGCAAGCGAAGATCAGGTGAGTAGATATATATCTACGGGGGAACTCGGGTGGATGGCATATATCACCCCCGCAGTTTCGTTGTGATGTATACGAATACGTATACATATATATATATTATGATTATGAGTTTATTGATGGTTAAAATAGATTCTAGGTGTTCATGTTATAGTTTAGCGTTAGTTGCGAAACCCTAGATTAGAGATTTCATCCACACACACACACACACATGCATACATTTTATCACTTATGCGTATATGGAGATGTGTGTATATATATATACACACACACACACATGGGTATGCGACTATGTATATATATATACATACGTATACATATACATGGATTATGAGGATAGTACTCGGGATTTGATATGAGTCGATGAGATTGGGCTTGAGGCTGTGAGATCGGTGATGTGACATGGTTCGTTTTTGAGATACGAATTAATATGTTTAGCGGGTCCTTTAGGCGTGGTGTTCTCATACACATGCATGCATACTTATATGGTATCAGTATTGTACTAGACGTAGATCAGTACCCAGTTCATGTGTAATGCCTTAGTTTTCGGTTAGTACTAGTTTAGTCGTTAATGCGGGTATACTGTAAAAAGTTTACCAATTCGGGTTCCTTACAATTTATAACATTTAATTAATAATTTAATTATTATTTGTTATGGCATGCACGCACGTGTGCATGTTAATGTGAGTGTTTGTTTGTGCTAATCTTGTTCTTAGCAACCATGACACGTAACCATTTATCTAATCTTTGCTTTAATCCAATCCTTTGCTTTAATCTTATCCTTAACCATTTCCTTGATATTTTTGAGTGAGAAGAGAAGATATTTCTTTTGGATGAGAAGAGGTGTCATGGTGACATGGTGTGAATGCATTAATGTGAGAATTAATGTAAGGTTACTCTCACCCTTAACCTCACCTCTCTCTCTCTTTTCATCATACTCTCTCTCACTCTCTCTCACACTCATTTCCCTTCTCATTTTATTCCTCTCACTTTCATTTACAAACTGAACACTTGCTTTCCCTACACCAAACTTCACCAAATCCATCACAAAACCTCATCAAACTCACAAAATCACACCATTTGCTTGGATTTGCCTCTTGGATGCCTTGGAGCTTGCAAAGCTTGGATCTTTGAGTTCTTTTGGTTAGGTAATGATCCCTATCTTTTCTTTAAGGCGTTCTAGTGTTGTGCAGTCTTGTAGTTTCAGTTTAGATAGCGTAAGTTAAGTTTTCGTGCAAATATCGTATTTTTAGTGTCTATATAGGACATCTGTGATCTGCTGTGACCCGGAGAGTTTACTAGAAAACCAAACAATGTAGTTGTTGTACGTCTACGGTAGTGCCCCGGCCGTCTGTCCGAGACCAAAATGCAGAAACGAAAACTTTTAAACTGGCGCTAACGTATACTATAATCCCGGATCGAACCATTAACCTATAACTAGCAACTAGAGAAAGGGTTGGAAAAGCTATGCCGATCATTCCGTGTCCTTCGGTCTTTGGCTTCCATCCCAAGCTCCTCGCGGCATCTCCGATCTCGATCTTCTCGTCGGAAAGGGCACCACATCTTCGAGTCTTTTTACGGGCTCCCGCTTCTTCCGAAGCAACACGGGCACGAAGTTCGCTAACCGACGTGTCCAAAACGATGTAGATAATGTGTGTGACAACTTTGTCTCTTGCATTCATTGTATGGATGGAGGTTGAAGGTGAAGCCATCAATGGAGATTGTGAGCTAGAGTAAGAAGAAGAAGAGGAGGTTCTTTTTCTTTTGTGTTTCTTATAATGAAATGAGAGAGTGAGAAGAGAAAAAATACAAGACCAAACTCCCTCTTGGCTGCCCTCTCTCTCTCTTCTCATCATATCAATTCAAAATCAATCAAATAACATGGCATTAGCACAAGAAAAGAGACCATGAGTTACTAATGAAGTCTATGTCACATTAAATGCAGAAAATGATGATTTAAGCTCACAATTTCCATTTGTAAACATTAATCCAAATGTTTACAACAATAAAAAGATACGACAACATCTAAAGTAAACTCGTGACGGATCACAAGGATACCCCTCACCTGTTTATACATACATGCATCCACATTCCGACCGAATGCGAATGCGATGAGACTAAAGTAATCTAATAAATCTAATACTAGGATCCGGCTTAAACCAAAGCCCACTAGTATGATCCGCCGGATCATGATCCGTGCACTACTGCACGTATATGATCGAACCCTGCCATATATCATACGGCCTCTACAACGTTTCGCCCGAAACTTGAGAAACTGTCTGTGGGGGACTCTAAAGACTCATCAATACTTTGGCTGTGGATTTAACCACTAGCACGTCAGAGGTACTAGACGTACGGAACGGGCTACCAGGTATTGACCAAAAGGGAAGTCGATGAGCGAACTCATCCTGACACCCTACTGAGCCTGTCAGTAACAATATCCGTACAGTCCGGTCCTTTCGTCTATGAGCATCGCATGGCGGGCCTAGGGGGTTGGTAAAAGTCAGACCCCCAAAAGTGGTATTAGTCGTGTCGGAGTGTAACCCAGAACACCATGAGATACTACCGGAATACCTACCAGTAAATCTTCTGCCTTGGCCATGGACTTCGTGTAATGGCTCTCCTAGACATAGCGCGATCTCACCCCCAATACCGGGAGAGACGAAACCCATGCCGATCCGCTCACTGCCTCCATGTGGCTCGGGACTGTACCCAACTAAAACCTGTTTGCACGACTGCTTTGAGCCGTGGTAGGGTAGTAATCAAAGCATAGTGGGAACTCACACGAGGCAAATGACGATCTCCGGTCGATGAACTAACCTGTACACATGTCACCAGGGAACTGCTATCTGACGTCAGCTATAATACAAACTAGCATGTTCCCCGGCGAGTCCTGTCCGATGCACTCATAACCCAATGAGAACCTGTATACATCTTGAATGAACCAACTGACACCAATGGCTTGTGAAACCGGCCACCGTCCCTCGTCGGGGTCTCGACTGTATACACTTGTCTACTAATGGAGTATCGATGCCCAGTCTCGAAACTCCCATGACTAGGGACCACTTTAAGAATGTACTTATAGACCCCAGCTCCCACGTATATCATCGCCATCATACTGCTGGCCGTCAAGCAAGAATCCTATGGGCTCTATCAACGTGCAATAGTGACATGTAATGTCACTTAAAGCTTGTACACGATGATAAAGATAAACCAGATAGCATACTATCATATTGAGTAAGACTGCCCTACCAGCATAGGTCCTCCCTCAATCATTGCAATCACGTGCCTGCGATCTAATAATTGACTCTGAGGGCACTATATCCAACAATCTCCCACTTGCACTCAAGGCTAATTATTGCAATGTCGCATACTCACAGCCCGTGTGATACCGAACACCCAACTCCTCTACTAATCAGTCTCACAAAGCCCATTTGCGAAACTATTGCGTTCAAGGAATATCCTCAGTGAGTGGATCCGCCCTGATGTTTCTTTCTATGTCTCTCTTTATCTCAAGTTCGCGGAGAAAGCCATCTACCGAAGTGAGCAATACCTGTCTTAGAATATGTCTGGATATCTGATGGGACCTAGTTCATAAATGAACTCCAAATCCAAACTTCTTAGACTATAACGTCAACTGAATTTAATCAGTATCCTGCGCCATGCCTCCCTCAGTATCCGCTTGGACCTCCTGTCCAAACTACTGCCCCTCGTCAGAGGGAAAACTGTAACTCTGACAGTCACTCTGTCATCCAAGTCATATTGGAAGCCTGGAATGATAACCGTCTCCCGAAGGAGGCTGTTGTTATCATATCCCTAGAACATCTACTTATGTTCTAAAACTGCTTCCTAACGTTTCTCCAGGATTGGATTAATATCAACTTATAGCATCTAGTGCAAAAACAACATCTGGTGTGGTACTTGACATCTCATGATTGACTCAATTGTCTAAGCAAGTGATCTGCCAATCATGTACATCCCTCTCCCCTTTAGTCTATAAGACACCTTTAGAGAGGGTGATTCCATCACCTGCAGGTACACTACCATGCCTGGAGTCATCCATTCTAAAGCACTTTTAGAATGCTGTCTAAGTACCCAGATTAGGAAACTACCTAAATCTAGATCTAAAACCATAGATCTAGTAACCAGGGTGTCTGATATTATATCTATATCCTATGTGGAGAAACCACTGTGTGACAACCAAAATATAACCGATCGTAGTATAGGAATTTCACTTCCTATTATGTGTATGTCATCCATATACCTGGACATCACACTACTACCTTCTTAATAGATCCATCCCCTATTCTGATGAAGTCAAACCTATGACTGTCACATCAGAAATAGATTATCTATCTCCGCTATATCTGCTTTAGTCTATAAATAGACATAAGCTATTTGTCTACTATGCTTCCGCTGCTCCCACTGACTACGACAACCCTCTGGCAGAGTCATGTACACGTACACTTCTAAAGCTAGTTTAGAACGACGCTATACTCATCCTCCTGCCGGGTCTCATAGCCTGGAACAACAGTAGTGTCAAGTCTGGGTAAAAAAGAACCTCCCTGTCACCATCCTTGAGCATGCCGAAGTACCTCTCGAGTGCCTGAAGTTACCCACCATATCTGCGAAGTGGCCAATGGAATGTCAATCCAGATTGAATCTTTAGGTCCTATTAAATTTTCAGTAATCGTTTGCGGTTCTGGAATCACTTCCAGTTCTACCATACTCCCACTACTGTTTTCTGAAAAAATCCATTTTACTAAAACTGTGGCGAGTCAAGAACAATATCACTATTGATCTTCCAGATGGTAGAAAGTCAGCCCTCATCATAGCCCGGGTCAACCCACAAACAGCCATTACAGAAACGTGCCTTGAGTTATCTAGAGTCTGGTTTTAAGTATAAGCTGGACAACTCCCCGTACCGTAACATCGTTAAGATATGAACCGTTCTATATCCAATATAGAAACAGAGGCACTGATTTAATTGGAACAAGATTCAAATCATGCAGCTGTCTCCAGTGCATGTAAACTAAATGGAGAGAGACCGATCAACATTACTCAACTTAGGAGCACATCCAAAACATGAGTAACCTGAAAGAGAAACAAGTTTCTCAAAAACCATTACTATTAACTGAATACCATACACAAGTATCTACATCTTCGATCACCTTGAAGAATCCTGATACTTGCAATACCTGGTTCTCTACTTTATTCATATACCTATAACTTCTCAAAACATAGACCTTGCATTTCTACGAAACACATGTCTAAGAACTCGAGAAGTCATAAGTAAACAAAATATAGTACGAGTACCAACCCCTCTGTCCTCATAGGCACTGGACAACATACAATACTCTGTATAAGTCCCCTGAGTCTTATAACTCATTCCCTATGTGTCGTAGGTTGAAAACTGTACTTATGGTTAAGAAGAATTACACCGCTGTTTAATGCTCCTTACCTAACCATCCACTGATATAGGTAAATATCATGGACATAATTTCAAAAAGTTATATCTCACTTTATAAAAATAAACGTACAGATATATCAATTTGAAATTGGTGCATAACAACGGATATTCAAAACCAAATATTTGCCATCCGGCAAAAAACCAAGGCGATTTCGTCAAATATAACCAATTACAACGAATCCCGATATAATGAGGATGATCACCCAATTCCCAATAACTTACTCCCACTCATCATCTGTAAAGCCATACAGATGTGAGAATCAAACCTGGTAAACACATACCCTGGAGCAAGGACTAATTGGGAAATCAGTTTTCTATTAACAATACACAGTGAAACTGAAACATGTAAATGTTTCGAAGGGGTATCCGGGTATTCCTAGTAATGCCTCTTCCATTATCAGATTCACAACTGTAACCGTATATTTCTTTGCCATCTCTCCAAATCCCTTTATATGTCTTTAGTCATTACCTTCTGTACACCCCTTTAGGCTAAATGGTTTTCTTCCTTCCCTACCGTTCGGCACCAGCCTATGGTTTGGAAGAAGACTATCCAATAAGCATCATAGGTGTACTGTCCTAATCCTAGGAGCACTCGCAACCCGAGAGAAGGTAAAGATAAAAGACAACTGAATAAAACCTTATTCCTATTTCTCCTGAACCAGAATCCATCCCCGAACTGGAACAAGTTCCTTCGAGTTCGTATATAACCATACGATGGAGTATCCAAATAACTGTGGATCTTCATAGTGATACGGAGTGTCCCGGAGAAATACAAAGGTGAAGTAGGAGTGGCGATGAAATACTTGGTTTGGTCGTGAATAGCAGTCGCAATTTATTTTGCCCTCTTACTAATCCCTTTTTTTGTCTTTACTTAATACCTTCTGTACACCTTTTAGGCTAAATGGTTTTCTTCATGCCCTACCTTACGGCACCTGCCTATGGTTTGGATGAAGACTATCCAATTAGCGTAATAGGTGTATCGTCCTAATCCAAGGAGCACTCGCAACCTGAGAGAAGGTAAAAGGAAAAGACAACTGAATAGTCCTATTCGTTTTCTCCAGAACCGGAAACCATCCTCGAATAAGTTCCTTCGAGTTCGTATATAACCATACGATGGTTTTATCCAAAGGAAGTGGATGTTCGTAGTAATACGGGGTGTTTTGGAGAAAAGGGTAAAAGTAGGAGTAGCAATGAGGTATGTAACTCAGACAATCCAAAAGCCAGTGTTTTAAGAAGGTTCGGTCAACTTGGTCACTGAGCCATAGTCAAGGGTCGGGCCATGGTCGCTGCCAAAGAGATAGAGAAAAGAAACACTCTGCGTATACTCTAAACTAGATCAGAATGGTTACCACTTTATCTAATCAGGAAAACTCCCACTGTAACCTCAAATTCTCCTCCAAACCTGAAAGAAGAATTAGTCCGGATCACCCGAGGAGTAAACCAACTCATCAGAGGGAATCAGGATCCAACTATCATCGCATGATAACGTGATGGAATCAACTCACGTTATCATACTCCAGAAGGTATGCGCATATCTGGCAAGTTTCAGTTTCTTTAGAAACTCCCGATGTGATTTTTACCCTATGCTCTTATGATCTTGACTAAGGCCAACAAATCATAAGTCACATGTCAAGTTCTACCCATCATTGTCCAGGTTAATTTGAACCCACCCGTACAAGACCTTGACTAGGGCCAACAAGGTTGTACGACTGTCCCAAACCAACGCATCTATCTATGCAGCAGAAAAGTAACAAATAGCTACCATACACTATGCCTTGACTAAGTGCTACCGATCTGAAATGACGGAGGGCTACGAATGGTTTTTGGCGAAAAACCTTTAACGTAAGGAACTTGATATCGTTGAAGGAACCGGATAGCTTTTTATAAAAATATAGTGGCGAAAACCTTTGCTAAAGAGGTCACTCCCGGTGAAGGGATCTTGGCTCTTTCCCTGTAGAATGAGGTGCAGGATATTCAAACTGAATACCACGATGCAAAGAAAAAAGTAATCGACTATAGTGAAGTTATTACCCTAACGCAAACTTCTGTCCAAGGGGTCACTCTCGGTGAAGGGATCTCGGCCCTTGCCTCGTCGACTGAGGTGCTGGATATTCATAACCGAATACCACTGTGCAAAACAAAAGTGAATGTCCTTGCAATAACAGCTTTTTGAAAAATGTTCCAACAACACCAAAATAGGTTTGTTTAGCTTTCATTGATACGAATCAACGCAGTCCCATAAATTGATCACACCAATAAATAACGAAAATATGATGTACGTATATGCCATCCGCATTCGCCACTGGGTCCCGTCATCACCCGTTAGGTTACTTAACTAACGACAGAGCGGGGACTGGACTAGCGCGGGTGTAAAACATATACAATATCTAGTAGTATATATATAGCAATATATAATAATCGCTCATGGCATGATAAAATGCAACATCATAGAAATGTAATAAGCATCACAGAACAATACAGATATTCTGGGATCCCCGGGTTTCATAGAGCCGCTACTTGAACCCGACGTTCCCCTGGTCGTGTGGATAGCCTGTGCAATGAAATCCTAGACCCCTATGGGCACGGCAAGTTACCCGCCAAAACCTGAAGCGAGGGAGCCCCCTTCAACAAAGTGAATGGACCACCCAGCACTTCACGGAATCTGGTAACTTGAGCACCGCTCCTTGGGTCAACATGTACCCCCTACAAGTGCGGCGAATAGCCCGCCAATTCTAGAGTGAAGCCCCCTTCGTCTCAAAGCCATGAGATGCGGGCCCGTTGCCCTCTAGAACCCAGCTATCCGTGCACCCCACCGTGGGGTAATCCTAGTATAGAAAGTAAAATATATACAGCGGGTACATCGACCTCAGCCCGGTCGTGCCCCAAAAGAATAATATACAAACAGGCAGTGACGGCAGTCCACATGTCGGACGCTCGTCCCGCAATATCAAATGTACAAACAATACCAAACTGTACTACCATTGCAAGCAGGCTATCCACCATGACAAATCTGCAACATCACAGCACAACACAGAACATCAACGTGAATGTCACGTTCGCAAATCTGTCTAAAAGAGCTATAGCAATTAGACAAGATTTACCGCTCGAATGACATTCACGGTCACAGATATAATGTAAGCACTGTGAACTAATATATTTAAAATTTTCGATCGACAAAATTTCCCGAAGTGGGCCTCAAGCACAAATCCAGTACTCAAAATAATCTGGGCCAGAACAAAATATTCCAGAAACCCCATTTCCAAGTTAGAAACCATTGTAGAAAAAATGGTGCAGTGTTTCTACAGTACTGCGGCGAAACCGCGGCCAAAACGTGGGTATGGCCGCGGTTCCGCGGCGCTACAGTGAAATCAGTGTACCAAATTTTCTCAGATTTCTTAAAAAAGCCTGCCTGATTTTCTGCAATACTCAAAATATTTTTTTGACGATAAAAAAATTCGACAGAAACTCGGAAAATGAAAACGCGGTTTCCGAAATTTTGATCGATCGATATTTTAAATACGTTAGAACAAGCTAGTAAAGGTTAATGGCGTGGCTCTGATACCATGTAAGTCTACGGTAGCGCCCCGGCCGTCTGTCCGAGGCCAAAATGCGGGAAAAAAACTTTTAAACTGGCACTAACGTATACTATAATCCCGGATCGAACCATTAACCTATAACTAGCAACTAGAGACAGGGTTGGGAAAGCTATACCAATCGATCCGTGTCCTTCGGTCTTTGGCCACCATCCTAAGCTCCTCGTGGCATCTCCGATCTCGATCTCCTCGTCGGAAAGGGCACCACATCTTCGAGTCATTTTACGGGCTCCCGCTTCGTCCGAAGTAACTCGGACACGAATTTCGCTAGTCGACGTATCCAAGGCGATGTAGAGAATGTTTGTGACAACTTTGTCTCTTGCATCCATTGTATGGATGGAGGTTGAAGGTGAAGCCATCAATGGAGATTGTGAGCTAGAGGAAGAAGAAGAAGAGGAAGTTCTTTTTCTTTTATGTTTCTTATGATGAAATGAGAGAGTGAGAAGAGAAAAAATACAAGACCAAACTCCCTCTTGGCTGCCCTCTCTCTCTCTTCTCATCATATCAACACAAAATCAATCAAATAATGTGACATTAGCACAAGAAAAGAGACCATGAGTCAGTAATGAAGTCTATATCACATTAAATGCACAAAATGATGATTTAAGCTCACAATTTCTATTTGTAAACATTAATCCAAATGTTTACAACAATAAAAAGATATGGCAACATCTAAAGTAAACTCGTGACGGATCACAAGGATACCCCTCACCGGTATATACATACCTGCATCCGCATTCCGACCGAATGCGAATGCGATGAGACTAAAGTAATCCAACAAATCTAATACTAGGATCCGGCTTAAACCAAAGCCCACTAGTATGATCCGCCCGATCATGATCCATTCACTACTGCACGTATATGATCGAACCCTGCCATATATCATACGGCCTCTACAACGTTTCGCCCAAAACTTGAGAAACTGTCTGTGGGGAACTCTAAAGACTCGTCAATACTTTGGCTGTGGATTTAACCACTAGCACGTCAGAGGTACTAGTCGTACGTAACGGGCTACCAGGTATTGACCAAAAGGGAGGTCGATGAGCAACTCATCCTGACACCCTACTGAGCCTGTCAGTGACAATATCCGTACAGTCCGGTCCGTTCGTCTATGAGCATCGCATGGCAGGCCTAGGGGGTTGGTAAAAGTCAGACCCCCAAAAGCGGTACAGGTCGTGTCGGAGTGTAGCCCAGAACACCCTGAGATACTACTGGAATACCTACCAGTAAATCTCCTGCCTTGGCCAAGGACTTCGTGTAATGGCTCTCCTAGACACAGCGCGATCTCACCCTAAATACCGGGAGAGACGAAACCCCTGCCGATCCACTCACTGCCTTGATGTTGCTCGGGACTGTACCCAACTAAAACCTGTTTGCACGACTCCTTTGAGCCGTGGTAGGGTAGTAATCAAAGCACAGTGGGAACTCACACGAGACAAATGACGATCTCAGGTCGATGAACTAACCTGTACACATGTCACCAGGGAACTGCTATCTGACGTCAGGTATAATACCAATTGGCATGTTCCCCGGCGAGTCCTGTCCGGTGTACTCATAACCCAATGAGCACATGTATACATTTTAGGTGAACCAACTGACACCAATGGCTTGTGAGACCGGCCACCGCCCCTCGTCGGGGTCTCGACTGTATACACTAGTCTCCTAATGGAGTATCGATGCCCAGTCTTGAAACTCCCATGACTAGGGACCACTTTAAGGATGTGCTTATAGACCCCAGCTCCCACGTATATGATCGCCATCATACTGCTGGCCATCAAGGAAGAATCCTATGGGCTCTATCAACGTGCAATAGTGACCTGTAATGTCACCTAAAGCATGTACACGATGATAAAGATAAACCAGATAGCATACTATCATCTTGAGTAAGACTATCCTACCGGCATAGGTCCTCCCTCAATCATTGCAATCATGTGCCTAGGATCCAATAACTGACTCTGAGGGCACTATATCCAACAGTTGTGTTGTACCTGAGACCCTGAGCCTTCACCCCAAGCACGGGACACCCTGCTCGGACCATGGCCGGCGATACAGAGGGGAATTCTGACGACCTTGGCTTGGTGGGAGTGTTAGGGTTTGGGTTTTCTGGGTAGGTGTCTGCTTTGGTTTATGTGTGTTTGGTCTTGTTTGGTTGTTGAGTTTTCTCTGTATAAAAAATCTGGGATCACATAGGGAGTTTCTTGTGTTACTTCTTAGCGCGATACGTTATACGACATGGATCGTGCACTTTGTGTGGTTTTGCTCTTGAGTTGTTTTCGTCGTGTCGCTACGCACGTTAGCCATAATACAGACACTTGAGAGTATTTTTTGTGTTGTTGCGTCGATTAAACGTAGTTTGTACGTGTTTTGGGTCTATTACTAATATACACTTGTTTTATCGTTTTATTGTTTTAGGTTCGCATGCCGGGACTTCGGACGCTGTGACGAAGGGAAACAGGAGGTAGGCTTCACTTAGCCGGAAGCGTTGGTGAGTAGATTTAACATCTACAGGGGAATCGCCCGAATGGCGTTATGCGTCTGGGCTAGAGATGACTTGACTTGTCGCATATTCTATTTCATATTTAGAGTTGCGCATACACTTTATTGCTTAGATATTGTTATGCTTGGACTAGTATCCTTAGGACGCTGCACATATTATTGACGGCTCATGTTGCACGAGCACTGATTGTATGCCACACACACCGTCAATAATTTCCATATTACGCACAACACACATACCTATATAATATTGTTTGGTTAGGGACATTGAGACATTGATTCATATTTCTTTATGCATATGACCTATAGCATACCTGTATACCTTGCTTGCACACTTCACTTATACCTGTATACATTGAGACATCGATTCATATTTCTTTATGCATATGACCTATTGTATACCACATTTATTGTTTATGCACTGCTTCATGTATTAGTAGTACCTGTTAGCGTACCTTTCATGACTGTTGCATTTACATACTTCATTTTATATGCATTGTTTCGTGTGTTAGTTGTACCTGCTAGAGTACCTTTCATGACTGTTGCATATATACATTTTCATATCACTATTGCATACCAATTGTCATATTAATGCTTGATGTGTTTGTAGTACCCGTTAGTGTACCTTTCAAGACTATTGCATTCATATAACCTGTTACTGCTTTTAACCTACATATGTTAGATTCACGTTGTACGTGCATTCTTACGATTACCTGCATATGTTATTTTCTATTCACGAGTTGGCAACTCACCCCATTGTGCCACAGTTTGTTTTGCAGGTTGTTTCCCAGAGTAGTCGAGGCAGGCTATTTATCTATCTAATCATCTTTTGCTGCGAATACCGCATCGGCTCACAGTGTGCAGTTTTGCTTTAGGTAGGTTTTGCGGTTATTCGTGTTGTATTGTATATTCGTTGTATCCTTGTACTCTCCATCTACTACTTTCATTTTGACTTAGAGACTTGATGTGAGGACGATATTGTATGTTATTTTGAGACTTGCATGTCTTTTATGCAGTTTTACTTCTATCATCTTTTATTTCTTCCCTACGGCGTCGTATATCTGTTGTGGTAGTTGTTTTCTTCCTTTGGGCATGTTTTTGCTCCCTTTTGGGGGATGCTTTACTTATGTTTATGTTGTACCCATTTTTGTGGTTAGTTTTTAGAAAGGAGGTGCAGCCAAATTTTTAAAGGAAATAAAGTTGGACTTTTAAAGAATTTGGGTTGAGCTTTCAAATGTTTTAAAACTTCTATAACTTCTTACTACTTTTGATGGTTTAGATTGCTGGGTTTTCGGCTTACTTAACTTGCGTTACACCTGTAGACGTTGCGTTGTTTAAGGGCCGTCACGTGCCAATTTCGGGTCGTGACAAAGTTGGTGTCAAAGCTCTAGGTTTTACCTTTCGGAGCGTACGATGTCCTTGGTATGATGGAGTAGGTACCTTAAGCAGAGTAACGTAGTATGTGTATGTCCATGGCATACTCACGATGCGGTACTCCGCCTAAGTGACCTAAGTACTAATTGCTTGAAATTCCTTCCTTGATTATACATATCCTTATGATTCGATTTCCGGGTTCAAATCGAATCTTATTTCTGTTTATAGCCTTTGCTGCCGATAAATATGGGGACTCAGAGAGGTACAGCGAGGGCCGAGGTCGGAGTGACTCGTGTGGGACGAGGACTGACCAGGATGGCACGCTTGTTGCACAGGAGCGGATGGATCCGCCTTCGACAGATCGTATCGCTAGGCTTGACGCTGAGATGCGGGACTTGCGCCAGACGATGAGGTCTTTGGTTGAGGCCAGCAGAGCGCAACGACAGGAGGTTGTCACCCCTATTACCAAGTTGTTCTTTGCAATTAGCACACAGTATTTCGTCACTTACACAGCACCAGTGGATGCAGCCATAGTTGACGAGGCACGTCTTTACGAGACTTTGGGAGTTCCAGAACAGTGGAGGACTCGTACAGGTGTGCCAGCCCAGAGACATAGGCTTAGTCGTCGAGACAGATTTCGGGCACGTCGCGGGAGTAGCAGAGGCTTGGGACGAGGAGAGTCATGTTAGCTAGATCAGCCGTTTGTTGTGTTAACTTCTGTCAGCGATTCTTTAGTTGCGCGATAGGTGTTTCGGTCGTGTGCCAATCAGATAGGAGATAGAGATTCGTCCGTCGTTTTGATCTTTCTAGAGACGTTGGATTTGTCGTTCTCCTGGGCACGGACTGGTTAGGTACGTGCTAAGCGTCTGTGGACTGCCGTGAGAAAACAGTCAGGTTTTGTTTTCGCGGCGAGTCAGTTCTTGTTGTGCAGGAGGACAGTGGTGCCGCCTCTCACAGCTTGAATTCAGCCTTTTCGCTAGACAGCTTTTGAGGAAAGGATGTCGAGGATTCTTGGCGTTCATTCGTGATACCGGAGCCACAGTGGGTTTGTTGGACCGGGTTCCTTCGTGCGAGAGTTTTCCGACGTTGTTCCAGATGAGCCGGCGAAGCTTAGGGAGCTTAAGGATCTGCTGCAGAGTTGTTGATGGGGGGCTTGTGAGTCTGAGTGTTTCGCTTTGGGGAGCTCCGATTTCTGTTCATCAAGGAGAAAGAAGGCAGTTTGAGGCTGTGTATTGATGGATCGTCAATTGAACCGGTTTACGGTGCGGATATGTATCCTTTACCTCGCATTGACAATTTCTTCGATCTGCTCCAGAGTGCGAGACTTTTTCTAAGTTTGTTTGGGATCAGGTCATCATTGTTGCTGGTTCGGAGTGATGAAATTCCGAAGACTGCTTATGCGCATGCTATGGGCAATACGCGTTTTGGTGGTGTCGATTGGACTCACCAATGCCCTAGAAGCATTCGTGTATGTGATGGACCAGATTTCTTCAGGCCGTTCCTCGACCAGTTTATTGTTTTGTCATTGATGACATTCTGGTCTATTCCAATGTGTCGTGAGGAACAGGAGCAGCTCTTGAAGATTTGTTTTGCAGATACTGGAAGAGCACCGGCTGTTTGCTAAATTCTCAAAGTGTTCCTTCAAGCTTGATTGTGTTGACTCCTAGGTATTGCAGTTACGGGAGACGGTTTCGTATGGTCCCGAGGAAGATCGAGGCCGTACAGCTTTGGCCCATACTTGTGTACGGGACGGAAGTCTGCAGATCTTTGGGCTTAGCAGGTTTTTACCGCCGTTTCGTGAAGGATTGCTAGTGTATCGCTGCACCGTTGACTGAACTTACCGGAAAGAAGGTTCTTTTTCTTTGGACTGAGGCATCCGTACGGAGTTTTCGGCAGTTGAAGTCTCGGTTGACAACTGCACCAGTTCTTTCTTGTTTTCTGGTTCGGGCGACTTTGTTGTTTAACTGTAATGTTTCGTGAGTGGGGCTCGATTGTGTACTGAGGTGACACTATAGAGTTATCTCTTTTACTTCCCGACAGTTGGAGGAAGTACGAGCATGATATCCCACTCATGATCTGGAGATGGCTGCGGTGGTCGTGCGTTGGAGATTTGGAGACACTACTTGTTCAGAGAGTCGTGTCAGATTTTCACAGACCACCAGATCTTAATGTACATTTTCCTGCAGCGGGTTTTGTTTGTTGAGACCGTCTTCTGCAGATTTACTGTTCTTATGCGATCGTTGAGTACAGCTTAAGTTCACCTTTAATGAGGGGACAGCTTGCTCATGTCCGTGCCCGTCCACTTTTCCTTAATCGTTTTCACGAGGCACTGCCCGCCGACGCTTGTTCCTCAGACATTCTTGAGCATACTCGGCTGGGTAAAGATTCGGAGTCCTTGATTTGTGACAAGGGTGTGGTACGTTTAGGGACGTGTTTGTGTGTACCTGTTACTGATGGGTACAGACGCGAATTCCTAGAGCAGGCACATCGGTCAGCTTTCTGTGTTCATTCAAGTTCCACCAACATTTGGCGTGACTTGTGAGATAGTTACGGGTGGACCGGGATGAAGAGTGAAGTTTCGGATTTCGTTTCAAGGTGTCTGTCTTGTTGTGAGCTAAGGTTGAGCATCTGAGACCGGCTGGAGAGTTGCAACCTTTAACAGTTTCCGGAGTGGGAATGGGAGCAGATCTCCATGAATGTCGTTGTGGTGTCCACCCAGGTTTAGTCAGGGTGTGACTCCATTTGGTGTTTGTTTTCCGGTTATACTCGGTTTGCTCAGTTGTTCTTTGTTAAGTTGGTGCGTTTGCACGAAGTTCTTTCATGTGTTGTATCCAATAGAGGCACCCTGTTCGCTTGCCGTCGGGGGCAGGAGCTTTAAGAAGCCTTGGGTACTGGTTGAGCTTTAGCTCCGTTTTTCCATCCGCAGGATGATGGTTTTGTGAGAGCGGGCTGTACCGACTCTGGAGGATATGCTTGTGCGTACGTACTAATTGTTGTCGGCTTTTGGGATCGTCACTTTCCATTGTTAGGGTTCTCCTTCGATAGCTGTTATCAGGAGACACTCCAATTGGCAACCTTTAGGTTTTGTTGTTAGGTGGTGTCGATCTCCAGTCTGTTTTTCTAACTCTGCGTAAGTAGGACTTTTGGACCCCAGCTAGTCTAGAGGCTTCGGAAATGATCCAGTTAGTTTAGGTCAAGATGAGGTAGCCCAGTGCAGACAGAGGTCTTATGCCGCCCGTGGTGGTCGCAGACTTGAGTTCGCAGTGGGAAATTATGTATTCCTAAGGATTTTCCGATGAATGACGTGTTGAGTTTTGGGAAGGTTATCCCAGGATTGTAGGTCCTTTTGAGATCCTTAAAGAGAGTTAGTTCCGTTGCCTTTAACTTGGCACTTCCGCCCAGATTATTTAGTATTCACCCCGTATTCCTTGTGTCGATACTTTGCAATTACCTTCATGACTTTTCTCACATGATTCAGCACCAGACTATTTAGCTTGGACTCGATCTTTTTGTTCACCAGCAGCCAATTATGTTAATGGCTCGGCACGTGGAGAAACTTCGGTCAAGGGTCTTGCCATCTGTGGAGGGTTTTCTTGGACGTAGCCGTATAGTGAAGTGATCACTTGGAAGGCTGAGAGCGAGAATTGTGAGTTTTGTACTCATCTCTCTCAAGGTATGCTTAGTGAAAATTTTAAATTTGGGGACAAATTTTTATAAGGGGGGAGATTGTAACGCCTTAGTTTTCGGTTAGTACTAGTTTAGACGTTAATGCGGATTTACTGTAAAAAGTTTACCAATTCGGGTTCCTCACAATTTATAACATTTAATTAATAATTTAATTATTATTTGTTATGACATGCACGCACGTGTGCACGTTAATGTGAGGGTTTTTTTGTGCTAATCTTTTTCTTAGCAACCATGACACTTAACCATTTATGTAATCTTTACGTTAATCCAATCCTTTGCTTTAATCTTATCCTTAACCATTTCCTTGATATTTTTGAGTGAGAAGAGAAGATATTTCTTTTGGATGAGAAGAGGTGGCATGGTAATATGGTGTGAATGCATTAATGTGAGAATTAATGCAAGGTTACACTCACCCTTAACCTCACTTCTCTCTCTCTCTCTTTTCATCATACTCATTTCCCTTCTCATTTACAAACTGAACACTTGCTTTCCCTACACCAAACTTCACCAAATCCATCACAAAACCTCATCCAAACTCACAAAATCACACCTTTTGCTTGGATTTGCCTCTTGGATGCCTTGGAGCTTGCAAAACTTGGATCTTTGAGTTCTTTTGGTTAGGTAATGATCCCTATCTGTTCTTTAAGGTGTTCTAGTGTTGTGTAGTCTTGTAGTTTCAGTTTAGATAGCGTAAGTTAAGTTTTTGTGCAAATATCGTATTTTTAGTGTCTATATAGGACATCTGTGAACTGCTGTGACCCGGAGAGTTTACTAGAAAACCAAACAATATAGTTGTGTTGTAAATGAGACCCTGAGCCTTCACCCCAAGCACGAGACACCCTACTCGGACCATGGCCAGCGACACAAAGGGGAATTCCGGCGACCTCGGCTTGGTGGGAGAGTTGGGGTTTGAGTTTTCCTGGGTAGGTGTCTGCTTTGGTTTAAGTGTGTTTGGTCTTGTTTAGTTGTTGAGTTTTCTCTGTATACAAAAACTGGGATCACATAGGTAGTTTCTTGTGTTACGTCTTAGCGCGATACGTTATATGACACGGATCGTGCACTTTGTGTGGTTTTGCTCTTGAGTTGTTTTCGTCGTGTCGCTACGCACGTTAGCCATAATACGGACACTTGAGAGTAAGTTTTGTGTTGTTACGTCGGTTAAACGTAGTTTGTACGTGTTTTGGGTCAATTACTAATATACTCTTGTTTTATCGTTTTATCGTTTTATTGTTTTAGGTTCGCAGGCTGGGACTTCGGACGCTGTGACGAAGGGAAAACAGGTGGTAGGCTTCACTTAGCCGGGAGCGTTGGTGAGTAGATTTAACATCTACAAGGGAATCGCCCGCATGGCGTTATGCGTCTGGGCTAGAGATGACTTGACTTGTCGCATATTCTATTTCATATTTAGAGTTGCGCATACACTTTATTGCTTAGATATTGTTGTGCTTGGACTAGTACCTTTAGGACACTGCACATATTATTGACGGCTCATGTTGCACGAGCACTGATTGTATGCCACACACACCGTCAATAATTGCCATATTACGCACAACACACATACCTATATAATATTGTTTGGTTAGGAATATTGAGACATTAATTCATATTTCTTTATGCATATGACCTATAGCATACCTGTATACCTTGCTTGCATACTTCACTTATACCCGGAGGGTATATCACATCATTACTGATAGGTAGATACCTATATCTTGCTATACCTTTATGTTTACATATATATCTGGTTATAGCTCCATATTATCTTTACTTGATGTTATTTAGAATTGGAGAAATTAGGAACCGCGGGATATATTATATTAACTTGTTGCAGTTAATTAGCGGCTTTTCCTTTATATGCTTACATTACAGTTTTATGTTGCGTATATTTTATTCATGGATTTTCGCATTGAGATATGGATTTTTCATGATGTTTTCTGGATTTGAGGACCGTGGTAGTTTCATGAAATTATGCATTATTTGAAAAACCCGGTTTCTCTTGTTATGATATTTCAGCATCCACCATGAGATTTATCGGTTCTGATATATATACACCATGCGAGGAGCGTTGTGGGCCGTATGAGGGTACATGGTGGGGCCCGGTGGTACCCCGGTGCAAGAGTCGATGTAACATGCCCATGAGCTTGGCAGGGGAACCATACCATCCGGTGACATTACCAATGACTCGGCGGTTATCGTGGGGATACCGACGAGAGTCATGTGCGTATGGATACGTCGAGAGGCGAGGGTCAGAGCCAGGCACTCGAGCTTTCGATATAGCGTATGATACGTACCTATCAGGGTGCCAGTCGTGGTGACAGCACCTGATAGATCACCATTTCTGTGTCGATACTTGACACATTATTTTCATGATATTTTACTCCTATGTATATATATTAGTGGAATAGGACGCTAATATATATGTATACATATCAATTTATATACATCATCAAATTTATTCATGCAAATATACCTAGGATATAAGAGATTCACTTGATATTGGATTTAAGACATTTGAGATTACTTTATATTGTACATAAAGGATATATGAGACTTGCTTGATTTTGTACATTCAGGATATATGAGACTTACTTGATGTTGTACATTCAGGATTTGTGAGTCTTATATGATATGAGTGCCAATTTGGGGGCTGATTTGAGGAATTGGGATTTGGATTGTCTTGATGGACTTTGGTCCTACCACGATGTCAGGATTCCGTGGAAATGACATGTTTCACCCCATACTCCACATTTATTGTTTATGCACTACTTCATGTATTAGTAGTACCTGTTAGCATACCTTTCATGACTGTTGCATTTACATACTTCATTTTATATGCATTATTTCATGTGTTAGTTGTACCTGCTAGAGTACCTTTCATGACTGTTGCATATATACATTTTCATATCACTATTACATACCGATTTTCATATTATTGCTTCATGTGTTTGCAGTACCCGTTAGTGTACCTTTCATGACTATTGCATTCATATGACCTGTTACTGCTTTTAACCTACATATGTTAGGTTCGCGCTGTACGTGCATACTTGCGATTACCTGCATATGTTATTTACTATTCACGAGTTGGCAGCCCACCCCGTTGTGCCACAGTTTGTTTTGCAGGTTGTTTTCCCAGAGTAGTCGAGGCAGGCTATTTATCTATCTAATCATCTTTTGCTGCGGATACCGCATCGGCTCACAGTGTGCAGTTTTGCTTTATGTGGGTTTTGCGGTTATTCGTGTTGTATTGTATATTCGTTGTATCCTTGTACTCTTCATCTACTACTTTCATTTTGACTTAAAGAATTGATGTGAGGACGATATTGTATGTTATTTTGAGACTTGGATGTCTTTTATGCAATTTTACTTTTATCGTCTTTTATTTCTTCGCTACGGCGTCGTATATCTGTTGTGGTGGTTGTTTTCCGCCTTTGGGCATATTTTTGCTCTCGTTTGGGGATGCTTTACTTATGTTTATGTTGTACCCATTTTTTGGGTTAGTTTTTACAAAGGAGGTGCTGCTAAATTTTTAAAGGAAATAAATTTGGACTTTTAAAGAATTTGGGTTGAGGTTTCAAATGTTTTAAAACTTCTATAAATTCTTACTACTTTTGATGGTTTAGATTGCTGGGTTTTCGGCTTACTTAAATTGCGTTACGCTTGTAGACGTTGCGTAGTTTAAGGGCCGTCACGTGCCAATTTCGGGTCGTGACATAACGATAGGTGATGATAAGGATACCAGATGAATAATGTGATAAATGTGATATTTGACCCGTACCCTTATTTGGGATGATGTACGATGGATTTACCGTACGAGCTATGTATTGATGATAGATCTGCACTCTTGACTTGAGGATGTCATATTATAGATATTGTATCGTATGTGATACTATTGAGGCGGGATCACCGACTATATATTTATATATATATCGACTCAGACTTAGGTGGTTTTCCTTACCCTCTTCGATTAGCTGTTAGCTCAGCCCTGTAGTTTAGTGTAGTTGTTAGACTATATTCGATTCCTACCTATTTCAAAACCAACGAATCGTGGGTATTTTAAAGACAGGCCAAGGGATCCTATGGGTATTTCAAAGGACGTACATTTTCTTAAAAACACCGTAGCCCCTATTTTCCAAACACACGATTCGTATTATTTCAAATGGCAAGACTGTACGACTCATATTTAGACATATGCAGATTTGTTATCATAGTATTTGATATTCAGCTCCCGCATATTCTTGCTGCACGCATTGCATGCTTATATTGTGTTTCCATATGTTAATATTGAAATCATGCTGTCAGGACACCAGCACCATTACCGATGATGCGTATGTTCCACATACACTTACTTGCCGGCTCACACACATTATCATCGGTAATTGCCATGTCACGTACACTTTAGAGAATACTAATTGATTGATATCGCCTGTTAGCTGATAGTCTCGACTTATCATTACTGTGCTAGTTTAGACATTGTATTCATTATTGTGATACTTCTTGCATATTTATTATTCATTGATTATGCAGTATTATGGAGTTTTATGCCGATATTCACTGTTTACTTACTCTTGATACTTGGATTCGGATTTTCATGAGATTTCGGGATTTGGGGGAAAACCGCAAGAATGTATATAAAAACTTCTCTCTCTCTCTCTCCCTCTTTTTAAAATGCAAGTTGCAGTTTTCTCGTGATGTATGAGTCGTCCACCATGAATTTTCATGATTGCTGTTGGATTTCGAGACCCGATTCGAGGATTCGTTTGAACTATCTTGGGTACATGGTGGACCCGGTATGGTACCCCGGGGCGAGAGTGATTTCATGGAGGATGATGAGCCTGGCAGGGGCAAACTGCCTACCGGTGATTGTTTTGGCGCGTCGGATATCCGGAGGATACCATTCATGGTCGTGTGATTGATGATATGGGTCGATCCGTACTGACGGAGCCAAGGTATTGAGATTTGAGGTATTGAGATATTATGGTACAGGCCAGTCCGGGTAGCCGGAGCCTGAGATATTGGGATATATTTTGTGTCGATATTAGACACCGTTTTCATGATGATTTCATTGATGATACCTCGTTTTATATAAACAGAAATCTCACTAAAGCAAGAAAACAGTTTCTTCATTTACATGTATTCTGTTTTCATTACATTACATTCATACCTCATACATATGATACATTGCTACCTGGGGCACTGACACGAGCACATGGGATTACACTTATGTATAGATGTTTACCCTTGCCACCTTTTTATACTTCAGACTTATTATTTTGAGGTTATATATATTATTGATCGTATTGACCTAGGATTGTGTCATACATACGATTTCTGCTCGGTGATGTTTTCTACTCACGAGTTGGCAACTCACCCCCGTTGTGCCACAGTTTCTTACAGGTTTTGCCATACAGGTTTCGTTACGGCTTTGCTGGCCCACTGCTTCCTTTCCGGGTGATTGCTTTGGTAGGTGGGCTCACTTGTATCGTGACCACCATTGTACTTTATTACCTTCATTGTATCTAGTAAACTCCATCAACCAGACTTGTATATTTATTTCAGACTTAGCAGACAAGTGATGTTTATTCTTTCGACCTTAGAGTCACGCGTTGTATTATTTTGGGTTTTCATGTTGATTTGAGTTTTCCTTTTGAGTTTTGATCCTCGCCCCTCAGCGTTGTATATTATATGCTTGCGTGGTTGTGGTCGTCGATTGACGAAGAGCTAGATCCCGCTTGGGGATGCCTTTTATCATTGATGTATATATTTATCTTGTTGTACCCCATTCGGGGCCAGTATTTACAAAGGAAACTCTGCCGAAATTTTCAGAAAAGACTTTTGATTTTAAAATGCATATTCGGCTTATTTTAAGTAAACATTTCTTCAAAATGGTTTTAGATTTCTAGGCTTTTGGCTTACTTGAATTAGATGTGGTCATATCGACTTCATATGATTCAAGTGCCAGTCACGTGCTATTTCGGGCCGTGACACTACCATACTACATAACACCTTATCTCCATGTCATTTTTGATTTTCGTTAAAAAAATCAACAAATGAAGTGTCCATCTTCTAGAACATATTCCGTATAAATACGGAAAACAACCCAGTATACATATAAAAATACATATACGTTGTTGGAGATAGTGCCCTCAAAGTCAATTATTGGATCACAGGTACGTGATTACAATGATTGAGGCAAGACCTATACCGATATGACAGTCTTACTCGAGATGATAGTATGCTATCTAGTTTGTCTTTATCATCGTATACATGCTTTAGTTCACTATTGCATGATGATAGAGCCAATAGGATTCTTGCTTGACTACCAGCAGTATGATGGCGATCATATACGTGGGAGCTAGGGTCTGTAAGCACATCCTTAAAGTGTCCCTAGTCGTGGGAGTTTCGAGACAGGGCATCGATACTCCAGAGTAGACTAGTGTATACAGTCGAGACCCCGAAGAGGGGCGGTGGCCGGTCTCATAAGCCACTGGTGTCAGTTGGATCACCTAAGATGTATACAGGTGCTCATTAGGTTATGAGTACACCGGATAGGACTCGCCGGGAACATGCTAGTTGGTATTATACATATCGTCAGATAGCAGTTCCCTGGTGACATGTGTACAGGTTAGTTCATTGACCTGAGATCGTCATTTGTCTCATGTGAGTTCCCACTGTGCTTAGATTACTACCCTACCACGCTCAAAGGAGTTGTACAAACAGGTTTTAGTTGGGTACAGTCCCGAGCCACATTGGAGGCAAGTGAGCATATCGGCAAGGGATTCTTCTCTCCCGGTATTGGGGGTGAGATCGCGCTGTGTCTAGGGGAGCCATTACACAAGGCCCTCGGCCGAGGCAGGAGATTTACTGGTAGGTACTCCAGTAGTATCTCAGGGTGTTCTGGGCTACTCTCTGACACGACTTATACCGCTACTGGGGGTCTGACGTTACTAGCCCCCTAGACCAGATATGCGATACTCATAGACGAATGGACCGGACTGTATATACATTGTCACTGTTAGGCTCAGTAGGGTTTATAGATGAGTTCGCTCGTCAGCATCCCTTCCAATCAATACATAGGCAAAACGTTACGTGCAGGTTGTAACTCTGACGTGCTAGTGGTTATACCCAGTACCAGTGTGTTGATGAGTCATTAGAGTCCCCCACAGACACTTTCACAAGTTCGGGCGAAACGTTGTAGATGCCATATGGGTTTATGGCAAGGTTCGGAAAATGCACGTGCGTTTTCGCACGTGTCATTTTTCGGGCAGATAATACTGGTCGGCTTTGGTTTAAGCCGGATCCGAGTATTATGCTGTGTAGATATAATATCTTTATCTCAGATGCATTTGTATTCTGTCGTAATACAAATGCGGGTATGTTTATACTGATACGGGGTTATCCTGAAATTCGTTTCAGGATCACTTTTGGAAGTTGCCAGTTTCCAGTTTTCTATCAGCCGTACCTAACATTTAGTTAAATACGGATTTATCTTTTCTTCGGATTAGTGTGGAAGCTTCTAGAAGAGGTGACTAGGATGGTGACTAGGATGGTGAGGTGGCTTTGTTCATTAATGGTGCATTAAATGAGTTGATGACTATGGTTATGAATCATCATTTTCATTATTGTGTTCACACTAGGTATCATTAGTGAGTCATGATAAGCTTCATTGTTAGAGTCACCCTCCCTCTCCTACACTCACCTCCCCCTCTCCTTAAATGGCCGGCCACCCCTTGATGAAAGCTTATGGTTGCTAGAAAAAGATTGGTATTGTTTTGGACTCATGGAAATTAGATAAGCCTCATTTCTCATTTCACCCGATTCCAAAAGGCAACTTCATTAACTGTTCGTCCATAGCCTTAGACGTAACGAGACAAAGTGTTCTACTCATTCTCTACTTCATCTTGGTCGTCTCTTTTAGCAAACTTGACGATCGAGTTGCCTCGGTTCAGAGGCGGGAGCCCGTTTAAAGATCCGTCGACATGGTGCCACCCGGACGACAAGACTGGAGATCAAGGAGATCGGAGCAGACGCAACAAGCGTCGGATGATTGTTGAAGACCGAAGGACTCGGATCGTTCGGTATAACTCTTCTACCCACTTTGTAGTTTGTTAGATTAGCTTTAATGGCAGATCCGGGTTACGGTACACGATAGCGCCAGTTTGTAAAAAGTTTTTGTTCCGCATTTGGCGTCTGTTAGACGGCCGGGGCGCTACCGTGGACTTACAGTGGTATCAGAGCCTCACCATTAAGCTATACTAACTTGCGCTTAACACGTTTAAAACATCGATCGAAAGGATTTTCGAAAACCGCAAATTCCAATTTCAAAGTTTCTGTTAATTTTAAACAGTGTCTGAAAATTATTTTGATCATGTCAGAAAATTAAGCAGGGTTTTTGAAGCCTACGTCAAAAAAATAGGCACGTGATCCTACAATAACGCCGCGGATCCGTGGTCAAACCTAGGGTTTGACCGCGGAACCGCGGCCGTTATGTGGGAACAGTGATCTTTTTTTTTTGCAGTGAGCTTGTTTTGGGAATTTGTGGGTTTTGAATATTTCTTTTGAGCCCAGATTTTGTTACTGTACTGCAGATGTACGTGGGGCCCACTTTGGGAAATTTAGTCGATCGAAATTTTAAATTTGTTAGTACGCAGTATTTACATTATATCTCCGACCGGGAATGTCATTTGATCGGTAAACCGCGTCTGATTGCTATAGTTCTTTTAGACGGGTTTGCGAACGTGACATTCGCGTTGATGTTCTGTGTTGTGCTGTATTGTTGCGGATATGTCGTGGTGGATAGCAGGGTGCAATGATAGTGCAGTTTGGATTTATTTGTACATTTGATATTGCGGGGCGAGCGTCCAATATGTGGACTGCCGTCACTGCCTGTTTGTATAATATTCTTTGGGGCACGACCGGGTCGAGATCGATGTACCCGTTGTATATTTTTTATTTCTGTACTGGGTTTATCCCGCGAAGGAGTGCACGGATAGCCGGGTTCTGGAGGGCAACGGGTCCGTATCTCATAGCTTTGAGAGGCAAAGGGACCTTACTCTAGAATTGACAGACTATTCGCCGCACACGTAGGGGATACAGGTTGACCCAAGGAGGGGTGCTCAAGTTACCGGATTCCGTGAAGTGTCGGGTGTTCCTTTCACTATGATGTGGGGACTACCTCGCTTCAGGTTTTGGCGGGTAACTTGCCGCATCCGTAGGGGTCTAGGTTTCATTGCACAGGCTATCCACACGACCAGGGGAACGTCAGGTTTCAGCAGCGGCTCTGTGAAACCCGGGGATCCCAGATTATCTGTATTGTTCTATGATGCTTATTACTTTTCTGTAATGTTGCATATTATTACACCTGGAGCGATTATTGTATATTGGTATATATACTATTAGATGTTGCATATGTTTTACACCCGCGGTAGTCCAGCCCCCGCTCTGTCGTTAGTTAAGTAACCTAACGGGTGATGACGGGACCCGGTGGCGAATGCGGATGGCATATACGTACATTTTATTTTCGTTCTTTTCTGGTGTGATTGATTGATGGGACAGCATTGATTCTTATCAATGCAAGGATAAAACAAACCTATATTTGATGTTGTTGGAACAAATTTTAAAAGGTGTTATTACAAAGATATTTCCTTTTGTTTTGCATAGTGATATTCAGTTAGAATATCACGCACCTCATTCGACGAGGCAAGGGCCGAGATCCCTTCACCGGGAGCGACCCCTTGGCCAGAAGTTTACGTCAGGGTAGTAACTTCAATATAGTCGATTACAAGTTGCTTTGTATCGCGGTATTCAGTTGGAATATCCTGCACCTCATTCCACGAGGAAAGAGCCGAGATCCCTTCACCGGGAGTTACCTCTTTAGCAAAACGTTTTCGCCACTATATTTTATAAAAAGCTATCAGGTTCTTTTAGCGATATCAAGTTCATTACGTTAAAGGTTTTTCGCCAAAAACCAACCGTAGCCCTCCGTCATTTCTTTTGGGTATTCAGTAGTATTCAAGCTATGCTTGTTTGGCCAAAGTCAAGGCATAGTGTTTGGTAGTTGCTGGGTATTCATCTGTTGCGTAGATAGATGCGTTGGTTTGGGACAGTCGTTCTGCCTTTTTGGCCAAAGTCAAGGGCATGTGCGGGTGGGTTCAAATTAACCTGGACAATGACAGGTAGAACTTGGCATGCGACTTATGATGGGTTGGCCAAAGTCACGATCATAAGAGCATGGGGCAAAAATCAACATCGGGAGTTTCAAACATACAGGAAACTTGTCAGGTATGCGCATACCTTCTCGAGTGTGATAACTTGAGTGGCTTCCATCGAGTTATCATGCGATGAGAGTTGGATCCCGATTTTCACTGATGAGTTAGTTTACTCTTCGGGTGATCCCGACTAATTCTTCTTTCAGGTTTGGAGGAGAATTTGAGATTACAGTAGGAGGTTTCCTGATTAAATAAAGTGATAACCATTCTGATCTAGCTTAGAGTGCACGCAGAGTGTTTCTTTTCTCTCTCTCTTTGGTAGCGACTTTTTGACCGACCCTAGACTATGACTCAGTGACCAAAGTTGACCGAACTTTATTAAAATACTGGCCTTTGGATTGTCTTAGTTGCATAAGTCATTGCCGCTCCTTCTTTTGCCCTTTGCATTTCTCAAAACACCCCGTATTACTATAGATATCCACTTCCATTGGATAGATCCATCGTATGGTTATATACGAACTCGAAGGGACTTCTTCGAGGATGGATCCATGTTCAGGAGAAATAGAATTAGTTTATTCAGTTGTCTTTTGTTATCACCTTCTCTCAGGTTGCGAGGGCTCCTTAGTTTAGGAGAGTACACCTATTACGCTTATTGGATAGTCTCATTCCAAACCATAGGCTGGTGCCGAAAGGTAGGGAATGAAGAAAACCAATTAGCCTAAGTAGGGTGTGCAGAAGGTAATATGTAAAGACAAGATAAAGGGATTAGAAAGAAAGGGCAAAGTAAATTGCGACTATTATCATTCACGACCAAACCGCGTACTTCATCGCCACTCCTTTTTCACCTTTAAAAGAATAAAGTATTATTCAGTTGTCTTTTATCATCACCTTCTCTCAAGTTGTGAGTACTCCTAGGATTAGGAGAGTACACCTATTATGCTTACTGGATAGTCTTCTTACAAACCATTGGCTGGTGCCAAACGGTAGGGAAGGAAGAAAACCATTTAGCCTAACGAAGGTGTACAGAAGGTAACGACTAAAGACAAATATAGGGATTTGGAGAGATGGCAAAGAAATATACGGTTACAGTCATGAATAGGATTATGGAAGAGGCATTACTAAGAATACCAGGATACCCCTACGAGACATTTTAATGTTTCAGTTTCACTGCGCATTGTTAAAAGAAAACTGTTTTCCCGATTAGATACTTACTCTAGGGTATGTATTTACCAGGTTACATTCTCATATCTGTATGGTTTTACAGATGATGAGGGGGAGTAAGTTATTGGGAATTAGGTGATCATCCTCATTATATCGGAATTCGTTGTAATTGGTGATATTTGAGGAAATCGCCTGGGTACAGTTTTCAACCTACGACGCACAGGTTTTGAGTTATTCAACTCAGCGGACTTATACAGAGTATTGTATGTTGTCCAAAGTCCGTCAGGACAAAGGGGTTGGTCCTCGTACTATGTTCTGTTTACTTATGGCTTCTCTAGTTTTTTAGACAAGTGTTTCGTAGAAATACAATGTCTAAGTTTTGAGAAGTTGTGGGTATAAGAATAAAGTAGAGAACCAGGTATCACAAGTATCGGGATTCTTCAAAGAGATTGAAGATATAGATTCTTATGATTGGTATTCAGATTAATAGTAATGGTTTTGAGAAACTTGTTTCTCTTTCAGGTTACTCATAATTGGATGGATTCCTAAGTTAAGCAATGCTGATTACCCTTTTTCCATTAAGTTGATATGCACTGGAGACAGCTGCATGATTTCAATCTGGTTCTAATTAAATTAGTGCCTCTATTCCTATATTATATATAGATTGGTTCATATCTTAACGATGTTAAGGTACGGGGAGTTGTCCAACTTATGCTTAAAACCAGACAATGGATAACTCAAGGCACGATTCTGTAATGGCAGTTTGTGGGTTGACCCTGGCTTCGACGACGGTTGACTTTTCTACCATCTGGAAGATCAATAGTGATATTTTTCTTGACTCGCCACAGTTTTAATAAAAATGGATTTTTTGAGAAAACAGTAGTGGGTGTATGGTAGAACTGAAAGTGATTCCAGAACCACAAACGATTACGGAAAATTTAATAGGACCTATATATTCAATCAGGTTTGACATTCCGTTAGCCACTCCGTAGATATGGTGGGTAACCTCAGACACCCAAGAGGTACTCAGGTAGCCTCAAGGACGGTGACAAGGAGGTTCTTGTTTACCCAGACTTGACACTACTGTTGTTCCAGACTATGAGACCCGGCAGGAGGATGTGTATAGCATCGTTCTAAACTAGTTTTAGAAATGGACGTATATATTATTCTGCCAGAGGGTTGTCGTAGTCAGTGGGAGCAGCGGAAGCATAGTGGGCAAGTAGCTTGTGTCTATTTATAGACTTGAGCAGATATAGCGGAGATAAGATCATCTAATTTTGATGTGACAGTCATAGGTTTGACTTCATCAGAATAGGGGATGGATCTGTTAAGAAGATAGTTGGGTGTGATGTCCTGGTATTTGGATGACATACACAGAGTAGGAAGTAAAATTCCTATACTACGATCGGTTGTACTGTGGTTATCAAATAGTTGTTTCTCCACAAAGGATATGGATATAATATCAGACACTCTGGTTACTAGATCTATGGTTTTAGATCTAGATTTGGGTAGTTTCCCAATATGGGTACTTTGACAATATTCTAATAGTATTTTAGAATAAATGACTCCTGGCATGGTAGTGTACCTGCAGGTGATGGAGTCACCCTCTCTAAAGGTGTCTTAGAGACTAAAGGAGATAGGGATGTGCATGATTGGCAGATCACTTGCTTAGGCAATTGAGTCAATCATGAGATGTCAAGTACCACACCAGATATAGTTTTTACACTGGATGCGATAAGTTTATATTTATCCAATCCTGGAGAAACATAAGGAAGCAGTTTTAGAATATAAGTGAATGTTCTACGGATTTGATGACGGCAGCCTCCTTCGAGAGACGGTTATCATTCCAGTCTTCAAAGGTGACATGGATGACAAAGTGATTGTCAGAGTTATAGTTTTCCCTCTGACGAGAGACAGTATTATGGACAGGTGGTCCAAGAGGATACTGTGGGAGGCATGGTGCTGGATACTGATTAGGTTCAGTTATCGATACAGTCTAAGAAGTTTGGATTTGGAGTTCATTGATGAACAAGGTCCCATCAGATATCCAGACATATTCTAAGACAGGTATTACTCGATTCGGGAAATGGCTTTCTCCGTGAACTTGTTATTAAGAGAGACATAGAAAGAAACATCTGGGCGGATCCATTCACTGAGGCTATTTCTCGAACACAAGAGTTTTACAAACTAGCTTTGTGAAACTGATTAGTAGAGGAGTTGGATGTTCGGTATCACACGGGGTGTGAGTATGCGACATCGCAATAATTAGCCCTGAGTGCAAGTAGGAGATTGTTGGAGATAGTGCCCTCAAAGTCAATTATTGGATCGCGGGTACGTGATTACAATGATTGAGGCAGGACCTATACCGATATGACAGTCTTACTCGAGATGATAGTATGGTATCTGGTTTGTCTTTATCATCGTATACATGCTTTAGTTCACTATTGCATGATGATAGAGCCCATAGGATTCTTGCTTGACTACCAGCAGTATGATGGCGATCATATACGTGGGAGCTGGGGTCTGTAAGCACATCCTTAAAGTGTCCCTAGTCGTGGGAGTTTCGAGACAGGGCATCGATACTCCAGAGTAGACTAGTGTATACAGTCGAGACCCCGACGAGGGGCGGTGGCCGGTCTCATAAGCCACTGGTGTCAGTTGGATCACCTAAGATGTTTGCAGGTGCTCAATAGGTTATGAGTACACCGGACAGGACTCGCCGGGAACATGCTAGTTGGTATTATACATATCGTCAGATAGCAGTTCCCTGGTGACATGTGTACTGGTTAGTTCATCGACCTGAGATCGTCATTTGTCTCATGTGAGTTCCCACTGTGCTTAGATTACTACCCTACCACGCTCAAAGGAGTTATGCAAACATGTTTTAGTTGGGTACAGTCCCGAGCCATATTGGAGGCAAGTGAGCGGATCGGCAGGGGATTCGTCTCTCCCGGTATTGGGGTTAGATCGCACTGTGTCTAGGAGAGCCATTACACAAAGCCCTCGGCCGAGGCAGGAGATTTACTGGTAGGTACTCCAGTAGTATCTCAGGGTGTTCTGGGCTACTCTCTGACACAACTTATACCGCTGTTGGGGGTCTGACGTTACTAGCACCCTAGGCCAGATATGCGATACTCATAGACGAACGGACCGGACTGTATATACATTATCACTGTCAGGCTCAGTAGGGTTTATAGATGAGTTCGCTCGTCAGCTTCCCTTCCAATCAATACATAGGCAAAACGTTACGTGCAGCTTGTAACTCTGACGTGCTAGTGGTTATACCCAGTGCCAGTGTGTTGATGAGTCATTAGAGTCCCCCACAGACACTTTCCCAAGTTCGGGCGAAACGTTGTAGAGGCCATATGGGTTTATGGCAAGGTTCGGAAAATGCACGTGCGTTTTCGCACGTGTCGTTTTTCGGGCAGATAATACTGGTCGGCTTTGTTTTAAGCCGGATCCTAGTATTATGCTGTGTAGATATAATATCTTTGTCTCAGATGCATTTGTATTCGGTCGTAATACGAATGCGGGTATGTTTATACTGATACGGGGTTATCCTGAAATTCGTTTCAGGATCACTTTTGGAAGTTGCCAGTTTCCAGTTTTCTATCAGCCGTATTTAACATTTGGTTAAATACGGATTTATCTTTTCTTAGGATTAGTGTGGAAGCTTCTAGAAGAGGTGACTAGGATGGTGAGGTGGCTTTGTTCATTAATGGTGCATTAAATGAGTTGATGACTATGGTTATGAATCATCACTTTCATTATTGTGTTCACACTAGGTGTCATTAGTGAGTCATGATAAGCTTCATTGTTAGAGTCACCCTCCCTCTCCTACACTCACCTCCCCCCTCTCCTTAAATGGCCGGCCACCCCTTGATGAAAGCTTATGGTTGCTAGAAAAAGATTGGTATTGTTTTGGACTCATGGAAATTAGATAAGCCTCATTTCTCATTTCACCCGATTCCAAAAGGCAACATCATTAACCGTTCGTTCATAGCCTTGGACGTAACGAGATAAAGTGTTCTACTCATTCTCTACTTCATCTTGGTCGTCTCTTTTAGCAAACTTGACGATCGAGTTGCCTCGGTTCAGAGGCGGGGGCCCGTTTAAAGATCCGTCGACGTGGTGCCACCTGGACGACAAGACTGGAGATCGAGAAGATCGGAGCAGCCGCAACAAGCGTGGGATGATGGTTGAAGACCGAAGGACTCGGATCGTTCGGTATAACTCTTCTACCCACTTTGTAGTTTGTTAGTTTAGCTTTAATGGCAGATCCGGGTTACGGTACACGATAGCGCCAGTTTGTAAAAAGTTTTTGTTCCGCATTTGGCGTCTGTTAGACGGCCGGGGCACTACCATGGACTTACATACGTGTATTCGTATAAAAATACGAATAGCCAAGAAAGAGAAAATGAATAGTGAATAATAATACTAGAATACATATTATATATATATATATATATATATATTAAATCAAAACCTGATTTAATAATCCGGCTATCAACCATCCGATTATAGTTCGTGTAGCCTATACACGTATTTAATCGGACCCCTTATATGTACCAACACACGTCATCTACATCATATCGCCTGAACCGGGAAAATCCTCTGTGTGGGACTCTAAAGACTCGGCAATACGCTGACAGTCATTTACTGGATAAATCCAAAAACCATAAGCACGTCGGCGACACTAGTTGTACGTAATGGCTAACCAAGTATCTACCGAAAGGAAGGTCGACAATCAAGTCCGTCCGTACCCTACTAAGCTTGAATGTGATAATCTCCGTACAGTCCGGTCTCTCCGTAACGTCAGACCCCTAATAACCCGATAAGTTGTGTCGGAGTCAAGCTCGTCACCAACCGAGAAATTACTGATCTCATATCAGTAATTCTCATCTACCGTGGCCACGGATTTAGGGTGATAGCCAACCGAACACAACGTGACATCGACTCCTAATATCAGGAGAGACGAATTCCCGACAATCGCTCACTGCCTCCATGTGGCTCGGGACTATACCCAACTAATACCTGTTTGCATGCCTCCTTTGAGCCATGGTAGGGTAGTTGTTGGCTATAGTGCCATCAAGGCAATTATTGTAATCGCAGGCAGGTGATTATGATGATTGAGGGAAGACCTATACGGGTATAATAGTCTTACTCAAAATGATAGTATGCTATCTGGTTTGTCTTTATCATCATGTACATCCATTATGTGGTATTACAGATCACTATTACATGTTGATAGTGTTGGGTTTCCTCTGCATCTACTAAGGAGTATGGAAGCATCACACATGCAACTTTAAAATTTTAGAGGTGCAAAGCAAACAAAGCAAGGATCTTTAACTAGAAAAAGCTAGGGTAACAACACAATAAAGTATATTTACACTAAGTGTAAAGAATACAACCTTTGTAGTCCTCTTTGTAGTGACTCCTAGGATCTTTGAGAGGTTGGAGAGGCTTGCTAGTAAGCTCTTATGTCCACGATGATCCAACCAAAGTTCACTAGCTCCAAGCTTGTAGCTCCACCTGATGCAAGAAAAAGATGAAGCTAAACACTCTAAACTAATTGGCTAGATTAGAGTAGAGTGATGAAGTGGTGTGTTTTCTTTTATCAAAACTCTTTCTTTTTATCTCTCACTCACTTTGGAAGAACCTAGAGAGCAAGGAGGAAGAAGAAGATGAAGGAAAAAGGTTTTTTGAAATGATAAAGCTTGGGATGAAAAATAGAAAATATGGTATGTATATTTTCTTTCTCTCCTCCATCCTCCAACCAAGGTTGCTATAATATCTATATATTTAGTGAGTGAGTTAAAACCCAAAAGAAATAGTTAATCCAAGGTTAAAGGTTAGGTGAAGTGAGGTCAACTCAATGAAGAGTGTAGAATTTTACTGCCATGGATTAATCATTTCTTTTCTTTTGTATTAAAACAAATACTAATAAATATCCATATATTATAGTTCCATGTATGTCTTATATTGCCTTCAATTGTGTATCATCAACCATGATACTTTTGTATGCATGTATCCATGCACATCAATATGTGCATGCTTGCACATCATCATATGCATACATGCAAGCATTCTTCCTCTTTAACAAAAAGAGTTTTGAATAAAGAATGAAATAAAACTAAAAGTCAAAATGTTAAATCAACAATTGATTTAACAATCCGGTCATATCACATACGACCCGACCAATAGAAAAACGTCCGATTAACATACGGTATCACGTAGTCATATTCTATCGGGTCCCCGCGCATATCTCATATGCACACCACATCATTTTGCCTGGGGTAGGAAACTTCTGTGTGGGACTCTAACACTCGTCAATACGCCGGCAGTGGGTGATGATCATAACAAACACCCACAAGCCGCAAGCGGTCAGCTAAACGTAACAGCCACCCGGGTATTGAACGATCAGAAGAAAACCAGCAAAGCTGTCAAAACTCACGTCGAGCCATCTGGCAACACTTACCATACAATCCGGTCTCCTTGTCAAATATGCTGCATATCGAGTCTTAGGATGGTATCGTCGACCCCAATAACTCAATAAGTCATGCTCGTGTATGGCTCATAATAGATCGAGAAACTACTGATAACAATTATCAGCAAATCTCAGCAGCCCTGTCCAGGGACTTCCAGTTATAGCCAATCGAGCATTGCACAACATCAACCACCGATATCGGGAGAGATGAAACCCCTCCTATCGCTCATCGTCTCCATGTGCTTCGGGACTGTACCCAAAGACCACCTATTTGCATGACTCAGTAGAGCCGTGGTAGGGTGGAGATCAAAGTACAGTGGGAGGACACACAAGACTCTATGACGATCTCGGGTCTACAGACTAACCTGTACAAGTGTCATCCGAGAACTGCTATCCGACGATAGATATAATACCACATTGGAGTTCTCTATGAGTCCGTTCAGTGTACCTAGTCTCCACTAAGCACCGGCATACATTCTTTGGTGTCGGCACACCAGATGGATATGGGATCATCCATCGCCCATCACATGGGTCAAGAAAGGTATACGCTAGTCTACTCTGGAATAACGATGCCTCGTCTCGATACACCCACGACTATGAACAGTTCAAGGATATGCTTATAAACTACACGTGCCCCACTAGTATGATCAGCATCATAGTCACGGTAGTCAAGCAAATATCATGAGGTCTTTATCAACATGTGTAAATGAATAATAGCATGATCAAATCAACATGTCATATAAAGTAAACCAGATAGCATATTATCATGTCGAGCAAGAAAGTAATCTATCTATATATATATATATATATACATGTCCAAGCATCCACTATATATATAATGGCTTCTAGGGCATACATTGTAGGGTTCCTAGGCACTCTAACAAGGTTCTACAAGGCATCAACCACGCTCGATTCAAAAAAAATAGCCGTGCCGAACAACCTTAACAAAGATCGTATACTAGAGATTATGCGAAAACTAGCAAGTTAAACAATTTAACACTAAGTGAAAAGCGATTACAACCTTTGTAGATCCGGTCCTTCACTTCTAAAGCTCCGTGTTGACGTCCTTTCGCTGCGATCATCGAGATCCCGGACTCGAGTGATGGTTTCCTCGGAGAAATGAGCGGGCTAGGTCATTGACTTCGAAGCCGAAGATGATCTACGTCGAGGAGACTCAAACTCAAGCTCCATCTTCACTAGGTCAAGAACTTTGTGAAGAGAACACTCTAAACTAAATGGCAAGTAGTAGAGAATGATGAAATAGGAAATGGGTTCACTTTAGATTTGGATTTCTCACTCTAAATCTTCACTTGAAAATTTTCTAGAAAGCTTTTCTTCACTTGAAGAAGAGGAAGAAGAAGAAAAGAATAAGAATGAATTTTCTAAAAAGAATAATCAAGTGAAGTCTATCATAATGCAACCATGGGTGAGCTAACCTATGTAGAGACTAAACCATAGTTAATTATAATGGTTTGGTTAATGAATATCTTAATCTAGACAAAATGAGTGGACTTTGTAAAAGTTGCTTCAAGCTTCATGAAGCTTCAAGCCATGACAAAAGAAGCCACCATTTTGAATAATTAAGATAAATAAAAACCTAAATTATAATTAACATGGTGTATGTCACACACTCACCCATGTTTGCATGTATCGTCAAACATGATACAAACTAGTGCACAAACATATATCATATATACAACTTGTGCACATCAAGTGAGAAAATCAATCTTAAGTGAACAAATACTAGTTAATGTAAAGTAATATATCAAATATATAATTATACATTAAATCATTAAATCAACACTTGATTTAACGATCCGGTCATATCGCATATAACCGACTAATATCTAATGTATCAATATATCGAATCAATACTTGATTCGGTAACCCGGCTATATCTCATATAACCGACTGATGATACAAATCGCCAGAATAGAATACAGTATCACATACTGGTATTATTCTCGGTCCCGCACATATCTCATATGCGCTCCTATTTCGTTTCGCTTGAGCCAAGAAACTTCTGTGTAGGACTCTAAAGACTCGTCAATACGCCGGCAGTAGGTGGTGATCATATCAATCACCCTCAAGCCGCAAGCGGTCTGCTAAACGTAACGGCCACCCGGGTACTGAGAGATCAGAAGATCAACGAGCAAGCCTGCTCACACTCTTGCGAATCCAATCAGTAACACTTACCGCACAGTCCGGTCTGTTCGTCTAATATGTCGCATATCTCGCCTAGGGGTGGTAAACGTCGGACCCCAACAGCTTGATAAGTCATGCCGATGTAAGGTCCACAACAAGCGTGAAACTACTGATAACACTTACAAGTAAATCACTGCAACCCTGGCCAGGGATTTCCAGTTATGGCCAGTCGAGCATAGCGCAACATCAACCCCCAATACCGGGAGAGACGAATCCCCTCCTATCGCTCATTGCCTCCATGTGAATCGGGACTGTACCCAAAAACTACCTGTTTACACGACTCAGTAGAGCCGTGGTTGGGTGGAAATCAAAGCACAGTGGGAGACACACAAGACTCTATGACGATCTCGGGTCAACAGACTAACCTGTACCAGTGTTACCAGAGAACTGCCATCTGACGTAAGGTATAATACCATCTGGGAGTTCTCGGCGAGTCCGTTCAGTGTACCCAGTCACCACTGAGCACCCGCATACCATCTCTGATGTCAAACACCAATGGATATGGGATTATCCATCGCCCATCACATGGGTCGAGAAGATATACGCTAGTCTACTCTGGAATATCGATGCTGTTAGTTATATGTATGCCCTAGAGGCCATTACTGTACATTGGATGTATATTGTAGTGGATGCTGGGACATATATAGGTAGGACTTTCTTGCTCGACATGATAGTACGCTATCTGGTTGCTCTTTATCTAAACATGTATACTTTCTGTCTCTCTGTTACATGTTGATAAAGCTCCTAGGATGTGTACTCGACTTCCAGGACTATGATGTAGATCATACTAGTGGGGCCTGGGTAGTCCATGAGTACATCCTTCAATGTTCCTAGTCGTGGGAATATCGAGATGGGGCATCGATATTCCAGAGTAGACTAGCGTATATCTTCTCGACCCATGTGATGGGCGATGGATGATCCCATATCCATTGGTGTTTGACATCAGAGATGGTATACGGGTGCTCAGTGGAGATTGGGTACACTGAACAGACTCGTCGAGAACTCCCAGATGGTATTATACCTCACGTCAGATGGCAGTTCTCTGGTGACACTGGTACAGCTTAGTCTGTAGACCCGAGATCGTCATAGAGTCTTGTGTGTCTTCCACTGTGCTTTGATTTCCACCCTACCACGGCTCTACTGAGTCATACAAACAGGTGGTTTTTGAGTACAGTCCCGATTCACATGGAGGCAATGAGCGATAGGAGGGGATTCGTCTCTCCCGGTATTGGGGGTTGATGTTGCGCTATGCTCGACTGGCCATAACAGGAAATCCCTGGCCAGGGTTGCAGTGATTTACTGGTAAGTGTTATCAGTAGTTTCACACATGTTATGGACCTCACGTCAGCATGACTAATCAAGCTATTGGGGTCTGACGTTTACCACCCCTAGGCGAGATATGCGACATATCAGACGAACAGACCAGACTGTACGGTAAGTGTTACTGGTTGGATTCACAGGAGTGTGAGCGGGCTTGCTCATCGATTTTATGATCGCTCAATACCCGGGTGGCCGTTACGTTTAGCAGACCACGTGCGGCTTGTGGATGCTTGATATGATCATCATCTGCTGCCGGCGTATTGACGAGTCTTTAGAGTCCTACACAGAGGTTTCCTGGCTCAAGCGAAACGAAATAGGAGCACATATGAGATATGTGCGGGACGGAGAATAATGCGTGTATGTGATACCGTATTCCATTGTCGCGATGAATGTATCGATTAGTTGTATGTGATATAACCTAGTTATCGAATCGAGGATTGATTCGATCAGCCGATACATTGGATATTAGTCGGTTATATGCGATATGACCGGATCGTTAAATCAAGTATTGATTTAATGATTTAATGCATAATTATATATTTGATATATTACTTTGCATTAACTAGTATTTGTTCACTTTAAAAGGACTTTCTCACTTGATGTGCACATTGTATATGTGATATATTTTTGTGCACTTGATTGTATCATGTTTGATGATACATGAATGTTTGTGTGTATGATTGAACCATGGTTATGTAATGGTTAGGGTTTTCATTTTCTTAACTGTTTCTTTCATTTATTTATTTATTCTTTTTTTGCAAAATTAGTCATGGTGGCTTTCTTTGTTTGCTTGTTGAAGCTTCATGATGCTTTGAACAAGTCCACCATTTTTGTCTCATGCTTAATCCTAACCATTCAACCTCACCATAGTTTATTCTCTACACCTAACCATGGTTGCTATATGATAAGTATTCATTTTATTTTCTATTTTGAAAATACTTATCATATATTCTTTCTTCTTCTTCTTCTTAAAGATGAAGAAAAGCTTGCTTCCATCAATGGTGAAATGAGAAAAAGAGTGAGAAATCCAATTCTAAAGTGAACCCACTTCCTATTTCTTCATCCTCTACCACTTGCCAAGTAGTATAGGGTGTTTTCTTCACAGGTTTCATGACTTGGTGAAGTTGGAGTTTGATCTTGAGTTGCCTCGACGTAGATCATCTTCGGCATCGAAGTCGACGACCTAGCCCGATCAATTCTTCGATGAAACCACCGCGAGAGTCCGGGATCCGAAGGGTACAGCGGAGGGTCGTCAACACGGAGCTAGAGAGGTGGAGGACCGGATCTACAAAGGTTGTAGTCACTTTCCTTTAGCAATAAAGTAGTTTACTTTCTTGCATCGCCTCTTTATCAAGTAAACGATCCGTATTAGGGTTTGTAGGCACATGAAAATTTTTGAATTGGCCATGTTTCATGGTTTGTAGAACCTCTAGTGTGTGCCTGGGAACCCTACAGTAGTATCAGAGCCTAGCTAAAGCCTTAGGCGATGCGTAGACGGAGTTAGAAGTCCGATCGAACCGAAACCCTAACTCCAAAATGCTCTCTGGACATTTTTCAAAAACTGGGTTTTTTCCAGATTAAAAATTCTCAAAAAATTCAGCAGGAAGATCTAATAATTATGGTGCAAAACGAGCTTCTGATTCATCTAAACCGCCGCGGAACAGCGGCAGAAGCATGGCTTCTGCGGCGGTTCCGCGGCCGTATGGTCTCATTGCCCAATAATTTTTGCACAGTAATTCCTATATTTTGGTTCTGGATTTTCTAGGATTTTTTTAATATCACTCAAGAGTTGAGTTTTCTGGGTTGTATTGGGGACTCAGTGTTTCGATCGGATTGTCTAATTTTGTCTGTGTGTTTTTTCCGGGTAATTTTAGAATATGTTAAAAAGTTCGACCGGATATAAATACCCACTTTTTCCCCTGCCGGGAAATTTCCAATTGTTGGATTTTTCCGTAGTTTAATGACGTTCTAAGTAGTGCAAGTAACGCGATGGTCCCTCTAGAAGACAACAAACCTTAACTCGATTATTTGACCGTCTTGAACTGCCCTTTGAACCTTAGGGTTTGGGGCAGTACGGCGTGCCACATGTGAGGCGTCGGCTTGACCCTTCTACGGCTGGACCGTTGGTACTGAGGCAGGAAATGAATGTTTTTAAACTTATTTCATGTGTTGAGCTGTTTCGGGAAAACTTGGGTGTTCGTTTTTTCGATCGGAAAGTTTAACATTTTCTATTTACCCGGAATGTGATACAACATTTGGAATTCACAAGTAGTTATGAGATAACTGAATGAATATTATAAACATAGCAGTTTAGTCTCATTTGATCGGTTGCCACGGAATTTTGATGCGATCAAAAGTCCGTCGCAATCACGTAGTGTACGTGGATACTCGCCGGGTAAACTTAATAGACAGCCTCGCCCTATAGCCCCGACCAAGTGACTGTTGGAAAACCCCGTCGCCGAAAGCATCCGTTCGGGTGCTCGCGGCAGCGGTGTTCCGCCTTAGTGCACTTCGTCGACGGTATTGGGGGTGCGGCCGTCTACTAAAGTTTGCGACGAGCATTCGATCAGAATGTCGGGAATCCTGTTGAATTGCCCAACTTTATATTGAAAAGTGTTTTCGATTTTGAGACTAAAATGCGGGGTTCTAATTGTTAGGCATGCGATGTCTAAGTATTTCATTTGAATAGGCATGCGATGTCTAAAGAGGTTGCGGATTCCAACTGTTGTAGTTTTACACTTCCTTTTCTATGACCGTAAGTGTAATATGTGATATCGCCGGTTTCATTGCTATATGTCAACAACAATTGGGATGCGCATATTTACTTACGTTGATGACATGTGATGTTATGTGTTGCTGGATATGTTATATCGGATCGTCGTGTTTGAATAGCCAGGGGGTTTTTATGTGAGATGAGTGTTTTTCATTTTCATTCATGTAAAAACTTGTATGTAATATTCTTTTATTGGGGCACTTCCAGGTTGCGGATGATGTCACCATTTGTATATTATTTACTTTTCCGCACTAGGATAGACCCAAGGAGGGGAGCATAAGTAACCGGGTTCTGGGGTCCAGTAGGAGACCATCTCGAGGAGTCGAGTCCGGGTCTCCTAACCCTAGAATTGGTAGGGTTGGTTGCCGCTCTCGTAGGGGTCTAGGGGTGTGGGATTCGCTGTTCATTACGACCGTGGAATCCAAGTTTTATACTGGCTCGTATTAAAAACACGGACGTCCTAGTATATCCAATATTTCATATGATATTTTCTGCTGCGTTATCTGTGATGTGATCATGTGATATGTTCAGATAGATATTATATATAGTATATAGACGTTGCTTATGTTTTACACCCGCGCTAGCCCTGCCTCGTTCTGGCGTTAGTTACCTAACCTAACGGTGCAGACGGGACATCGAGGCGAATGCGGATGGCATAAGCGTACGTTATATTTATCTGTGATGTTTAGGTGGACTTTAATGATGGGACATTCATTAATGAGATTAATGAAAGAAAATAAACCAAAAATATGTTGTGGAATCGAATTTCAAAATAAAACAGGTAGCTACAGTTCTTGCTTTGCATCGCGGTGTTCCTTGTAGAACATCCTGCACCTTATTCAATGAGGAAAGGACCGAGATCCCTTCACCGGGAGTGACTCCTTCAGCAATAACTGGCAGATGCTACACACTCGGTTTGTCTTTTGATTGCTTCTATAGTTTCTGCTTTACACAGTGATATATATGATATATCCCGCACCTCATTCGACGAGGAAAGGGCCGACGATCCCTTCACCGGGAGTGACCCCATTAGCAAAACTAGAAAAGCATCAAAAACATTCCATTTAAAAACCATTTGATTCCGCAACGAGATCAAGTTCAAAGCGTTAAAGGTTTTCTTAAAAACCATTCGCAACCCTCCGTCATTTTAAGAAGTAGAGTACTTAGTATTCTTGCTACGTTTGTCGACCATAGCCGAGGCGTAGTGTGCGGTAGCTAAGTGATGTCTTCCTATACCGCATATGATGCGATTAGTTAGGACAGTCATGTGGCTTTGTTGACCTTAGCCAAGGGTCATGTGGGTGGGTCTAATTAATCACGAAATGACGGGTAGAACTTGACTAGTACCTATGATTTGTTGACCTTAGCCAAGGTCATAGGTGCTAGGGGTAAAAACCATTATCGGGAGTTTCAAGTGTGGAAATTTGCAATGAGATTGCATACCTTCTATATGATAGTTGGATCCCGATACCCACTGCGAGTAATTATTACTACTGGGAGAGTTTTGCACTTTACAATTAGCCGATCAAGTAGGTGTCTAGAAAGGTGTCAACGGGGTTACGCCTCTGGGAAAACGAGATTTACTGTAATTAGGTCCGTGCGAAAGCACGGGGAACCTCCCTCAAAGTACCGACACTGGCTTGGCTGAAAGATTGACGAACTTGTAGAGTGTGATTAATCCCGGCTAGTCTTTCCTTTTAAGGTTTGAAGGTAGATTTGATAAAAACAGTGGGAGCCATCCTGATTAGATAAAATATATAACCAATCTAATCTTCCAAGAGCGCACGCAGAGTGTTTTCTTCTCTCTCTCTCCAGGTAGCGACCATATCATGCCTTAATCAAGATAATAATATGGATGTATTGACCGAACCCGCTTGTTATACTGAGCTGGGGAACGTTGGTCCCGCTCCAACTTATAATTGTTATAAGACAGAGCAGGAAATAGGGGAATACCAGAATTCCTATGCCGCCCAAACGAAGAAAGTGCATATGATGCATCTCCTTCGGGTATGTTCATTATAAAGAACTATTTCTCAGTATCCTCTGTATCCTGGGTATTTGATACCGGATCAGGATCCCAGATATGTAATCTGTTACATAGGGCTACAGAAAGGTAGAAAACTGAGAACGGGTGATAAGTTTCATGAGACAGAAAACGGGACAAGTGTTGCAGCCAATTCTGTTGGTCACTGTCATCCTGTATGACCAGTACATTGATTCTGAACAAATGCTATTAGATACCGAACCTGATATACAAAATCATATTAGTCTCTTTATTAGTAAAGAAATGATAAAATTTTGTATTGATGGATAATGTTTTAAACATTTCCTATATCAAAAGTTGATCGGTTCAGGCACGTTATCTAAAAGCATTGACGTTCTAAATCAAACTACAGTTCCTAGTATACAGAACATACATAAGAGGAAGAGTTCAGAAATGAACGAATCCTTCTTGAGGCATTGTAGACTAGGTCATATCAATGCGACACGACTGGCTGAAGTTACATTTTAGATGCATATTTAAATCAGTTTGAATTTACATCTTGTGAAACTTGCCAGTCACGTCACAAAGATTGGATGACCATAGCTCTGTTTATTGAAAATAGAGAAAGAGTTAGTAAAACTCTTGGGACTGATACATGATGATGTATGTAAGGTCTCCTGTCTACATATGCCAGGACCGGTTCTTTATACTTCATTACGTTCTCATATAATCTCTCAAGATTCAGACATATGTTCCTATTGAAACAGAAGTCTGAACCTTTTGAGATATTCACAGAATATAAGTTAGAAGTAGAGAACCAAAATACGGGTATAAGTATTATGTCCTATGATGAGATCAGGGAGGAGAATACTTGTGCATAGAATTCTTGGACTATTCTAAAAGGAGAATGAGATTCTCTCTCAGTGTTACTCCTCTGAATGCCCCACAGCATATCGGTGTATCAGGGCGGAGCAATAGCACCGTATGTGATATGGTGTGCTCTATGATAAGTATTACCGAGTTACCTGTTTCTTTAAAGGGGGTTATGCACTTGAGAAGCTGCATACCTATTGAATTAGGTTCGAATCAGATCGCTGCCTACCACTCCATATAAGATATGGTATGGGAAGAGCCTATCTCTTAAGTTAGTTAAGATTTGGGGTTGTCCGGCCTATGTCTAAAGCAAAATCCGAACAAGATCGAGGCAAAGTCAGTTCTGTAGAACTGGAAAGGTTCCAGCTATACAAAACTGCAGCTGATGATTTGACAGAACCAAAGAATTCAATAGTTCCCGACGAACCTCAGCCTCTCCGCCGATCTGGTAAGGTTCCTCATCCGCCTGAGAGATACCTCGGTTTCTCGATGACAGTGGGAGCAAGGATTGCATCATGAGATGATGACCCAACTAGATTCGAGCAGGCCATCGAGAGTAGGGACTCTGTAAGAATGGCTGGATGCTTAGCGATCTGAGATGGAATCCATGTACACCAACAAAGTATGGACTTTGGGTGCTATATATGAAGGGTTAAATCCCCATCAGGAGCAAGTATATCTTGAGAAGATTACTTGGTGTAGATGGAAAAGTTGAGACTTTCAAAGCTAGACTTGTTAAAGGTTTTAGTCATCAACAAGGTGTGGATAATGATGAAACCTTTTCTAGGGACTATGCTTAAGTCCATCCAGATCCTACTTGCCATTGCTACATACCATGACTACGATATCTGGTGGTTGGGTGCCATGACTACTTTTCTAAATAGTGATTTAGAAGAGAACGTCTATAAGAACACAGCCAGAGGGCTTCGTAAACAGTGGGAGCAGCGGAAACATGTGCAAGTTGCTTTACAGGATGAAGCAGGCATCGCGGAGTTGGAACATCTGTTTTGATGTGGTAGTCAAAGAGTTTGACTTCATCAAAATGGTAGATGAACCTTGTATATACAAAAAGGTAGTAGAGAGTAAGGTGGTCATCCTCGTATTGTACATAGACAACATACTCTTGATAGGAAAAGAGTTTCCTATACTACGATCGGTCGATCTACTCTTGTCACATGGATTCTCCAATAGGATAAAGGTGATACCTCCTCGATCCTGGGGAGAATCACTGGAAAAGTTCCTGGGTGTTAAGGACGACTGAATGTCAGTCGCAGGCATTGTTTTACACTCAGTGGAGGGACGGTATGTTGGAAGAGTTCCAAGCTAGATACCGTGGCAAACTAGACGATAAAGGCTGGTGACATCGCCATCAAAGATACTACCAAAGAGGCAGTTTGGGTGTATATTGGTTCATGAGATGAACTAGGTTCCTACCATTGTGTGACAATGGAAGTGTGGCTTTGGCCCAGGAACCCTGGTCCCATCAGTGACCCAGACAAATTCTGAGGCAGCATCACCTGATCATGGAGATAGATGATCTCCAGGGTGATCGAGGTTAGGAGAGTAGACTCAGAGGACAACACGGCGGATCCACTCACAAAGGCTTTTTCCCAGAGAGAGACTTATATGGGATGGTTGAGTATGTGATACTGCAACCACTGCTACAGATGGCCCTAGTGCAAGTGGGAGATTGTTAGTTATATGGATGCCCTAGAGGCCATTACAGTACATTGGATGTATATTGTAGTGGATGCTGTGACATATATAGGTAGGACTTTCTTGCTCGACATGATAGTACGTTATCTGGTTGCTCTTTATCTAAACATGTATACTTTCTGTCTCTCTGTTACATGTTGATAAAGCCCTTAGGATGTGTACTCGACTTCCAGGACTATGATGTAAATCATACTAGTGGGGCCTGGGTAGTCCATGAGTACATCCTTCAATGTTCCTAGTCGTGGGAATATCGAGACGGGGCATCGATATTCCAGAGTAGACTAGCGTATATCTTCTCGACCCATGTGATGGGCGATGGATGATCCCATATCCATTGGTGTTTGACATCAGAGATGGTATACGGGTGCTCAGTGGAGATTGGGTACACTGAACGGACTCGCCGAGAACTCCCAGATGGTATTATACCTCACGTCAGATGGCAGTTCTCTGGTGACACTGGTACACCTTAGTCTTTTGACCCGAGATCGTCATAGAGTCTTGTGTGTCTCCCACTGTGCTTTGATTTCCACCCTACCATGGCTCTACTGAGTCGTGCAAACAGGTGGTTTTTGGGTACAGTCCCGATTCACATGGAGGCAATGAGCGATAGGAGGGGATTCGTCTCTCCCGGTATTGGGGGTTGATGTTGCGCTATGCTTGACTGGCCATAACAGGAAATCCCTGGCCAGGGTTGCAGTGATCTACTGGTAAGTGTTATCAGTAGTTTCACACATGTTATGGACCTCACGTCAGCATGACTTATCAAGCTATTGGGGTCTGACGTTTACCACCCCTAGGCGAGATATGCGACATATCAGACGAACAGACCGGAATGTACGGTAAGTTTTACTGGTTGGATTCACAGGAGTGTGAGCGGGCTTGCTCGTCGATCTTCTGATCGCTCAATACCCGGGTGGCCGTTACGTTTAGCAGACCGCTTGCGTCTTGTGGGTGCTTGATATGATCATCATCTGCTGCCGGCGTATTGACGAGTCTTTAGAGTCCTACACAGAGGTTTCCTGGCTCAAGCGAAACGAAATAGGAGCGCATATGAGATATGTGCGGGACCGAGAATAATGCGTGTATGTGATACCGTATTCCGTTCTCGCGATGAATGTATCGATTAGTTGTATGTGATATAACCTAGTTATCGAATCGAGGTTTGATTCGATAAGCCGATACATTGGATATTAGTCGGTTATATGCGATATGACAGGATCGTTAAATCAAGTATTGATTTAATGATTTAATGCATAATTATATATTTGATATATTACTTTGCATTAACTAGTATTTGTTCACTTTAAAAGGATTTTCTCACTTGATGTGCACATTGTATATGTGATATATTTTTGTGCACTTGATTGTATCATGTTTGATGATACACGAATATTTGTGTGTATGATTGAACCATGGTTATGTAATGGTTAGGGTTTTCATTTTCTTAACTATTTCTTTCATTTATTTATTTATTCTTTTTTTGCAAAATTAGTCTTGGTGGCTTTCTTTGTTTACTTGTTGAAGCTTCATGAAGCTTTGAACAAGTCCACCATTTTTGTCTCATGCTTAACCCTAACCATAGTTTATTCTCTACACCTAACCATGTTTGTTATATGATAAGTATTCATTTTATTTTCTATTTTCAAAATACTTATCATATATTCTTTCTTCTTCTTCTTCTTAAAGATGATGAAAAGCTTGCTTCCATCATGGTGAAATGAGAAAAAGAGTGAGAAATCCAATTCTAAAGTGAACGCACTTCTTATTTCTTCATCCTCTACCACTTGCCAAGTAGTATAGGGTGTTTTCTTCACAAGTTTCATGACTTGGTGAAGTTGGAGTTTGATCTTGAGTTGCCTCGACGTAGATCATCTTCGGCATTGAAGTCGACGACCTAGCCCGATCAATTCTTCGATGAAACCGCTGCGAGAGTCCGGGATCCGAAGGGTACAGCGGAGGGTCATCAACACGGAGCTAGAGAGGTGGAGGACCGAATCTACAAAGGATGTAGTCACACTCCTTTAGCAATAAAGTAGTTTACTTGCTTGCGTCGCCTTTTTATCTAGTTAACGATCCGTATTAGGGTTTGTAGGCACATGAAATTTTTTAAATTGGCCATGTTTGATGATTTGTAGAACCTCTAGTGTGTGCCTGGGAACCCTACAGATTCCCCATCTCGATATTCCCACGACTAGGAACATTGAAGGATGTACTCATGGACTACCCAGGCCCCATTATTATGATCTGCATCATAGTCCTGCAAGTCGAGTACACATCCTAAATGCTTTATCAACATGTAACAGAGAGATAGAAAGTATACATGTTAAGATAAAGAGCAACCAGATAGCCTACTATCATGTCGAGCAAGAAAGTCCTACCTATATATGTCCCAGCATCCACTACAATATACATCTCATGTACAGCAATTGCCTCTAGGGCATACATATAACTAACAATCTCCCACTTGCACTAGGGCCATCTGTAGCAGTGGTTGTAGTATCTCATACTCAACCATCCCATAAAAGTCTCTCTCTCGCAAAAGGCCTTTGTGAGTGGTTCCGCCGTGTTGTCCTCTGAGTCTACTCTCCTAACCTCGATCACCCTGGAGATCTACTATCTCCATGATCAGGTGATGCTGCCTCAGAATATGTGTGGGTCACTGATGGGACCGGTGTTCCTGGGCCAAAGCCACACTTCCATTGTCACACAATGGTAGGAACCTAGTTCATCTCATGAACCAATATACACCCAAACTGCCTCTTTGGTAGTATCTTTGATGGCGATGTCACCAGCCTTTATCGTCTAGTTTGCCACGGTATCTAGCTTGGAACTCTTCCAACATACCGTCCCTCCACTGAGTGTAAAACAATGCCTGCGACTGACATTCAGTCGTCCTTAACACCCAGGAACTTTTCCAGTGATTCTCCCCAGGATCGATTGATACCATCTCACTACACCTAGTGAGAATCCTAATATCCATCTAGATCTATCGCATAGTTCCATAACCCAGGATTTAGGAGGTATCACTTTGATCCTATTTGGAGAATCCTTGTGATAAGAGGAGATTGACCGTGCGTAGCATAAGAAACTCTTTTCCCATCAAGAGTATGTTGTCCACGTACAATACGAGGATAACCACCTTACTCTCTACTACCTTTTTGTATGTACAAGGTTCATCTACTATTTTGATGAAGTCAAACTCTTTGACTACCACATCAAAACAGATGTTCCAACTCCGCGATGCCTTCTTTATTTTGTAAAGCAACTTGCACACGTTTTCGCTGCTCCCACTGTTTACGAAGCCCTCTGACTGTGTACTTATAGACGTTCTCTTCTAAATCAGTATTTAGAAAAATAGTCATGACACCCAACCACCAGATATCGTAGTCATGGTATGTATCAATGTTAAGTAGGATCCGGATGGACTTAAGCATAGCCACTGGAAAAAGGTTTCATCATTATCCACGCCTGGTCGATGACGAAAACCATTAACAAGTCTAGCTTTGAAAGTCTCAACTTTTCCATCTATACCAAGTAATCTTCTCAAGATATACTTGCTCCTGATGGGGATTCAACCCTTCAGATATAGCATCCAAAGTCCATACTTTATTGGTGTACATGGATTCCATCTCAGATCGCTAAGCATCCAGCCATTCTTACAGAGTCCCTACTCTTGATGGCCTGCTCGAGACTAGTTAGGTCATCATCTCATGATGCATTCCTCGCTCCCACTGTCATCGAGAAACCGAAGTATCTCTCAGGCGGATGAGGAACCCTACCAGATCAGTGGAGAGGCTGAGGTTCATCGGGGACTATTGAATCTTTTGGTTCTACCAAATCATCAGCTGCAGTTTATATAGCTGGAACTCTTTCCAGTTCTACCTTATGACCATTAATTTCTTCATAAGAAATTCCCTTTCATAAAGGTGGCATATTGAGAAACAAAACATCTTTTGTTCCTCGGTTTGGTAGAAGATATTCCCTTGCGTATGCTTAGGATATCCAACAAACTTCTACAGAACTGACTTTGCCTCGAGCTTGTCCGGATTATGCTTTTAGACATAGGCTGGACAACCCCAAATCTTAACAAACTTAAGATATGGGCTCTTCCCTTTCCACATCTCATATGAAGTGTTAGGCAACAGATTTGATCGGAACCTTATTCAATAGGTATGCAACTTCACAAGTGCATAACTCCCTAAAAGGAAATGGGAAACTCAGTAGTACTCATCATAGAGCGCACCATATCAAATAGGGTGTGATTGCTCCGCCCCGATACACCGACGTGCTGTGGTGTATGCGGAGGAATAATGCTGAGAGAGAATCACATTCTCCTTTAGAATAATCCAGGAATTCCGTGCTCAAGTATTCTCCTCCTTGATCTCATCAATGGACATAATACTTCTACCCGGTTTTGGTTCTCTTCTTCTATTTTATATTCTTTGAATTTCTCAAAAGTTTCAGACATGTGTTTCAACAGGAACATGTGTCCGAATCTTAAGAGATTCTTATTGAATGTAAAGAAGCATAAGGAACCATTCCTGGCATCTGCAGACAGGGGACCTTCATACATCACTATGTATCAGTCCCAAGAGTTCACTAACTCTTTCTCTGTTTCCAATAAACGGAGCTGTGGTCATCTTATCTCTGTGACATGACCGGCAAGTTTCACAAGATGTAAATTCATACTAATTTAAATATGCATCTAAATGTAACTTCAGCTAGTCGGGTCACATTGATATGACCTAGTCTACAAAACCTCAAAAAGGAATCGTTCATCTCTGAACTCGTCCTCTTGTGCGTGTTCTGTACGTTAAGAACTATTGTTTGATTTAGAACGTCTATGCTTTTAGATAACGTGCCTGAACCGATCAACTCTTGATATAGGAAATGTTCAAAACATTATCCAACAATACAAAATTATATCCATCTTTAATAAAAAGAGACTGATATGATGTTGTATATCAGGTTCGGTATCTAATAACATTCGTTCAGAGTCAATGTATTCTAGTAATACAGGGTGATAACTACCAACAGACTAGGCTGCAACCCTTGCACCGTTTCTATCTTATGAAACTTATCACCCGTTCTCAGTTCTCTACCTATCTGTAGCCTATGTAACAAATTACATATGTGGGATCCTGATCCGGTATCTCATACCCAGGACGTAAAGTATACTGAGAAACAGTTCTCTGTAATGAACACACCCGAAGAAGATGCATCATCATGCACTTTCTTCGTTTGGACGGCACGGGAATTCTGGTAATCCCCAATTTCCTGCTCTGTCTTATAACAATTATAAGTTGGAGCGGGACCAACGTTCCCCAGCTCAGTATAACAAGCGGGTTCGGTCAATACATCCATATTATTATCTTGATTAAGGCGTGACATGGTCCCTACCTGGAGAGAGAGAGAAGAAAACACTCTGCGTGCGCTCGTGCAAGATTAGATTGGTTATATATTTTATCTAATCAGGATGGCTCCCACTGTTTTTATCAAATCTTCCTTCAAACCCTATAAGGAAAGACTAGCCGGGATTAATTACACTCTACAAGTTCTCCAATCTATCAGCCAGGCCAGTGCCGGTACTTTGAAGGAGGTTCCCCGTGCTTTCGCACGGACCTAATTAAAATAAACCTCGTTTTCTCAGGGGCGTAACCCCGTTGACACCTTTCTAGACACCTACTTGATCGGCTAATTCTAAAGTGCGAAACTCTCCCAAGAGTAACAATTACTCGCAGTGGGTATCGGGATCCAACTATCTCATAGAAGGTATGCAATTTCATTGCAAATTTCAACACTTGAAACTCCCGATAAAGGTTTTTACCCCTAGCACTTATGACCTTAACTATGGTCAACAAATCATAAGCTCTAGTCAAGTTCTACCCGTCATTTCGTGATTAATTAGACCCACCCACATAACCCTTAACTAAGGTCAACAAAGTCACGCGACTGTCCTAACTAATCGCATCATATGCCGTGTAGGAAGACATCACTTAGCTACCGTACACTGTGCCTTGACTATGGTCAACAAACACAGCACAAATACTAAGTACTCTACTTCCTAAAATGACGGAGGGTTGCGGATGGTTTTTAAGAAAACCTTTAACGCTTTGAACTTGATCTCGCTGCAGAATCAAATGGTTTTAAATGGAGTGTTTTTGAGGCTTTTACTAGTTTCGCTAAAGAGCTCACTCCCGGTGAAGGGATCTCGGCTCTTTCCTCGTCGAATGAGGTGTAGGATATTCACAATACCACTATGCAAAGCAAGAACTATAAAAGCAATCAAAAGACAAACCGAAGGTTGTAGCTTCTGCTAGTTATTTCTAAAGAGGTCACTCCCGGTGAAGGGATCTCGGCTCTTTCCTTATCGAATAAGGTGCTGGATGTTCTACAAGGAACACCGCTATGCAAAGAAACAACTAGAGCTACCTAATTTTTGAATTTCGATTCCACAACATCATTTAGGTTTATTTTCTTTCATTAATCTCATTAATGAATGTCCCATCATTTAAGTCCACCTAAACATCACAGATAAATACAATGTACACTTATGCCATCCGCATTCGCCTCGATGTCCCGTCTGCACCGTTAGGTTAGGTGACTAACGGCAGAACGGGGCAGGGTTAGCGCGGGTGTAAAACATAAGCAACGTCTATATAATATATCATATATACTATATATAGTATCTATGTGAACATATCACATGATCACATGACAGATAACGCAGCAGAAAACAACATATGAAATATTGGATATACTAGGACGTCCGTATTTTATTTTGAGCCCCTATAAAACACGGATTCCACGGTCGTGATGAATAGCCAATCCCACAACGCTAGACCCATACGAGAGCGGCAAGCAACCCTACCAATTCTAGAGTTAGGAGACCTGGACTCGACTCCTCGAGATGGTCTCCCACAGGACCCTAGAACCCGGTTACTTGTGCTCCCCTCCTTGGGTCTATCCTAATGTGGAAAAGTAAATAATATACAATGGTGACATCATCCTCAGCCCGGAAGTGCCCCAATAAAAGAATATTACATACAATGAATGAAAAATGAAAAACACTCGTCTCACAAAAGAACCCCAGGCTATTCAAACACGACGATCCAATATAACATATCCAGCAACACATAACTGTTAGTTATGTATATTCCCTAGAGGCCATTGTTTTACATATGATGTATATTATGATGGATGCTTGGATATATACAGAGAGGACTTTCTTGCTCGTCATGATAGTATGCTATTTGGTTTCAATTTATCTTAACATGTTGACTTGTATTGGTTTACTGTCTTACTCTTACATGTTGATAAAGCCCTTAGGATCTGTACTCGACTACTGGGACTATGATGAGATCATACTAGTGGGGCCATAGTAGTCGATGAGTACATCCTATAACTGTTCCTAGTCGAGGGTATATCGAGACAGGGCATCGATACATCAGAGTAGACTAGCGTATATGCATCTTGACCCATATGATGGGCGTTGGATGATCCCATATCCATCGGTGTTTGACATCAGAGATGGTGTATGGGTGCTCAGTGGAGATTGGGTACACTGATGGACTCGCCGAGAACTCCCAGATAGTGATATACCACACGTCAGATGGCAGTTCTCCGGTGACACTGGTACAGGGTAGTCTGTAGACCCGAGATCGTCATAGAGTCTTGTGTGATTCCCACTGTGCTTTGATTTCCACCTTACCACGTCCAAGAGGGCATGCAAAACGGTGGCTTTGGGTACAGTCCCGAATCACATGGAGGCAATGAGCGATAGGAGGGGATTCGTCTCTTCCGGTATAGGGAGTTGATGTTGTGCTGTGTTTGATTGGCTATAACTGGAAGTCCCTGGCCAGGGCTGATATAGAGATATACTGGTAAGTGTTACTAGTAGTTTCTCGACCTGTTATGAGCCTCACATCAACACGACTTATCGGTTACTGGGGTCTGACGTATACCACCCCTAGACTTGATATGTGACATATCAGACGAACAGACCGGACTGTACGGGAGTGTTACTGATTGGATTCACAGGAGAACGGACAGGCTAGCTTATTGATCTTCTGATCGCTCAATACCTGGGTGGCTGTTACGTTTAGCTGACCGCTTGCAGCTTGTGGGTGTTTGATATGATCATCACCTGCTACCGGCGTATTGACGATTCTTTAGAGTCCTACACAGAGGTTTCTTGGCTCAGGAAAAACAGAGTAGAGGCACATATGTGATATGTGCAGGACCGAGGATAATGCGATATGAGATATCATATTATATTCTTGCGATATTTAGATATGAACCGGGTCATCGGATCAAGTGTTGATTCGATGAATCGGTACATGATATATTAGTCGTTTATATTCGATATAGCCGGATCGTTGGATCAAGTGTTGATTCGATGATTTAATGTATAATGATATATATGATATATTGTATTACATTATCTAATATTGGCTCGCTTTATTATTTCATTTTCACACCGGATTAATACATTGATATATATGCGATATATGTTAATTGTATTATTTTCTTTTGTTGCAAATATATAATATATATGTGATATATATTATTGTGACATGATATGATTTATTATGAAACATGTTTAAGGATGATAAAAAGGGATTAGGGTTTGATTAGGGTTAGCTCTTTCTTGCACTTTCTAGAAAGATTCTCTTTTGTCAAGTATGAGATATTATGGTTGATCCTTATCCTTAACCTAACCAAACCCTAACTCTAGTTTATTCTCTACAAAGTTTTAGCCTCTCATCCTTGACCATGGTTCCATAATCAATCATATACTCTTATCTACTATTCATCACAAAAGGAATTATCTCATTATTCTTTTCATTCTTCATCTTCCTCTCTCTTGAGTTTGAGAGAGAGTTCACTTGAGTTTTCTTTTGTGATGAATTATTGTGAGAAAATGATATAAAAAGAAAGCATAAATACTACTCCATCATCCTTATCTAATCTAGCCCATTAGATTAGGGTGTTCACCTCATTAGAGTGAGAGAAAGCTTGAGCTATTACAACTTCGACGTAGATCATCGGAGAAAAGGAATACTTCAAGCTAGCATGGATCGTTCGAGTCGTGGAGCCTCTCTTGAGTCCGGGAGATCGTGGATCGCGGCGAAGGGACTTCTACTCGGAGCTTATGAAGCGAAGGAGCGGACTACAAAGGTTGTAATCCCTCACACTTAGCTTTAAAGATGTTATCTTGCATGCTAAACCCTAATAATCTAGCAAAGATCCCGTATTTGGGTTGTTCGGCACATATAAAATTTTATTCAGGCATGTTTGATGGTTTATGAACCTTCACAAGAGTGCCTAGGAACCCTGCAGTGGTATCAGAGCCTAGCTAGAGCATTAGGCGACGTGTTTACGAAGTTAAAACTCTGATCGAACCCGAACCGACGAAAATGAACCTCTCTCTGGATATTTTTCAAAAATGCGATTTTTTCTGAATTAAAAATACCTGAAAAATACTTCAGACAAAAATAAGAATAAAAGTGCAATACGAGCCATTGATCCGTACAAACGACCGCGGAATCGCGGCCGTAACCTTCTTGGGCCGCGGTTCCGCGGCAGTACTGCTTGATGGGACAATTTTAATTTCACCATAATTTTTGTTTTTGATTCTTATACAGTTTCTGGTATTTTTATTTTGGCTCAAGGGTTAAGTGTTCTGGGGTTTATTTTGTAATCGTAGATTCGATCGGAAAATTTAAATTCGTTTATATTTCCGGATATTTAGAATCTGTTAAAATGTTCGAACGGATATCATTAACTCAATTTTTCCTGACACGAAAAAATTTCAACTGTTGAATCTTTTCTCGAGTTTAAACTTTCGCAAATGCGTGCAAGTTTTGTGGTGGACCCTCTAGAAGACAACAAACCTTAACTCGATTATGTGACCGTCTTGAACTGCCTTTTGAACCTTCGGGTTTAGGGCAGTACGGCGTGCCACATGTGAGGCGTTGGCTTGACCCTTCTACGGCTGGACCGCTACTACTGTGACACATTCCGGATTATTTGAACTCCGCTCAAGTGTTGAGCAATTTAGGAAATTTTGATTATCTGTTCGAAAAGTTTAATACTGTCTATTTATCTGGAATTTGATACAATATGTGGAATTCATAGAGTTAGGCATGAAATGCGAAGTATGTGATATTTTGGATTTACAATGTCTAAAGTAAATGTGGATTCCAAATATTGTAGTTTTACACTTTCTTTTCTGTGACCGTAAGTGTAGTATGTAGTGGTATTGCCGATTGTCGTTGCTATACATCGACGACGATCGGTGTATTCATACTTACTTACGTTGATGATATGAGATATTATGTGTTGCTGAGATATGATGTGCAGGATTGTCGCGATTGAATAGCCGGGGATTTTATGTGAGATGAGAGTTTTATATTTTCATTCATGTAAATTCAAATGTAATGTAATATTCTTTTATTTGGGGCACTTCCGGGTTGAGGTTGATGCCACCAGTGTTGTATATTATTTACTTTTCCGCATTAGGATGGACCCAAGGAGGGGAGCACAGGTGACCGGGTTCTGGGGTTCAGTGGGAGGCCATCTCGAGGAGTCGAGACCGGGTCTCCTAAACTCCAGAATTGGTAGGATCGCTTGCCGCTCTCGTAGGGGTCCAGGGTGTGGGCTTGGCTATTCATCGCGACTGTGGAATCCGTATTTTCTATTCTTGGCTAAATACTAAATACGGACGTCCTAGTATATCCCACATTATATCTATGTTTCTGCTGCGATATCTGTGATGTGATCATTTGATATGTTGTGATGGATACAGTATATAGTATATATGATATATTATATAGACGTTACTTATGTTTTACACCCGCACTAGCCCTGCCCTGCTCTGTCGTTAGTTACCTAACCTAACGGTGCACGAGGGGACATCGAGGCGAATGTGGATGGCATAAGTGTACGTCGTATTTATCTGTGATGCTTAGGAAGCATAAGCTGATAGGATTTTTTTATTAATGAGATTAATAAAATGAAAAGAAACCTAAAAGATGTTGTAGAATCAAAACTTTATAAAAAGGGTAGCTACAGTTTTGCTTTGCATAGTGGTATATATGATATACCCTGCACCTTATTCGATGAGGAAAGAGCCCAGATCCCTTCACCGGGAGCGACCTCTTTAGCGAAACTGGCAGATGCTACAAAACTCGGTTTGTCTTTTGATTGCTTTTAGAGTTTTGCTTTGCACAGTGATATATATGATATGTCCTGCACCTTATTCGATGAGAAAAGAGCCGAGATCCCTTCACCGGGAGTGACCTCTTTAGCAAAACCAATGAAAGCCTCAAAAACACTCCATTTCAAAATTTCACATGATTCTACGACGATATCAAGTTCATTACGCTCATGGTTTTCTTAAAAACCCGCGTAGCCCTCCGTCATTTCAGATAAGTACTACTTAGTATTCATGCTGCGGTAGTTTGGCCTCCGTCAAGGCGTAGTGTACGGTAGCTAACTAGTGCTTATCTGCCATCATATGATGCGATTGGATTAGGGTATTCGTACGGCGTAGTTTGGCCTCCGTCAAGGGTCGTACGGGTGGGTTTAATTCAATCAAGAAATGACGGGTTGAACTTGACTAGCGCCCTATGGGTAGTTTGGCCTCCGTCAAGGTCATGGGACGCTAGGGGTAAAAGCATTATCGGGAATTTCAAGTGTTGAAATTTGCAATGAGATTGCATACCTTCTATGAGATAGTTGGATCCCGATACCCACTGCGAGTAAGAGTTACTCCTGGAAGAGTTTTACACAGGACAATTAGTCGATCAAGTAGGTGTCTAGAAAAGTGTTAACGGGGTTATGCCTCTAGGAAAATGAGGTTTACTTTAATTAGGTCCGTGCGAAAGCACGGGGAACCTCCCTCAAGTACCGACACTGATCTGGCTGAAAGATTGACGAAATTGTAGGGTGTAATTAATCCCGGCTAATCTTACCTTTTTGGGTTTGAAGGTAGATTTGATAAAAACAGTGGGAGACATCCTGATTAGATAAGATAATGTTAGTTGTATGTATGCCCTAGAGGCCAGTATTGTACAGATGATGTATATTATATTGGATGCTTGGACATATATAGAGATGACTTTCTTGCTCGATATGATAGTATGCTATCTGGTTACTCTTTATCTTAACATGTACACTTGTCTCTTTAAACTGCCTTATAGTTACATGTTGATAAAGCCCTTAGGATGTGTACTTGACTACCTGGACTATGATGCAGATCATACTAGTGGGGACATGGTAGTCCATAAGTACATCCTTCAAGGTCCCTAGTCGTGGGTGTATCGAGACAGGGCATCGATATACCAGTGTAGACTAGCATATACGCTTCTCGACCTATAAGATGGGCGATGGATGATCCCATATCCATTGGTGTTTGACATCAGAGATGGTATACGGGTGCTCAGTGGAGGCTGGGTACACTGGACGGACTCGACGAGAACTCCCAGATGGTATTATACCTCACGTCAGATGGCAGTTCTCAGGTGACACTTGTACAGGTTAGTCTGTAGACCCGAGATCGTCATAGAGTCTTGTGTGATTCCCACTGTGCTTTGATCTCCACCTTACCACGTCCATGAGGGCGTGCAAAACGGTGGTCTTTGGGTACAGTCCCGAGTCACATGGAGGCAATGAGCGATAGGAGGGGTTTCGTCTCTCCCGGTATTGGGGGTTGATGTTGCGTTGTGCTCGATTGGCCGTAACAGGGAAGTCCCTGGCCAGGGCTGATCAGAGATTTGCTGGTAAGTGTTACCAGTAGTTTCTCGACCCGTTATGAGCCTCACATCGGCACGACTTATCGGTTATTGGGGTCTGACGTTTACCACCTCTAGACTTGATATGCGACGTATCAGACGAACAGACCGGACTGTACGGTAAGTGTTACTGGTTGGATTCACAGGAGTGTGAGCAGGCTAGCTCGTCGATCTTCTGATCGCTCAATACCTGGATGGCCATTACGTTTAGCAGACCGCTTGCGGCTTGTGGGTGCTTGATATGATCATCATTTGCTACCGGCGTATTGACGAGTCTTTAGAGTCCTACACAGAGGTTTCCTGGCTCAAGCGAAACGAAATAGGAGCGCATATGGGATATGTGCGGGACCGAGAATAATGCGTGTATGTGATACCGCATTTCATTCTCGCGATAAATGTTTCGATTTGTTATATTCGATATGACCTAGTTATCGAATCATTGATTCGATAAGTCGATACATTGGATACTAGTCGGTTATGTGCGACATGACCGGATCATTAAATCAAATGTTGATTTAATGATTTAATGTATAATTATATATTTGATATATTACTTTGCATTAGCTAGTATTGGTTCACTTTATATGGATTTTCTCACTCGATGTGCATGAAGTATATATGATATACTTTTGTGCACTACTTTGTGTCATGTTTAATGATACATGTAGTTTGGTGTTGTGTTGAGACTTAAACCATGGTTATGATAATAGTTAGGGTTTTTATTTATTTACTTATTTATTTATCTATTCTTTTTGATAAATAAATATATATGATAACAAAATGGTTTCTTTCATGAAGCTTCATGAAGCTTTGACTAAAGTGACTATTTTGTCATCATCCTTAACCCTAACCATTCTCATTTGACCATGGTTTATTCTCTACACTTAACCTAGGTTATAAGATGATAAGTGTTGATTTTATTATTCTTTTTTAAAAACACTTATCATATTCTTTCTTCTTCTTCATCTTCATCTTCAAGAAAAAAGCTTGATGCCATCAATGGCAACTTGAGCTAAAGTAAGAGAAATCCAATTCTAAAGTGAACCCACCTCCTATTTCTTCACCCTCTACCTCTTGCCAAGTTGTTTTGGGTGTTTTCTTCACAAGTTTCACAACTTTGTGAAGTCGGAGCTTGAACTTGTGATGCCTCGACGTAGATCGTCTTTGACACGAAGCCGACGACCTATTCCGCTCGTTTTCCCGATGAAGCCGACGAATGAGTCTAGGATTCGAAAAGGACAGCGAGAGGATGACTACGTGGAGCTAAGGAAGTGGATATCCGGATCTACAAAGGTTGTAGCATCTAACTTATAGTTAAGTAGTTAACTAGTTTACCGTTTCGCCTAGAAATCTAGCCGACGATCCGTATTAGGGTTTCTCGGCACCCATAAAATTTTAAATTGGCATGTTCGATACCTTGTGAGACCTCTATAGTGTGCCTAGGAACCCTACAGTGGTATCAGAGCCAAGCTATAGCCTTAGGCGAAGTCTAGACGGAGTTTGAAGTCCGAACGAACCCGAAACCCTAAAACCCATGAGCTCTCTGGACTTTTTCCAAAAATGGGGTTTTTTCCATATTAAAAATATGCAGAGAAATCAGCAGGAGATTGTAAGATTTACTGTGAAATTCGATGGTATAATTCAATTAAACTGCCGTGGTTCCGCGGCACGAGCACGGCTCGTGCGGCGGTTCCGCGGCCGTACGGCCCCACTGTTCAAAAATTTTACACAGTAATTCTTACTTTGTAGTGCTGGATTTTCTGGGAATTTTTAATATTTATTCAAGAGTTGAATTTTCTGGGATTGTTTTGGGGATTCGGTGTTTCGATCGGAGTATCAGATTTTGTCTATGTGGCTTTCCGGATAAATTTTAGAATATGTTAAAAAGTTCGACCGGATATAAATACCCAATTTTTCCCCTGTCGGGAAATTTCCAAGTGTTGGATTTTTCCGTAGTTTAACGACGTTCTAAGTAGTGCAAGTAACGTGATGGACCCTCTAGAAGACAACAAACCTTAACTCGATTATGTGACCGTCTTGAACTGCCCTTTGAACCTTCGGGTTTAGGGCAGTACGGCGTGCCACATGAGAGACGTTGGCTTGACCCTTCTACGGCTGGACCGTTGGTACTGAGGCACGAACTGAATGTTGTTAGACTTATTTCATGTGTTGAGCTGTATCGGGAAAACTTGGGTATTCGAATGTTCGATTGGAAAGTTTAACATTTTCTGTTTATCTGGAATGTGATACAATAATTGGAATTCACAAACAGTTATGAGATAACTGAATGAATGTTATAAATCTAGCGGTTTAGTTTCACTTGATATCGAAAAGATTTTTCGATAATGGGACTAAAATGCGGGGTTTATAACTGTTAGGCATATGATGTCTAAAGAGGTTGCGGATTCCAATTGTTGTAGTTTTACACTTTCTTTTCTGTGACCGTAAGTGTAGTATGTTTATATCGCTGGTTTCGTTGCTATACGTCAACGACAATTGGGGTATGCAAACTTACTTACGTTGATGACATGTGATGTTATGTGTTGCTGGATATGTTATATTGGATCGTCGTGTTTGAATAGCCGGGGGTTTTTATGTGAGATGAGTGTTTTTCATTTACATTCATGTAAAAACTTGTATGTAATATTCTTTTATTTGGGGCACTTCCAGGTAGCGGAAGTTGTCACCTTTTGTATATTATTTACTTTTCCGCATTAGGATAGACCCAAGGAGGGGAGCATAAGTAACCGGGTTCTGGGGTCCAGTGGGAGACCAACTCGAGGAGTCGAGTCCGGGTCTCCTAACCCTAGAATTGGCAGGGTTGCTTGCCGCTTTCGTAGGGGTCTAGGGGTGTGGGATTGGCTATTCATCACGACTGTGGAATCCGTGTTTTATACTGGCTCGTATTTGTTGGAGATAGTGCCCTCAGAGTCAATTATTAGGTCACAGGTACGTGATTGTAATGATTGATGGAAGACCTATCCCGGTAGGACAGTCTTACTCGAGATGATAGTATGCTATCTGGTTTACCTTTATCATCGTGTACTGTTTTAAGTGACCTGACACGTCGCTATTACACGTTGATAGAGCCCCTAGGATTCTTGCTTGACCACCAGCAGTATGAGGGCGATCATATAAGTGGGAGCTGGGGGTCTATAAGCATATCCTTAAAAGGTCCCTAGTCGTGAGAGTTTCGAGACAGGGCATCGATTCTCCTTTGTAGACTAGTGTATACAGTCGAGACCCAGACGAGGGGCGGTGGCCGGTCTCACAAGCCACTGGTGTCAGTTGGATCACCTAAGATGTATACAGGTGCTCATTGGGTTATGAGTACACCGGACAGGACTCGCCGGGAACATGCTAGTTGGTCATATACCAGACGTCAGATGGCAGTTCCCTGGTGACATGTGTGCAGGTTAGTTCATCGACCTGGGGATCCTCATTTGTCTCGTGTGAGTTCCCACTGTACTTTGATTACTACCCTACCACAGCTCAAAGGAGTCGTGCAAACAGGTTTTAGTTGGGTACAGTCCCGAGCCACATGGAGGCAGTGAGCGTATCTTCAGGGGTTCGTCTCTCCCGGTATTGGGGGTGAGGTCGTGCTGTGTCTAGGAGAGCCATTACACAAAGTCCTTGGCCAAGGCAAGGAGATTTACTGGTAGGTATTCCAGTAGTATCTCAGGGTGTTCTGGGCTACACTCCGACACGACTTGTACCGCTTTTGGGGGTCTGACTTTTACCAACCCCCTAGGCCCGCCATGCGATACTCATAGACGAACGGACCGGACTGCACGGATATTGTCACTGACAGGCTCAGTAGGGTTGTCAGGCTGAGTTCGCTCACAGACATCCCTTTTAGTCAGTACCTGGTAGCCCGTTACGTATTGGCTTATACCTCTGACGTGCTAGTGGTTAAATCCACAACCATGGTGTTGACGAGTCTTTAGAGTCCCCCACATTTAGTTACTCAGCTTTCGGGCGAAAGGTTGTAGAGGCCGTATGGAGATATGGCAAGGTCCGATCAGATACGTGCGGTATTGCACGGATCAGGATCGGACAGTTTGTACTATAGGCCGTATGGTTATATGGCAGGGTTCGATCAGATACGTGCGGTATTGCACGGATCAGGATCGAACAGATATCACTAGCCGGCTTTGGTATAAGCCGGATCCTAGTATAGTACGGTGTAGATTTTGTCTCATTGCATTTGTATTTCGGTCGGAATACAAATGCGGGTGTGTATGCACAGTATCGGGGTTTTCCTGTAATTTATTACGGGACCAGTTTTCTGGAGTTGCCAGTTTGCTTTCCGTTTCGGCCAATTTCCTTTGTTCCGTTCATTGGCCGAAGTTTGGTGGAGGAGGGCTTATTTGCATTGTTGCAAATAAGTATTTGTGGAGGGGGTCTTTGCTTTTTGTAGCATCATGATAGTCTTCATGATGGTGCACCATCCATTAACTTGCTTGACTTCATACTTCATGATGGCTTGACTTTGTTAGCATCATGGTTGTTGATGATGGTTGTGTGGAGTGTTGGCATTGCTTTGTGATCATGGTTGTGGTTTGATCTTTTGTTTTTTCATATCACTCCTTCACTCTCATTCACTCCCTCAATCATCTCTTGTGGCCGGCCAAGTCCTAGTGGGGCTGTCCAAATATTTTGAGGTGGGATTTTGCTTCATTTCATGTTGCAAAAATCCCACAAGTTCCATCTAAAAAGCTCCAAGTTCAATCCCTCCTCCAATGGCAATTCCACAACCCCAAGTGAGACATGGTTCTTCACACATTCTACAGCGAAGCTTGGGCACGTCGAGTAGCCGGCTTCGTGCCCGAGTTGCCTCGGTATTGAGGTGGGAGCCCGTAAACAAAGTAGGCGATGTGGTGCACTTCCGGCGACGAGGAGGAGACGGGACTTTTCCGCAGGAGATCGGGACCATGACGAAAAGACCGGAGGACTTGGATCGTCGGTATATCTCTAACCCATCTTCTAGTTAGCTTAGACTTGTTAATGGTTACGATCCGGGTGTTTAGTGCGCGGTGGTGCCGGTTTGCTAAGTCCGCAAAAATTTAAGTTTATCACCGCTTCCGCTATTGGCCGTCGGATTGACGGCCGGGGCGCCGCCGTGCACTTACAGTGGTATCAGAGCCTCGCCATTAACTTAGTCTAGCTTTGTGTAGTGTGTTTTTCTGTTTCGATCGATCGAATGTTCCAAAACTGCATTTTAGTTCGCATCAGTTTCTGTTGGAAATTTTTGGTGTCGAAAAATTTTTCAGGTTGTAAAATATTGATGTACTGGAAAATCTAAGAGCTCTGTAAAAATTCGACGAAGTAACTCCACCGTCGGAGCTCGGAACCGCCGCGAAAACCACCTTCCCGCCGCCCTTCCGCCGCGCACTGTGGAGATCACTTCACCAATTTTTTACAGAGCCCTTCTGGGCTTAAAATATGGGTTTTGGAATATTAAAATTGGGCCCAGGATTTCTGTGAGTGCTACAGTTTTGATTGGGGGCCCACTTGTTAATTTTTGATCGATCGGATATTTTAAACACATTTTTCACAGTATTTACATTATATCTGCGACCGTGAATGTCACTTGATCGGTAAATCCGGTCTAACTGCTATAGCCCGGTTAGACGGATTTGCGAACGTGACTTTCACGTTGATGTTCTATGTTTATGCTGTGATGTTGCGGATCGGTCGTGGGGGATAGCCTGGATGCAATGCTAGTACAGTTGTGATTGTATTATGTACATTTGATATTGCGGGGCGAGCGTCCGACATGTGGACTGCCGTCACTGCCTGATTGTATTATTATTTTGGGGCACGACCTGATTGCGGTCGATGTACCCGTTGTATGTATATTTTACTTTATGTACTAGGATTGCCCCGCGGAGGGGTGCACGGATAGCCGGGTTCTGGAGGGCAACAAGCCCGCATCTCATGGCATTGAGACGGAGGGGGCTTCACTCTAGGATTGGCGGGCTATTCGCCGCACTCGTAGGGGGTACAGGTTGACCCAGGAGGGGTGCCCAAGTTACCGGATTCCGTGAAGTGCTGGGTGGTCCATTCACGTTGCTGAAGGGGGCTGCCTCGCTTCAGGTTTTGGCGGGTGACTTGCCGCGCCCGTAGGGGTCTAGGTTTTCATTGCACAGGCTATCCACACGACCAGGGGAACGTCGGGTTTCAGCGGCTCTGTGAAACCCGGGGATCCCAGATATCTGTATTGTTTCTGTGATGCTGTACATTTCTGTGATGTTGCATTTTATTCACGCCTTGAGCGAATATAATATATTGGTATATATATTAGTAGATGTTGTATATGTTTTGCATCCGCGCTAGTCCAGTCCCCGCTCTGTCGTTAGTTAGCTAACCTAACGGGTAATAACGGGACCCAGTGGCGAATGCGGATGGCATATACGTACATCAGTATATTTTCGTTCTTTTTGGTGTGATCAATTGATGGGACTGCATTGATTCGGATCAATGCAAGTTTAAAAACAAACCTAATCTGATGTTGTTGGAACACTTTTCAAAAAGCTGTTATTGCAAGGACGTTCACTTTTGTTTTGCATCGTGGTATTCAGTTGGAATATCCTGCTCCTCAGTCGACGAGGCAAGGGCCGAGATCCCTTCACCGGGAGTGACCCCTTGGACAGAAGTTTGCGTCAGGGCATTAACTTCACTATAGCCGATTACTTTTGCTTTGCATCGCGGTATTCATTTGGAATATCCTGCACCCCATTCTACGGGGAAAGAGCCGAGATCCCTTCACCGGGAGTGACCTCTTTAGCAACGGTTTTCGTCACTGTATTTTCAAAAAGCTATCCGTTCCTTCAACGATATCAAGTTCATTACGTTAAAGGTTTTCACCAGAAACCATTCGTAGCCCTCCGTCGTTTCAGACGGGTAGCACGTAGTATTCATGCTATGTTTGTTGACCTTCGTCAAGGCATAGTGTATGGTAGCTGCTTGTTACCTTTCTGCTGCATAGATAGATGCGTTGGTTTGGGACAGTCGTATAGCCTTGTTGACCTTCGTCAAGGGCTTGTATGGGTGGATTCAAATTAACCTGGATAATGACGGGTAGAACTTGACATGTGACTTATGATTTGTTGACCTTCGCCAAGGTCATAAGAGCATGGGGCAGAAATCACGTCGGGGGTTTCAAAAGTACTGAAACTTGCCAGATATGCGCATACCTTCTGGAGTGTGATGGCGTGAGCGGATTCCGTCACGTTATCATGCAATGATAGTTGGATCCCGATTCCCACTGATGAGTTAGTTTACTCCTCGGGTAACCCCCGACTAATTCTTCTTTCAGGTTTGGAGGAGAATTTGAGGTACAGTGGGAGGTTTCCAGATTAGATAAATTGGTTACCATTCTGATCTAGGTTAGAGTGCACGCTGAGTGTTTTCTTTTCTCTCTCTCTCTTTGGCAGCGACCATTGACCCGACCCTAAGACTATGACTCAGTTACCAAGTTGACCGAACCTTCTTAACACTGGCTTTTGGATTGTCAGAGTTGCAAACCTCATTGCCACTCCTACTTTTACCCTTTTCTCCAGGACACCCCGTATTACTACGAACGTCCACTTCCATTGGACAAAACCATCGTATGGTTAGATACGAACTCGAAAGAATTTATTCGAGGATGGTTTCCGGTTCTGGAGAAAACGGATAGGATTATTCAGTTGTCTTTTCCTTTTACCCTCTCTCAGGTTATGAGTACTCCTTGGTTTAGGGGTAGTACACCTATTACGCAAATTGGATTGTCTTCTTCCAAACCTTAGGCTGGTGCCGACCGGTAGGGAATGAAGAAAACCAATTAGCATAACGATGGTGTGCAGAAGGTATTAAGTTCAGACAAAGCAAGGGATTAGTAAGAGGGCAAAGTAAATTGCAACAGATATTCACGACCAAACCAAATATTTCGTTACCACTCCCACATCACCTTTGTATTTCTCCAGGACACTCCGTATCACTACGAAGATCCACAGTTTATTTGGATACTCCATCGTATGGTTATATACGAACTCGAATGGAACTGGTTCCAGTTCGGGGATGGATTCTGGTTCAGGAGAAATAGGAATAAGGTTTATTCGGTTGTCTTTTATCTTCACCCTCTCCCATTGCGAGTGTTCCTAGGATTGGGACAGTACACCCATTATGCTTATTGGATAGTCTTCTTCCAAACCATAGGCTGGTGCCGAACGGTAGGGAAGGAAGAAAACCATTTGGCCTAAAAGGGTGTGCAGAAGGTAAAGACTAAAGACATATGAAGGGATTTGGAGAGGTGGCAAAGAACTATACGGTTACAGTTGTGAATCTGGAAGAGGCATTAATGGAAATACCAGGATACCCCATCGAAACATTTCAATGTTTCAGTTTCACTGTGTAATGTTAAAAGAAAACTGATTTCCCGATTAGATACTTACTCCAGGATATGTATTTACCAGGTTTGATTCTCACATCTGTATGGTTTTACAGATGATGAGTGGGAGTAGGTTATTGGGAATTGGGTGATCATCCTCATTATATCGGGATTCGTTGTAATCAGTGATATTTGAGGAAATCACCTGGGCTGTTTGCCGGTCGGCAAATGTTTGTTTTTGAATATCCGCTGTTATGCACCGATTTCAAATTGATATATCTGTACGTCTATTTTTATAGAGTGAGATATACCTTTCTGAAATTATGTCTACGACATTTACCTATATCAGTAGATGGTTAGGTAAGGAGCATTAAACAGCGGTGTAATTCTTCTTAACCATAAGTACAGTTTTCAATCTACGACACACAGTGAATGAGTTATCAGATTCAAGGGACTTATACAGAGTATTGTATGTTGTCCAGTGTCCATTAGGACAGAGGGGTTGGTCCTCGTACTATATTCAGTTTACTTATGACTTCTCTAGTTTTTAGACACGTGTTTCGTGGAAACGCAGGGTCTGAATTTTGAGAAGTTATAGGTATTTGAATAGAGTAGAGAACCAGGTATAGCAAGTATCGGGATTCTTCAAACTGATCGAAGATGTAGATACTTATGTATGGTATTCAGTTGATAGTAATGATAAAGAGAAATTGCTTCTCTTTCAGGTTATTCATAATTGGAAGCATTCCTAAGTTGAGTAACGCTGATCGGCCTCCTTCCATTTAGTAGACATGCACTGGAGACAGTTGCATAATTTGAATCTGGTTCAATTAAATCAGTGCCTCTGTTTCTATATTGGATATAGAACAGTTCATATCTTAACGGTGTTAAGGTACGGGGAGTTGTCCGGCTTATGACTAAAACCAGACACTGGACAACTCAAGGCACGTTTCTATAGTGGCTGTTTGTGGGTTGACCCAGGCTATGACGAGGGTTGACTTTCTACCATCTGGATGAACAATAGCAATATTGTTCTAGACTCGCCACAGTTTTATTAAAAATGGATTTTTTCAGAAAACAGTAGTGGGAGTATGGTAGAACTGGAAGTGATTCCAGAACCACAAACGATTACTGAAGATTTGATAAGGAACCTAAAGATTCAATCTGGATTGACATTCCATTGGCCACTCCGCAGATAAGGTGGGTAACTTCAGGCACCCGAGAGGCACTACGGTAGCCTCAAGGACGGTGACAGGGAAGTTCTTGTTTACCCACAATTGCCATTGCTGTTGTTCCAGGTTACGAGACCCGGCGGGAGGATGAGTATAGCGTCGTTCTAAACCAGTTTTAGAAGTGTACGTCTATATGACTCTGCCAGAGGGTTGTCGTAGTCAATGGGAGCAGCGGAAGCATTGGTGGACAGGTGGCTTATGTCTATTTATAGACTAAAGCAGATACAGCGGAGAAAGATCATCTATTTCTGACATGACAGTCATAGGTTTGACTTCATCAGAATAGGGGATGGATCTGTTGAGAAGGTAGTAGGGTGTGATATCCTGGTATTTGGATGATATACACTGAGTAGAAAAGAAACTCCTACACTACGATCGGTTATACTTTGGTCGTCACACAGTTGTTTCTCCACAAAGGAAATGGATTTTATATCAGACATACTGGTTACTAGATCTATGGTTTTAGATCTAGATTTGGGTGGTTTCCCAATCAGGGTACTTGACAGCATTCTAAGAGTATTTAGGATGGACGACTCCTGGCACGGTAGTGTACCTGCAGGTAATGGAGTCACCCTCTCCAAAGGTGTCTTACAGACTAAAGGGGAGAGGGACGGGCATGATTGACAGATCACTTGCTCAGGCAATTGAGTCAATCGTGAGATGTCGAGTACCACACCAGATGTTGTTCTTGCACTAGATGCAATGAGTTGACATTAATCCAATCCTGGAGAAACAGTCGGAAGCAGTTTTAGAACATAAGTGGATGTTCTAGGGAGATGATAACGACAGCCTCATTCAGGAGACAGTTATCATTCCAGGCTTCCAAGGTGACATGGACGACAAGGAGGTTGTCAGAGTTATAGTTTTCCTTCTGATGAGGGGCAGTATTTTGGACAGGTGGTCCAAGGCAATACTGAGGGTGGCATGGCGCAGGATACTGATTAAGTTCAGTTGACGATACAGTCTAAGAAGTTTGGATTTGGAGTTCATTTATGAGTTATGTCCCATCAGACATCCAGACACATTCTAAGACAGGTATTGCTCATTTCGGGAGATGGGTTTCTCCGCGAACTTGAGATATAGAGAGACATAGAAAGAAACAACAAAGCGGATCCACTCACTGAGGCTATTCTTCGAACGCAATAGTTTCGCAAACGAGCTTTGTGAGACTGACTAGTAGAGGAGTTGGGTGTTCGGTATCACACAGGCTGTGAGTATGCGACATCGCAATAATTAGCCTTGAGTGCAAGTGGGAGATTATTGGAGATAGTGCCCTCAGAGTCAATTATTAGGTCACAGGTACGTGATTGTAATGATTGATGGAAGACCTATCCCGGTAGGACAGTCTTACTCGAGATGATAGTATGCTATCTGGTTTACCTTTATCATCGTGTACTGTTTTATGTGACCTGACACGTCGCTATTACACGTTGATAGAGCCCCTAGGATTCTTGCTTGACCACCAGCAGTATGAGGGCGATCATATAAGTGGGAGCTGGGGGTCTATAAGCATATCCTTAAAAGGTCCCTAGTCGTGAGAGTTTCGAGACAGGGCATCGATTCTCCTTTGTAGACTAGTGTATACAGTCGAGACCCCGACGAGGGGCGGTGGCCGGTCTCACAAGCCACTGGTGTCAGTTGGATCACCTAAGATGTATACAGGTGCTCATTGGGTTATGAGTACACCGGACAGGACTCGCCGGGAACATGCTAGTTGGTCATATACCAGACGTCAGATGGCAGTTCCCTAGTGACATGTGTGCAGGTTAGTTCATCGACCTGGGGATCCTCATTTGTCTCGTGTGAGTTCCCACTGTACTTTGATTACTACCCTACCACGGCTCAAAGGAGTCGTGCAAACAGGTTTTAGTTGGGTACAGTCCCGAGCCACATGGAGGCAGTGAGCGTATCTTCAGGGGTTCGTCTCTCCCGGTATTGGGGGTGAGGTCGTGCTGTGTCTAGGAGAGCCATTACACAAAGTCCTTGGCCAAGGCAAGGAGATTTACTGGTAGGTATTCCAGTAGTATCTCAGGGTGTTCTAGGCTACACTCCGACACGACTTGTACCGCTTTTGGGGGTCTGACTTTTACCAACCCCCTAGGCCCGCCATGCGATACTCACAGACGAACGGACCGGACTGCACGGATATTGTCACTGACAGGCTCAGTAGGGTTGTCAGGCTGAGTTCGCTCACAGACATCCCTTTTAGTCAGTACCTGGTAGCCCGTTACGTATTGGCTTATACCTCTGACGTGCTAGTGGTTAAATCCACAACCATGGTGTTGACGAGTCTTTAGAGTCCCCCACATTTAGTTACTCAGCTTTTGGGCGAAAGGTTGTAGAGGCCGTATGGAGATATGGCAAGGTCCGATCAGATACGTGCGGTATTGCACGGATCAGGATCGGACAGTTTGTACTATAGGCCGTATGGTTATATGGCAGGGTTCGATCAGATACGTGCGGTATTGCACGGATCAGGATCGAACAGATATCACTAGCCGGCTTTGGTATAAGCCGGATCCTAGTATAGTACGGTGTAGATTTTGTCTCATTGCATTTGTATTTCGGTCGGAATACAAATGCGGGTGTGTATGCACAGTATCGGGGTTTTCCTGTAATTTATTACGGGACCAGTTTTCTGGAGTTGCCAGTTTGCTTTCCGTTTCGGCCAATTTCCTTTGTTCCGTTCATTGGCCGAAGTTTGGTGGAGGAGGGCTTATTTGCATTGTTGCAAATAAGTATTTGTGGAGGGGGTCTTTGCTTTTTGTAGCATCATGATAGTCTTCATGATGGTGCACCATCCATTAACTTGCTTGACTTCATACTTCATGATGGCTTGACTTTGTTAGCATCATGGTTGTTGATGATGGTTGTGTGGAGTGTTGGCATTGCTTTGTGATCATGGTTGTGGTTTGATCTTTTGTTTTTTCATATCACTCCTTCACTCTCATTCACTCCCTCAATCATCTCTTGTGGCCGGCCAAGTCCTAGTGGGGCTGTCCAAATATTTTGAGGTGGGATTTTGCTTCATTTCATGTTGCAAAAATCCCACAAGTTCCATCTAAAAAGCTCCAAGTTCAATCCCTCCTCCAATGGCAATTCCACAACCCCAAGTGAGACATGGTTCTTCACACATTCTACAGCGAAGCTTGGGCACGTCGAGTAGCCGGCTTCGTGCCCGAGTTGCCTCGGTATTGAGGTGGGAGCCCGTAAACAAAGTAGGCGATGTGGTGCACTTCCGGCGACGAGGAGGAGACGGGACTTTTCCGCAGGAGATCGGGACCATGACGAAAAGACCGGAGGACTTGGATCGTCGGTATATCTCTAACCCATCTTCTAGTTAGCTTAGACTTATTAATGGTTACGATCCGGGTGTTTAGTGCGCGGTGGTGCCGGTTTGCTAAGTCCGCAAAAATTTAAGTTTATCACCGCTTCCGCTATTGGCCGTCGGATTGACGGCCGGGGCGCCGCCGTGCACTTACAGTATTGAAAACACGGACGTCCTAGTATATCCAATATTTCATATGTTTCTTCTGCTGCGATATCTGTGATGTGATCATGTGATGTTCTGTGATGGATACAGTATATAGTATATATGATATATTATATAGACGTTACTTATGTTTTACACCCGCGCTAGCCCTGCCCTGCTCTGTCGTTAGTTACCTAACCTAACGGTGCACGAGGGGACATCGAGGCGAATGCGGATGGCATAAGTATACGTCATATCTATCTGTGATGTTTAGGTATTTAAATGATGGGACTTCATTAATGTGATTAATGAAAGATAAGAAACCTAAGATGTTGTGGAATCGAATTTTAAAATAAAACAGGTAGCTACAGTTCTTGGTTTGCATAGCGGTATATATGATATACCCTGCACCTTATTCGATGAGGAAAGGACCGAGATCCCTTCACCGGGAGTGACTCCTTTAGCAGTAACTGGCAGATGCTACACACTCGGTTTGGTTTTGATTGCTTTTAAGAGTTTTTTGCTTTGCACAGTGATATATATGATATATCCCGCACCTCATTCGACGAGGAAAGGACCGAGATCCCTTCACCGAGAGTGACTCCTTTAGCAAAACTAGAAAAGCCTCAAAATCACTCCATTTCAAAACTTCATTTGATTCTACAACGATATCAAGTTCATTACGCTCATGGTTTTATGAAAACCTGCGTAGCCCTCCGTCATTTCAGATAAGTACTACTTAGTATTCGTGCTACGGTAGTTTGGCATTCGTCAAGGCGTAGTGTACGGTAGCTAACTAGTATTTATCTGCTTATGCATATGATGCAGATTGGATTAGGGTATTCGTACGGCGTTGTTTGGCATTCGTCAAGGGTCGTGCGGGTGGGTTCAATTCAATCAAGAAATGTACGGGTTGAACTTGACTAGTGGACTATGGGTTGTTTGGCATTCGTCAAGGTCATAGAACACTAGGGGTAAAATATTATCGGTAATTTCAAGTGTTGAAATTTGCAATGAGATTGCATACCTTCAATGAGATAGTTGGATCCCGATACCCACTGCGAGTAAGAGTTACTCCTGGGAGAGTTTTACACATTACAATTAGCCGATCAAGTAGGTGTCTAGAAAGGTGTTAACGAGGTTACGCCTCTGGGAAAACGAGGTTTACATTAATTAGGTTCGTGCGAAAGCACGGGGGACCTCCCTCAAAGTACCGACACTGGCCTGGCTGAAAGATTGGCGAACTTGTAGTGTGTAATTAATCCCGGCTAGTCTTTCCTTTTAGTGTTTGAAGGAAGATTTGATAAAAACTGTGGGAGCCATCCTGATTAGATAAGATAATAACCAATCTGATCTTGCACAAGCATACGCTAAAGTGTTTTCTTCTCTCTCTCTCCAGGTAGCGACCAGTTCATGCCTTAATCAAGATAATAATATGGATGTATTGACCGAACCCGCATGTTATACTGTGCAGGGGAACGTTGAACCCGTTCTATCTTATAAGTGTTATAAGAATGAACAGGAAACAGGAGAATATCTGGATTCTCACACCGCCCAAACGGAGAACATGCATGTTGATGCATCATCTTCGGGTGTGTTTGTCATTGAGAACTGTTTCTCAGTTCACCCTACGTCCTAAGTATTAGATACCGGATCAGGATCCCACATATGTAAGATGTTACATGGGCTGCGAAAAGGTAGAGAACTGGGAAAAGGTGATCATTCCGTTCAAGTAGGAAACGGTGCAAATGTTGCAGCCAAAGCAGTTGGCGAATATCACCTTGTATTACCAAGTGGTGATACAATAATTCTGAATGAGTGCTATTATATACCAAACATGATGTGCAACATTATATCAGTTTCTTTATTGAGTAAAGAAGGATATAATTTTGTAGTAAAGGAAAATGTTATGAACATATTCCTAGATCAAAAGTTGATTGCATCAGGCTCGCTACATAATGGCATATTCATTCTAAATCAAAATACAGTCCTCAATATACAAAACACACATAAGAGGAAGAGTTCAGAAAAGAACCAATCCTTCTTGTGGCATTGTAGACTTGGTCATATCAATGCGACACGACTGGCTAAGTTACATAAGGATGGTTATTTGAATCCGTTCGAATTATCATCTTATGATACTTGCCATTCATGTCTGAAAGGAAAAATGACCAAAGCTCCGTTTAGTGGACACGGAGAAAGAGTTACTGAACTCTTAGGACTGGTACATAGTGATGTATGCTGTCCCATGTCTACCCTTGCCAGGAACGGTTCTTCCTACTTCATTACATTCACTGACGATCTCTCTAGATACGGGCATGTGTTCCTATTGAAACACAAGTCTGAAGCTTTTGAGAAATTCAGAGAATATAAGCACGAAATAGAGAACCAAACGGGCAAAAGTATTAAGATCCTTCGATCTGATCGAGGAGGAGAATACTTAAGAAATGAGTTCCAAGATTATCTAAAAGAGAATGGGATTCTCTCTCAGCTTACTCCACCTTATACACCACAGCACAACGGTGTATCGGAACGAAGGAATCGCATCCTATTAGATATGGTGTGTTCAATGATGAGTACAGCTGAGTTACCTATTTCCTTCTGGGAGTATGCGCTTGAGACAGCCATACACCTATTGAATATGGTTCCTACCAAATCAGTGCCTACCACTCCATATGAGATATGGAAAGGGAAGAGACCATCTCTTAAGTATGTTAAGATATGGGGTTGTCCAGCCTATGTCAAAAGACAAAATCCGGACAAACTCGAGGCAAGATCTGTCTTATGTAAGTTTGTAGGATATCCCAAATATTCACAAGGGTATATCTTCTACCACCCCGAGGAACAAAGGGTGTTTGTTTCTCGACATGCCACTTTCTTAGAAAAAGGTTTTCTTATGAAACAGATTAGTGGCATTGAGGTAGAACTGGAAGAGGTTCCAGCAACACAAACTGCAACAGAAGACTTGGTAGAACCAGAGGATTCAGTAGAACTCGACGAACCCCAGCCTCTCCACCGATTTAGTAGGGTATCTCGTCCACCTGAGAGATACTACGGTTTTCTCATTGACGGTGGAAGCGAGGATTGCATCATGGAGGATGATGACCCAACTAGCTTCGAACAGGCCATCACGAGTAGGGACTCGGTAAAATGGCTGGATGCTATGCGGTCCGAGATGGAATCCATGTACACCAACAAAGTCTGGACTTTGGAAGTTGCTCCTGAAGGGGTAAAACCCATTGGGAGCAAGTGGATCTTCAAGAAGAAACTTGGTGTAGATGGGAAAGTGGAGACTTTCAAAGCTAGACTTGTAGCAAAGGGTTTTCGTCAAAGACCAGGTGTGGACTATGACGAGACCTTTTCTCCAGTGGCTATGCTTAAATCCATCCGGATCATGCTTGCCATCGCTGCATATTATGATTACGAAATCTGGCAAATGGATGTTAAGACCGCCTTTCTAAACGGTGATTTAGAAGAGTGCGTGTACATGACTCAGCCAGAGGGCTTCGTAGACAGTGGGAGCAGTGGGAAGGTGTGCAAGCTGCTTAAATCCATTTATGGATTAAAGCAAGCATCGCGGAGTTGGAACATCTGCTTTGATGTCGTTATCAAAGAGTTTGATTTCGTCAAAAACCCAGATGAACCTTGTATTTACAAGAAGGTGGTGGGGAGTAAGGTTGTCTTCCTCGTATTGTACGTGGACGACATACTCTTGATAGGAAATGATATTCCTATGCTGCAATCGGTCAAGCTCTTCTTATCACAAAGATTCTCAATGAAAGATCTTGGTGATGCCTCCTGCATATTGGGGATCAGGATCTATAGAGATAGATCCAAACGGATACTGGGATTGTCCCAATCCAGGTATATTGACACCATACTAAAGAGGTTTAGTATGGAAGAATCCAAGCGTGGGAACTTACCCACGATCTCTAGAGTCACTCTCTCCAAAGAGATGTCTCCCAAGACTGATTTGGAGAGAGCTCGCATGCAAGGGATACCCTATGCTTCAGCTGTAGGCTCTATCATGTATGCGATGCTATGTACCAGACCCGATGTTGCATACTCACTAAGTGTAGTGAGCAGGTATCAGGCTGATCCTGGAGAGAGTCACTGGACAGCTGTGAAGAGCATTCTCAAGTACTTACGAAGGACTAGAGATATGTTCTTGGTGTATGGTAACGGAGAACTCCAACTGGAGTCCATTACCGATTCGAGCTTCCAGAGTGATAAGGACGACTCTAAGTCGCAGTCGGGCTTTGTCTTTACCCTTTACGGAGGGGCGGTTAGCTGGAAGAGTTCCAAGCAGGAAACCGTGGCAGACTCGACGATGGAGGCTGAATACATCGCTGCCAACGATGTTGCCAAAGAGGCTGTCTGGATCAAGAAGTTCATTACTGAACTTGGAGTGGTTCCATCCATTGAGCATCCAATACCTTTGAATTGCGATAACAAAGGAGCGGTGGCTTTGGCCAAGGAACCCAGGTCCCATCAGCGATCCAGGCATATTCTGAGGCGGTATCACCTGATCCGGGAGATAGTTGATCGCCGGGAGATCGAGGTCTGGAGGGTTGACACGAAGAACAACACGGCGGATCCACTCACGAAGGCCATTCCCCAGATACAGTTTGAGAGACTCTTCGGGATGCTCGGTATGCGATACTACAGCAGCTGGCCCTAGTGCAAGTGGGAGATTGTTAGTTGTATGTATGCCCTAGAGGCCAGTATTGTACAGATGATGTATATTATATTGGATGCTTGGACATATATAGAGATGACTTTCTTGCTCGATATGATAGTATGCTATCCGGTTACTCTTTATCTTAACATGTACACTTGTCTCTTTAAACTGCCTTATAGTTACATGTTGATAAAGCCCTTAGGATGTGTACTTGACTACCTGGACTATGATGCAGATCATACTAGTGGGGACATGGTAGTCCATAAGTACATCCTTCAAGGTCCCTAGTCGTGGGTGTATCGAGACAGGGCATCGATATACCAGTGTAGACTAGCGTATACACTTCTCGACCCATGAGATGGGCGATGGATGATCCCATATCCATTGGTGTTTGACATCAGAGATGGTATACGGGTGCTCAGTGGAGACTGGGTACACTGGACGGACTCGACGAGAACTCCCAGATGGTATTATACCTCACGTCAGATGGCAGTTCTCAGGTGACACTTGTACAGGTTAGTCTGTAGACCCGAGATCATCATAGAGTCTTGTGTGATTCCCACTGTGCTTTGATCTCCACCTTACCACGTCCATGAGGGCGTGCAAAACTGTGGTCTTTGGGTACAGTCCCGAGTCACATGGAGGCAATGAGCGATAGTAAGGGTTTCGTCTCTCCCGGTATTGGGGGTTGATGTTGCGCTGTGCTCGATTGGCCGTAACCGGGAAGTCCCTGGCCAGGGCTGATCAGAGATTTGCTGGTAAGTGTTACCAGTAGTTTCTCGACCCGTTATGAGCCTCACATCGGCACGACTTATCGGTTATTGGGGTCTGACGTTTACCACCCCTAGACTTGATATGCGATGTATCAGACGAACAGACCGGACTGTACGGTAAGTGTTACTGGTTGGATTCACAGGAGTGTGAGCGGGCTAGCTCGTCGATCTTCTGATCGCTCAATACCTGGATGGCCGTTACGTTTAGCAGACCGCTTGCGGCTTGTGGGTGCTTGATATGATCATCATCTGCTACCGGCGTATTGACGAGTCTTTAGAGTCCTACACAGAGGTTTCCTGGCTCAAGCGAAACGAAATAGGAGCGCATATGGGATATGTGCGGGACCGAGAATAATGCGTGTATGTGATACCGCATTTCATTCTCGCGATAAATGTTTCGATTTGTTATATTCGATATGACCTAGTTATCGAATCATTGATTCGATAAGTCGATACATTGGATACTAGTCGGTTATGTGCGACGTGACCGGATCATTGAATCAAATGTTGATTTAATGATTTAATGTATAATTATATATTTGATATATTACTTTGCATTAGCTAGTATTGGTTCACTTTATATGGATTTTCTCACTCGATGTGCATGAAGTATATATGATATACTTTTGTGCACTACTTTGTGTCATGTTTGATGATACATGTAGTTTGGTGTTGTGTTGAGACTTAAACCATGGTTATGATAATAGTTAGGGTTTTTATTTATTTACTTATTTATTTATCTATTCTTTTTGATAAATAAATATATATGATAACAAAATGGTTTCTTTCATGAAGCTTGATGAAGCTTCATGAAGTTTTGACTAAAGTGACTATTTTGTCGTCATCCTTAACCCTAACCATTCTCATTTGACCATGGTTTATTCTCTACACTTAACCTAGGTTAGAAGATGATAAGTGTTGATTTTATTATTCTTTTTTAAAAACACTTATCATATTCTTTCTTCTTCTTCATCTTCATCTTCAAGAAAAAAGCTTGATGCCATCAATGGCAACTTGAGCTAAAGTGAGAGAAATCCAATTCTAAAGTGAACCCATCTCCTATTTCTTCACCCTCTACCTCTTGCCAAGTTGTTTTGGGTGTTTTCTTCACAAGTTTCACAACTTTGTGAAGTCGGAGCTTGAACTTGTGATGCCTCGACGTAGATCGTCTTTGACACGAAGCCGACGACCTATTCCGCTCGTTTTCCCGATGAAGCCGACGAATGAGTCTAGGATTCAAAAAGGACAGCGAGAGGATGACTACGCGGAGCTAAGGAAGTGGATATCCGGATCTACAAAGGTTGTAGCATCTAACTTATAGTTAAGTAGTTAACTAGTTTACCGTTTCGCCTAGAAATCTAGCCGACGATCCGTATTAGGGTTTCTCGGCACCCATAAAATTTTAAATTGGCATGTTCAATGCCTTGTGAGACCTCTATAGTGTGCCTAGGAACCCTACAGATAATAACCAATCTAATCTTGCAAGAGCATACGCTAAAGTGTTTTCTTCTCTCTCTCTCCAGGTACCGACCATGCAAGCCATAATCAAGATAATAATATGGATGTATTGACTGAACCCGCTTATTATACTGAGCAGGGGAACGTTGGACCCGTTCTTTCTTATAAGAGTTATAAGACTGATCAGGAAACAGGAGAATATCTGGATTCTCACGCCGCCCAAAAGAACATGCATGTTGATGCATCTTCTTCAGGTGTGTTAGTTATTGAGAACTGTTTCTCAGTTCACCCTACGTCCTGGGTATTAGAGACCGAATCAGGATCCCACATATGTAAATTGGTACATGGGCTACGAAAAGGTAGAGAACTGGGAAAAGGTGATCATTCCGTTCAAGTAGGGAACGGTGCAAATGTTGCATCCAAAGCAGTTGGCGAATATCACCTAGTATTACCAAATGGTGATACACTGATTCTGAATGAGTGCTATTATATACCGAACATGATGTGCAACATTATATCAGTTTCTTTATTAAGTAAAGAAGGTTATAATTTTTTAGTACAGGATAATGTTATGAACATATTCCTAGATCAAAAGTTGATTGCATCAGGCTCGTTACATAATGGCATATTCATTCTAAATCAGAATACAGTCCTCAATATACAAAACACACACAAGAGGAAAAGTTCAGAAATGAACGAATTCTTCTTGTGGCATTGTAGACTTGGTCATATCAATGCGATACGACTGGCTCAGTTACATAAGGATGGTTATTTGAATCCATTCGAATTATCATCTTATGATACTTGCCATTCATGTCTCAAAGGAAAAATGACCAAAGCTCCGTTTAGTGGACACGGAGAAAGAGTTACAGAACTCTTAGGACTGGTACATAGTGATGTATGCGGTCCCATGTCTACGCATGCCAGGAACGGTTCTTCCTACTTCATTACATTCACTGACGATCTCTCAAGATTTGGATATGTATTCCTGATGAAACACAAGTCTGAAGCTTTTGAGAAATTCAGAGAATATAAGCACGAAGTAGAGAATCAAACGGGCAAGAGTATTGAGATTCTTCGATCTGATCGAGGAGGTCAATTCTTAAGCAATGAATTCCTTGATTATCTAAAAGAGAATGGGATTCTCTCTCAGCTTACTCCTCCTTATAAACCACAGCACAACGGTGTATCGGAACGAAGAAATCGCACTCTATTAGATATGGTGCGATCTATGATGAGCACTGCTGAGTTACCTATTTCCTTCTGGGGATATGCACTGGAGACAGCTGCATACCTATTGAATAGAGTTCCAACCAAATCTGTGCCTACCACTCCATATGAGATATGGAATGGTAAAAGACCATGTCTTAATTTTATTCAGATATGGGGTTGTCCGGCCTATGTTAAAACACACAATCCGGACAAGCTCGAGGCAAGGTCTGTCCTATGTAAGTTTATTGGATATACCAAACATTCGCGAGGGTATATCTTCTACCACTCCGAGGAACAAAAGGTGTTTGTTTCTCGACATGCCACTTTCTTAGAAAAAGGTTTTCTTATGAAACAGATTAGTGGCATTGAGGTAGAACTGGAGGAAGTTCCAGCAGAACAAACTACAACAGATGATTTGGTAGAACCAGAGGATTCAGTAGTACCCGACGAACCCCAGCATCTCCGCCGATCTAGCAGGGTTTCTCATCCACCTAAGAGATACTACGGTTTTCTCATTGATGGTGGAAGCGAGGATTGCATCATGGGAGATGATGACCCGACTAGTTTCGAGCAGGCCATCATGAGTGGTGACTCTGTAAAATGGCTGGATGCAATGCGATCTGAGATGGAATCCATGTACACCAATAAAGTATGAATTTTGGAAAATGCTCCTGAAGGGGTAAAACCCATTGGGAGCAAGTGGATTTTTAAAAGGAAATTTGGTGTAGATGGAAAAGTTGAGACTTTCAAAGCTAGACTTGTAGCAAAGGGTTTTCGTCAATGACCAGGTGTGGATTATGACGAAACCTTTTCTCCAGTGGCTATGCTTAAGTCCATCCGGATCTTACTTGCCATTGCTGCATACTATGACTACGAAATCTGGCAAATGGATGTTAAGACCGCCTTTCTAAATGGTAATTTAGAAGAGTGCGTGTACATGACTCAGCCAGAGGGCTTCGTAGATAGTGGGAGCCGCGGAAAGGTGTGCAAGCTGCTTAAATCTATTTATGGGTTAAAGCAAGCATCGCGGAGTTGGAACATCTGTTTTGATGTAGTAGTCAAAGAGTTTGACTTCATCAAAAACATAGATGAACCTTGTATCTATAAGAAGGTAGCAGAGAGTAAGGTTGTCTTCCTCGTATTGTACGTGGATGACATACTCTTGATAGGAAATGATATTCCTATGCTGCAATCAGTCAAGCTCTTCTTATCACAAAGATTCTCAATGAAAGATCTAGGTGATGCCTCATGCATATTGGGGATTAGGATCTATAGAGATAGATCCAAACGGATATTGGGATTGTCCCAATCCAGGTACATTGACACCATACTAAAGAGGTTTAGTATGGAAGAATCCAAGCGTGGGAACCAACCCATGATCTCTAGACTCACTCTCTCCAAAGAGGTGTCTCCCAAGACTGATTTGGAGAGAGCTCGCATGCAAGGGATACCCTATGCTTCGGCAGTAGGCTCTATCATGTATGCGATGCTATGTACCAGACCCGATATAGCATACTCACTAAGTGTAGTGAGCCGGTATCAACCAGATCCTGGAGACAGTCACTGGACAGCTGTGAAGAACATTCTCAAGTACTTGCGAAGGACTAGAGACATGTTCTTGGTGTATGGTAACGGAGAACTCCGGGTGGAGTCCTTTACCGATTCCAGCTTCCAAAGTGATAAGGACGACTCTAAGTCGCACTCGGGATTTGTCTTTACCCTCAATGGAGGGGCGGTATGTTGGAAGAGTTCCAAACAGGATACCGTTAAAAACTCGACGATGGAGGCTGAATACATCGCTGCCAACGATGCTGCCAAAGAGGCTGTCTGGATGGAGAAGTTCATCACTGAACTTGGTGTGGTTCCATCCATTGAATATCCAATACCTTTGTATTGCGATAACAATGGAGTTGTGGCTTTGGCCAAGGAACCCAAGTCCCATCAGAAGTCCAGACATATTCTGAGGCGGTATCACCTGATCAGGGAGATAGTTGATCGCCGGGAGATCGAGGTCAGGAGAGTAGATACGAAGGACAACACTGCGGATCCACTCACGAAGGTCATTCCCCAGATACAGTTTGAGAGATTATTAGGGATGCTAGGTATGAGATACTACAGCAGCTGGCCTTAGTGCAAGTGGGAGATTGTTAGTTATGTATATGCCCTAGAGGCCATTGTTGTATATATGATGTATATTATGATGGATGCTTGGATATATACAGAGAGGACTTTCTTGCTCGTCATGATAGTAGGCTATTTGGTTTCACTTTATCTTAACATGTTGACTTGTATTGGTTTACTGTCTTACTCTCACATGTTGATAAAGCCCTTAGGATCTGTACTCGACTATTGGGACTATGATGAGATCATACTAGTGGGGCCATAGTAGTCGATGAGTACATCCTATAACTGTTTCTAGTCGAGGGTATATCGAGAGAGGGCAACGATACACCATAGTAGACTAGCGTATACGCATCTTGACCCATATGATGGGCGATGGATGATCCCATATCCATCGGTGTTTGACATCAGAGATGGTGTACGGGTGCTCAGTGGAGACTGGGTACACTGGACGGACTCGCCGAGAACTCCCAGATGGTGATATACCACACGTCAGATGGCAGTTCTCCGGTGACACTGGTACAGGGTAGTCTGTAGACCCGAGATCGTCATAGAGTCTTGTCTGATTCCCACTGTGCTTTGATTTCCACCTTACCACGTCCAAGAGGGCATGCAAAATGGTGGCTTTTGGGTACAGTCCCAAATCACATGGAGGCAATGAGCGATAGGAGGGGATTCGTCTCTCCCGATATAGGTAGTTGATGTTGTGCTATGTTCAATTGGCTATAACTGGAAGTACCTGGCCAGGGCTGATATAGAGATTTACTGGTAAGTGTTACTACTAGTTTCTCGACCTGTTATGAGCCTCACATCGACACGACTTATCGGTTACTGGGGTTTGACGTATACCACCCCTAGACTTGATATGCGATATATCAGACGAACAGACCGGACTGTACGGGAGTGTTACTGATTGGATTCTCAGGAGAACGGACAGGCTAGCTTGTTGATCTTCTGGTCGCTCAATACCTGGGTGGCTGTTACGTTTAGCTGAACGCTTGCAGCTTGTGGGTGTTTGATATGATCATCACCTGCTACCGGCGTATTGACGATTCTTTAGAGTCCTACACAGAGGTTTCTTGGCTCAGGCAAAACGGAGTAGAGGCACATATGTGATATGTGCGGGACCGAGGATAATGCGATATGAGATACCGTATTATATTCTCACGATATTTAGATATGAACCGGGTCATCGGATCAAGTGTTGATTCGATGAATCGGTACATGATATATTAGTCGGTTATATTCGATATAACCGGATCGTTGGATCAAATGTTGATTCGATGATTTAATGTATAATGATATATATGATATATTGTATTACATTATCTAATATTGGCTCGCTTTATTATTTCATTTTCTCACCGGATTAATACATTGATATATATATGCGATATATGTTAATTGTAATATTTTCTTTTGTTGCAAATATATAATATATATGTGATATATATTATTGTGACATGATATGATTTATTATGAAACATGTTTAAGGATGATAAAAAGGGATTAGGGTTAGCGCTTTCTTGCACTTTCTAGAAAGATTCTCTTTTGTCAAGTATGAGATATTATGGTCGATCCTTATCCTTAACCTAACCAAACCCTAACTCTAGTTTATTCTCTACAAAGTTTTAGCCTCTCATCCTTGTCACGACCCGAAAAGAGCACGTGACTGGCACCTGAACCATATGAAATCTATAGGACTCCATCAGATCCAAGTAATCCAAAAGCCCAGAAATCTAAAACCATTTTAAGGGTAAATAAGAAAAATGGTTTAAAGAAGTGAAGAAAACCATGTTTGAAGTCAAGGTTTTTAAATAGCTAAGCCGAATATGCATTTTAAAATTGTAAAGTCCTTTCTAAAAATTTCGGCAGAGTTTCTTTTGTAAAAACTGGCCCCGAACGGGGTACAACAAGAATAACAATATATATGCAATGATAAAAGGCATCCCAAAGCGGGAGCTAGCTCTTCGTCAATCGACGGTCACTACCACACAAGCAATATAATATATAACGCCGAACGGTGAGGATCAAAACTCAAAAAGAAAGCTCCAAAGCATGAAAACCGTAATACTACTAAGCGCGACTCTAAGGTCGAAATAATACAACACTAATGTCTAAGTCTGAAACAATATACAAGTTTTGGTTAATGGAATTCTAGATACAATGAATAATACAAGTACGATGGTGGTTCTTGATGCAGAAGAACCCACCTGCCAAAGCAAATCACCCGCAAAAGAAGCAGTGTGCCAGAAATGCCGCAATGGAACCTGTACGGCAAACCTGCAAGAACTGTGGCACAACGGGGGTGAGTTGCCAACTCGTGAATAGAAAACATCTACAAGCAGAAACCGAATGCAAGACATAATCCTAGGTCAAAACAATCAGTATATAATATAATCCTCAAGAGTAAGTCTGAAGCATGACAAGGTGGCAATGTAACATCTAAACATGTATGTAGTGCCAAGTACTCAGGTAATAATATGTCATAAGTATAGGGTATGTCTGCATGAAGTAAATATGATGAAGTATCAAAAATGAATATCAATACATATATATTAGCGTCCCATTCCACTAATATTGGTGTAAGGGTATATATAACAGCGCCCTCATATCCTGTTATATATACAAATGAAGTAAGATCAATGTAATAAAAGTCTGTATGTATGTGGATCCCGTCCACCTGTCACCCAATGACAATAAGCATCATGCATGCAAATATCGTAAAGCATATGCATGGAAATATAAGGATATAATCAAATCATGGAACCTGAGTGCCTAGCATCGACACTCGAAAACATCATGAAACCTGTGCCTAGCATCGGCACGTAAATCCTCGTCTATCAGGCGCTGTCACCAAGACTGGCCCTGATAGGTACGTATCATACGCTATCTCGAAAACCTGAGTGCCCAGCTTCGACCCTCGAATTTCGACGTATCCATACGTACATACTCCGGTCGGTATCCCCACGATAACCGCCGAGTCCAAATACTATCACTGGTAGGTAGTGTTCCCCTGCCAGGCTCACCGTCTAACATATACGAGTCTTCTTGCCCCGGGGTACCTTACCGGGTCCACCATGTACCCGCAGACAGTGTCTAACGCTCCTCGAATCGGGTTTAGTATGCCACTCTCAGAACCGAGAAAACACATGGTGGACGCACTGAAATATCATATCAAGGGAAACCGGGTTTTTAAAGACAATACATATTCTCAGTTGAATTAGCCACGGTTCCCAAATCCAGAAATATCATGGAAACAACACATCTCAATGCGTATAATAAAAAAACATGATATATGCGACATATAAAAGAATGTAAGCATATCGATATTGTTAGTGTATATGCCCTAGAGGCCATTATTGTATCATACTAGTTTGTATATTACTTAATGGAAGCTTGGGATATTCACCTTGTATATACAATCTTGCTCAAAATAGTAGTATGCTACTTGGTTTGTTTCTACTTCAATGTGTACATGTGTTTATTTTAGTATATCACCTATACACATTAGTGGAGCCCTTAGGATCTTTGCTTGATTACCAGCGTTGTGATGGCAGTCACACTAGTGGGGGCTGGGTAATCTATTAGCACATCCTTATGCAGGTCCCTAGTCGCAGGACTATTGAGACAGGGCATCGATACTCCGGGGTAGACTAGCGTATGCGCTTCTCATCCCAGTGTGGCGGATCGTCTGTCCCACAGCCATCAGTACGTCGTACTGGAGATAGTATGCGGGTGCTCGTTAGGTTACGAGTACACTGGATAGGACTCGTCGGGAACTGTTGGTTGGTACTATACCTATCGTCTGTTATCAGTTCCCAGGTGACATGAGTACAGCTTAGTCCGCTGACTTGACACTGTCACTTCTCCTCGAGTGTGTTCCCACTGCACTTTGATTACTACCCTACCACGGCTCAAAGGAGTCGTGCAAACAGGTAGTTTTTGGGTGCAGTCCCGAAGCACATGGAGGCAGTGACGGTTAGACAGGATTCGTCTCTCCCGGTATTGGGGGTTGACATCGCGTTTTGTCTAGGAGAGCCATTACACGAGTAGTCCCTGGCCAGGGCAAGCGAGATATACTGGTAGGCTTCTAGTGTTATCTCAGGGTGTATTGGGCTTCACTCCGACACGACTTGTACCGCTATTAGGGGACTGACGTTTACCGCCCCCCTAGGCCCGCCATGCGATGTATCAGACGAACAGACCGGACTGTACGGAGACTGTCATATTCAGGCTAAGTAGGAGTTCAGATGGGTTTCACCTCGTCAGTCTTCTTGTCGGCATCTACCTGGGGACCGTTACGCACAGCTAGTGCCGCTTGCGGTGTGTGGTTAAACCCATTGCCAGCGTAGTGTCGAGTCTTTAGAGTCCCACACAGAAAGCTATTTGCCTTTAGGAAAAAGAGTAGAGGTCGCATGGTTTTGCGACAGGTCGCATGGTTTTGCGACAGGGTTCGGTCACATCCGTGCACTTATGCACGTACAGTGTCCGGACAGTTAACACTAGCGGGCTTTGGTTTAAGTCAGATCCTAGTGTACGTTTTGGGATTGGTTTTATCCAGTATGTATTCGTGTTCCTCGGAACGCGGATGCAAGTGTGTATGCACAGTTGACGGAGAGACAGAGGCAGAGGATTCTCATTAGGGTTGTTGACTATTGACTTTTTGCTCAACCCTAATGAGAATATGATATGTAATTAACAATAATATTAATTAAGTATTATAGTGACATGGTTGCTGAGGGGTTGAGTTTGTTGACTTGTTGACTTTGTTGACCGGTTGACTAGGTTGGACTAGTTGACCATCATGATGACAATGGCTATCATTTCATGGCAAAGACGTTTGCTTGCTTGTTCTCTTGTGCAAAATGAGTGCATGAAATGATATGGCTATTGTAGCTTAAATCATCACTAATACTTGATTGCTATTATGTGTTATGATGGCTTTGGATTATGAGAGCCAAGAGAGAAAAGTCTTGCTCATTCTTTCATTTTCCTTTCTCTCTCTTGTGTTCTTGAGCTCTCATCTTCTTCCTCTTGCTCTCCCTCTCTCTAGTCTATGGTTCACTTGTCTCATGTGTTGAGAAGTAAGAACCATAGAGAAAAATCCCAACAAACTCTTCTCTACTCACTCTAGTTCACAAGGTTTAGCAAACCGAGTGAACTAGTTTCTTCAAAGTTCGAAGAAGAAGCCAAAGGTAGAAGCTTTCAGGTGTATCGATCTTCGGCGCAAGGAGACGACGGGGTGAAGCCGATCCGGACAACCATCGAGGTTTGAAGACGAAGGAGTTCAAGAAAGAAAGGTATAACCCCCTAACCGAGTAGTTAACAACTCTTAGTTAGGTTGTTAGTTAGATGTTTAACAAAGATCCGGTTTTGAGTCCATCTTACCGCCTCTAGAAAATTGTTTTTCAGCAAATTCCGCATGCCCGAAAGTTTTGGGAGAGGTAGCATAGACTTACAGTGGTATCAGAGCCTAGTTAAACTCTATCTAACATGTTAGCAAAGTAACTTGAAGATCGATCAAAGAAAAAGTCGCGAAACGAACCCGATTTGTCAAGTTTCTGCCGATTTTTTTTCTGTTCAAAAATTGATAAATTTCATCTTAAAAATCGGCTCAGGCTTTTTATTAAATAACCACAAAATTTGGTCCCACGAACCGATCAAAGCGCCGCGGAAACGCGGCGGGAGCGTGCTCCCGCCGCGGTTCCGCGGCCGAGGTCCAAACTTTGTGTAGTATATTTCTGGGGTTGTTTTGGGATTTTTGGAATATGTCTTTTCAGCCCGGATTTTCCAGAACGAAAATTTTGTGTTTGGGGCCTAAAAATCCGTATTTTTGATCGAACTTCTAAAGACTTAAGCTGACGGGTTTTTATCTGTGATGTGATATTTGTATTGAACGTCTGCTAATCGCTATATGTCGATTAGTGGGGGTTATACAAATCTGTGATCTGTAATGTCATTGGAATGTGTATATGAATTCATTGGATTGTCGCGGGTGAATAGCCGGGGTTTGTGAGACGAGAGTTTTCTTTTCTTTCAATTCATGTAAATTTGTAAATTGATGTAATAATTATTTGTATGGCCGCACAACCGGGTCGGGGTTGTAGCCGTCATTGTATAATTTCTTTTTACTGTTTTTGCTCCTAGGATAGACCCATGGAGGGGGTGCACAAACTACCGAGTATCCCGAAGTGTCGAGTGGCCTACTCACGGAGTTGAGGGAGGTTGCTTCGCTTCGGGTACTTGGCGGGTAGTTTGCCGCACCCGTAGGGGTCTTGGGTGGGGTATTGGCTATTCACCGCGACCGTGTAATCTGCTTTTCGTTACAGGCTCGTGCGAATTGCGGATTCCTAGTATATCCAATGTGTTCATCTGTGGTCTGAAATGGCTATCATTGCAATATATCTATATATGATATTATTTAGGCGTTGCTTATGTTTTACAGCCGCGCTAGCCCAGCCCCCGCTCTGTCGTTAGTTAAGTAACTTAACGGGTAATGACGGGCCCCCGTGGCGAATGCGAATGGCATAAGCGTACGTCATATTTTGGTTGTTTTCTGCAATGGTAGGATTAAATGATGGGATGCATTAAAAGAACTAATGCAAGAATATCACGCATTAAAAGAAACTAATCCAAGAAAATAAACCAAGTAAAAGTCGTTGGAACACTTTGAAAAACCACTCGGTTCTTTTCAAAACCAAACTTTTAAATGCGGAGCATGAACCACTCCTTTTGAAAGCTATCTCGTTCCATCGATTATATCAAGTTCACTACGTTCACGGTTTCGCCAAAACCATTCATAGCCCTCCGTCGTTTCACATGAATGGTCAATAGTATTCAAGCTATGTTTGTTGGCCAAAGTCAAGGCATAGTGATTGGTAGCTATTGGGTATTCATGTGCAGCATAGATAGATGTGTTGGTTTGGGGCAGTCGTTCTACCTTGTTGGCCAAAGTCAAGGGTATGTGCGGGTAGGCTCAAATTAATCTGGAGAATGACGGGTAGAACTTGACATGTGACTTATGATTTGTTGGCCAAAGTCAAGGTCATAAGAGCATGGGGCAAAAATCCACATCGGGAGTTTCAAAAGAACTGAAACTTGCTAGTGTTGCATACCATTTGGAGTGTGATGATTCTGGTAGGATTCCTTCAATTTCGTCACGCGATGATATTTGGATCCCGATCCTACTGTGAGTATATGCTACTCCTCGGGAAATTTCTCACTTAACGATCAATGTTATAAACTAAGTAGGTGTCTAGAAAGGTGTTAGCGGGGCTACGCCCACAGGGAAAAGAGATTATTTAATTAAGGAACTTCGTGAAAGCGTTGGAAAACCTCCCTCGAAGTACCGACACTAGCCTGGCTGAACGGTTAAGCAAGTATTGTACGGTGAGATTGATCCTGACTAATTCTTCCTTTTTGGTTTGAGGGGGGATTCGAGAAACAGCGGGAGCCATCCTGTTTAGACAAACTAAAAACCATTCTAAAATTGCAAGAGCATCGTGCTGAGTGTTTCTTCTCTCTCTCCTAATTGCAGCGACCAATCGACATGACTGGACTTAAGTTACTCCTAGATTAAAACATACTGACAGGGCCAAACTACAAAGATTGGCTCAGGAATGTCAAGATGGCAATCACTTACGACAAGCTGGGGTATCTTCTTACCACTAAAGCTCCCCCTGTCCCAGGTCCCAAAACCAGCGTCGCGGATAAGGAAATCCGTAAGACCTGGGAAATCGATTGCGCGAAGGCCAAGTGCCTCGTGCTTGCCTCTATGGACAACGAACATCAGAGGAGGCACGAGAATATGGACCTCGAATCCATATTTCTCCATACAAAAGAACTGTATGGAGAGCAGTCTCGTATCGCAAGATACGAAGTGTCGAAGAAGTTATTTTCGGCAAGGTTGGCCGTCGGATCATCGGTAGCAGAACACGTGCTTAAGATGATTGGCTACATAGAAGAGCTCGCGGACCTTGGGACCACGTTGGAGAATGAGCTCTATACGGACTTGATTCTCCAGTCCCTTCCTTCCACTTACGCCCAGTTTATCCTGAACTTCAACTTACAAGAAAAGGAAGTTGAACTTTCAGAACTCCTCAACATGCTGAGGAGCGCAGAGGGCACCCTACAGAAAGGTAGGGAAATATCCACTTTGTTTGTTGGAGGATCTTCCTCTTCTAGGTCCAAGGCGAAAGCCAAGGGAAAGAAGAAGAAAGCCCCCGCCAAACCAAGGTGCGGTGTTAGTAAAGTGGATACGAAGGGAAAAGCAAAAGCAACAAAGAAAGCGGGGCAGCTTGTGGATAAAGAAGAATGCTTCTATTGTCATAAGAAGGGACACTGGAAGAATGATTGCAGGGGTTGGAAAGCCAGAACACAGGATCTGAAGCAGGTTGCGGCTTCAGCTTCAGGTGTGTATGTTATTGAAAACTGTCTTTCAATAAACTCTACTTCCTGGGTATTGGATACCGGATCAGGATCTCATATCTGTAATTCTTTACAGGCGTTGAGAAACCGTTGGGTTTTGAAGGCAGCTGACATGACCCTCAAAGTTGCAAACGGAGCTAGCATGGATGGTAAGGCCGTGGGGGACTATCACCTGGGAATGTCAGATGGACATGTTTTGGTTTTGCGTAATTGCTTTTTTGTACCCAACGCAACTTGTAATATCATTTCTTTATCTTTGGTTTCTAAAGAAGGTTACGAATTTGCGTTTGTAAGCAATGTTGTAAACATTCACCTTAATCAAGTTCTGATTGGGTCAGGTACATTGAGCAATGGTATATACGTATTAAACCAACCACAGATTTTCAATGTCCAGAATACACACAAAAGAAAGTCTACGGAAATAAATCAGTCTTTCTTATGGCATTGTAGACTGGGTCACATCAATGAGAGAAGGTTGACGAAGTTACATACAGAAGGATATTTGAATCCGTTCGAATATCAATCGTATGCCACTTGTCAATCCTGTCTCAAAGGAAAGATGACGAAGACTCCGTTCACTAGACACGGAGTAAGAGCGAGCGAGCTCTTGGGACTCGTACACAGCGACGTGTGCGGTCCAATGTCTACACATGCGCGAAGCGGTTATTCTTACTTCGTTACTTTTACGGATGACTTTTCAAGGTACGGTTATGTCTTCTTAATGAAACATAAGTCCGAAGCCTTTGGAAAATTCCAGGAATATAAGAATGAAGTAGAAAAACAAACCGGCAAAAGTATCAAGATTCTAAGATCGGATCGAGGTGGTGAATACTTGAGTGCCGAGTTCCTGGACTATTTAAAAGAGAACGGAATTCTCTCTCAGCTTACTCCTCCACACACTCCGCAACATAACGGTGTATCGGAGAGACGGAACCGAACCCTATTGGATATGGTACGGTCCATGATAAGTAACGCTGAGTTACCGCGATCATTCTGGGGATATGCACTAGAATCAGCTGCATACCTTTTGAACCGAGTTCCAACTAAGACTGTGCCTACTACACCATATGAGATGTGGTGTGGGAAGAGACCCTATCTTGATCACATTAAGACATGGGGATGTCCAGCTTTTGTCAAAAAGAAGCATGCGGACAAGCTCGAGGCACGCTTAGTACAGTACAAGTTTGTGGGATATCCAAAGAACTCCAAGGGATATTTCTTCTATTGCGAAGAGGAACAAAAGATTTATGTTTCTCGTCATGCCCACTTCTTGGAAACTGAATTTTTGGAAAATCAGATAAGTGGGAACGCAATAGAACTGGAAGAAATTCCAGAACCACGAGCTATTACTGAAAGCTTAGTAGAACCAGAGGGTTCAAAAGAACATGACATTCCTACGCCGCTCCGCAGGAGTAGTAGGCAGTCTAATCCGCCCGAGAGATACTACGGTTTTCTCATAGACGGGGATAGAGAGGATTGCATCATAGATTATGATGAGCCTACTAGCTTCCAGCAGGCCGTTCAGAGCGTTGACTCGGTAAAATGGTTGGATGCAATGCGGACCGAAATGGAGTCCATGTACACCAACAAAGTATGGACGTTGGACATTGCTCTAGACGGGGTAAAACCCGTAGGATGCAAGTGGATCTTCAAAAGGAAGATTGGTGTAGATGGACAGGTTGAGACCTATAAAGCTAGACTTGTTGCAAAGGGTTTCCGTCAAAGACCTGGCTTGGACTATAACGAAACCTTTTCTCCAGTGGCTATGCTGAAATCCATTCGGATCCTTCTTGCCATTGCTGCCTTCCACGATTATGAGATTTGGCAGATGGACGTAAAGACCGCTTTTCTAAATGGAAATTTAGAGGAGTGTGTCTATATGGACCAGCCAGAGGGTTTCATTCAGAGTGGGAGCAGCGGAAAGGTGTGCAAGTTGCTTAAGTCCATCTATGGACTAAAGCAGGCATCGCGGAGTTGGAACATCTGCTTTGATGAGACAGTCAAGGAATTTGGCTTTATCAAAAATCCAGATGAACCATGCATCTATAGTAGATTTGTAGCGAGAACTGTAGTATTCCTCGTTTTATACGTGGATGACATTCTCTTAATAGGAAATGACATTCCTATGCTACAATTTGTCAAGGGGTTCTTGTCACACAGGTTCTCCATGAAAGACCTGGGTGATGCCCCATACATCCTGGGGATCCGGATCCATCGTGATAGATCCAAGAGGATATTAGGACTTTCACAGTCCAGGTACATCGACACCATAATGAAAAAATTCAGTATGGAAGATTCCAAGTGCGGTAACCTACCGGCTTGTCACGGGATCACCCTCTCTAAAGAGATGTCTCCCAAGACTGATTTGGAGAGAGATCGCATGTCTATTATACCCTACGCTTCTGCGGTAGGCTCTATAATGTATGCGATGTTGTGTACCAGACCGGATGTAGCTTATGCACTGAGTATGGTAAGCCGGTATCAGTCAAACCCTGGGGAGAAACACTGGATAGCGGTAAAGAACATTCTCAAGTACCTGAGAAGGACTAAGGAGATGTTCTTGGTGTATGGCGGAAAAGACCTCCAGATCGAGGCCTTTGCTGACTCCAGCTTCCAGAGTGACAAGGATGATTCCAAGTCCATGTCGGGTTTTGTCTTTACCCTCAATGGAGGGGCGGTGTGTTGGAAGAGTTCCAAACAGGAAACCGTTGCAGACTCGACGATGGAAGCGGAATACATCGCTGCATCTAATGCCACAAAAGAAGATGTCTGGATGTGGAAGTTCTTGAAAGAACTTCAGGTGGTTCCATCCATTGTTGATCCAATACCTCTGTATTGCGATAACAACGGGGCTATAGCTTTAGCGAAGGAACCCAGGTCCCATCAAAGATCCAGACACATCTTGAGGCGATATCACCTGATCAGGGAGATCGTGGATCGCCAGGAGATCGAGGTTCGGAGGGTTGCTTCAGAAGATAACACTGCAGATCCATTCACTAAGGCCTTGCCCCAGACTCAGTTCGAGCGGCTGATCGTGATGATAGGTCTTTGATACGCCAGTACATGGCCTTAGTGCAAGTGGGAGATTGTTAGTGTATATGCCCTAGAGGCCATTATTGTATCATACTAGTTTGTATATTACTTAATGGAAGCTTGGGATATTCACCTTGTATATACAATCTTGCTCAAAATAGTAGTATGCTACTTGGTTTGTTTCTACTTCAATGTGTACATGTGTTTATTTTAGTATATCACCTATACACATTAGTGGAGCCCTTAGGATCTTTGCTTGATTACCAGCGTTGTGATGGCAGTCACACTAGTGGGGGCTGGGTAATCTATAAGCACATCCTTATGCAGGTCCCTAGTCGCAGGACTATCGAGACAGGGCATCGATACTCCGGAGTAGACTAGCGTATGCGCTTCTCATCCCAGTGTGGGAGATGGTATGTCCCACAGCCATCAGTACGTCGTACTGGAGATATTATGCGGGTGCACGTTAGGTTACGAGTACACTGGACAGGACTCGTCGGGAACTGTTGGTTGGTACTATACCTATCGTCAGTTATCAGTTCCCAGGTGACATGAGTACAGCTTAGTCCGCTGACTTGACACTGTCACTTCGCCTCGAGTGTGTTCCTACTGCACTTTGATTACTACCCTACCACGGCTCAAAGGAGTCATGCAAACAGGTAGTTTTTGGGTGCAGTCCCGAAGCACTTGGAGGCAGTGACGGTTAGACAGGATTCGTCTCTCCCGGTATTGGGGGTTGACATCGCGTTGTGTCTAGGAGAGCCATTACACGAGTAGTCCCTGGCCAGGGCAAGCGAGATATACTGGTAGGCTTCCAGTGTTATCTCAGGGTGTATTGGGCTTCACTCCGACACGACTTGTACCGCTATTAGGGGACTGACGTTTACTGCCCCCTAGGCCCGCCATGCGATGTATCAGACAAACAGACCGGACTGTACGGAGACTGTCACATTCAGGCTCTGTAGGAGTTCAGATGGGTTTCACCTCGTCAGTCTTCTTGTCGGCATCTACCTGGGGACCGTTACGCACAGCTAGTGCCGCTTGCGGTCTGTGGTTAAACCCACTGCCAGCGTAGTGTCGAGTCATTAGAGTCCCATACAGAAAGCTATTCGCCTTTAGGCAAAAGAGTAGAGGTCTCATGGTTTTGCGACAGGTCGCATGGTTTTACGACAGGGTTCGGTCAAATCCGTGCACTTATGCACGTACAGTGTCCGGACAGTTAACACTAGCGGGCTTTGGTTTAAGCCGGATCCTAGTGTACGTTTTGGGATTGGTTTTATCCAGTATGTATTCGTGTTCCTCGGAACGCGGATGCGGGTGTGTATGCACAGTTGACGGAGAGACAGAGGCAGAGGATTCTCATTAGGGTTGTTGACCGTTGACCGTTGACTATTGACTTTTTGCTCAACCCTAATGAGAATATGATATGTAATTAACAATAATATTAATTAAGTATTATAGTGACATAGTTGTTGAGGGGTTGACTTTGTTGACTTTTTGACTTTGTTGACCGGTTGACTAGGTTGGACTAGTTGACCATCATGATGACAATGGCTATCATTTCATGGCAAAGACTTTTGCTTGCTTGTTCTCTTGTGCAAAATGAGTGCATGAAATGATATGGCTATTGTAACTTAATCCATCACTAATACTTGATTGCTATTATGGGTTATGATGGCTTTGGATTATGAGAGCCAAGAGAGAAAAGACTTGCTCATTCTTTCATTTTCCTTTCTCTCTCTTGTGTTCTTGAGCTCTCATCTTCTTCCTCTTGCTCTCCCTCTCTCTAGTCTATAGTTCACTTGTCTCATGTGTTGAGAAGCAAGAACCATCGAGAAAAATCCTAACACACTCTCCTCTACTCACTCTAGTTCACAAGGTTTAGCAAACCGAGTGAACTAGTTTCTTCAAAGTTCGAAGAAGAAGCCAAAGGTAGAAGCTTTCAGGTGGATCGATCTTCGGCGCAAGGAGACGACGGGGTGAAGCCGATCCGGAAAACCATTGTGGTTTGAAGACGAAGGAGTTCAAGAAAGAAAGGTATAACCCCCTAACCGAGTAGTTAACAATTCCTAGTTAGGTTGTTAGTTAGATGTTTAACAAAGATCCGGTTTTGAGTCCATGTTACCGCCTCTAGAAAATTGTTTTTCATCAAATTCCGCATGCCCGAAAGTACCGGGAGAGGTAGCATGGACTTACAGATATATCATGCAACAAGGAATAGTGAGATGCACATATTGGGGAAGCCGCACTTTTAAAATGAATCAGTTTTAAACAGTATCTTGCGGTTCCCAATTCTAGAAATATCATCTGTGTATGTGCAAACAAGTATGTGTACAAATATAAGTGTATAATGAGTATGTATACAAGTATGCCAAGCAATGGTCGTATCCTGAATGCAACAGTAATACAGTGTAGTGACATGGCAATTATCGATGATGAAGTATTTGAGCCGGCAAGCAAGTGTACGTAGAACATACGCATCATCGATAATGGTGCTGGTGTCCTAACAGCATGATGGTAATATAGCAAAAACCCATGATATGCAATGCGAATAGTACTGAAAATGCGGAATCAAATAAAACAACGCAATAGTGAAGTGTCTACATCAATATGAATATGTCATGCGATTATGCTATTTGAAGTAAGACGAATCAGGGTTTTTAGTAAAATAAGGGCTACGGTGTTTTTAAGAAAAGATACAGCTTTTTAAATTATCCGTAGAATCCCTTTATTTGTCTTTATGATATTCCTGATTCGTAGTTTTTGAAATAGGTATGACTCGGGTCAAGCTTAACCTCTACTATGCAAACTACTGATCTAAGTATCAGGTCAATCAGGAGGGGTATGGAAACCACCTAAATCTGAGTCGATATATAGATATAGTAGTTGGTGATCCCGCCTCAGTAGTATCGCATACGATAGGGGTACGTCATATGACATCCTCAAGTCATGAGTGCGGATCTATCATCAATATAAAGCTCATACGGTAAATCGTCGTACGGCATCCCAATAGCTGGGTACGGGTAAATATCACATTCCTCTCATCAAATATCAGGTATCATTATCATCATATCACGTAATCTAGGGTACTGATCTAAGTCTAGTACAAATCGATACCATCTATAAAGTATGAATGCGGGGGTAAACACACATCCAAAGCCCGCAAGAATCACATGTCATATCCCAAATACGAATCATATCCAATCACCGATCTTGCGACACAAGGCCCAATATCATCGACTCATCTCCAATGTCGTCCAATATCATCATACACAGTGCAAGTATAATGAATATGCAAGGGTGTACGTGTTGGTGTAAATCTATTCTAGGGTTCGCGATTATGAACTATACTGGTTAACTTCTAACCCTAAACTATCCATAATACCCCTAAGAACATAACCATGTCATACTATAATTATCATATATAATATATATAATCTATCAACTACGGACTGCGGGGGTGCTATACGCCATCCACCCGACTTCTCCATGTAGATATAATCTACTCACCTTGCGTCTTCATTTGTCGACGTCGCCACGCGCTTTCTTGTCGTCCCGAAGTCTTCTTGGGGTACCTACAGATTAACGTATCGCAAATGCGTATCAAAACCAATTCAAAACTAAAACGGCATACGAAACCCAAAACGATACGATAAGGGGCCTATAGGTTAGAACCTACGGGCACGCCTTCAAAACCATCAATCAATTCTCGATATCGTCATAAAAACGCCAAATAGTCGAGGTAAAATGAAATACGCAAATTCAGAATTGAAAATACGGAATACGGAAACACGAATCCAAAACAGCAACTAAGGAAAAATGCTCCAGATTTTACCCCAGGTCAAACTAGACAAATCTATACATGCCAGGGGCCTAAAATATACATGTAGGAGCTACAGAACAAACACGAGACAAAATGGTGGGACCCAGGCCGCAAATTGCGGCCAAACAGATTAAATCTGCGGCCTGGAAGAGGTGGTGGGGGCTACGGCTTTGTATGGTGGTTCTAGGGTACCTGAACATCTCACTGTCCAATCAATTTTATTTTAGGGGTCTCGGGGTGATAGCAGATTCCTAAATACAACTTCAGATTTACAGTTTTTCCCGATATCGATTTGCTAAATCCGTATTCTGGGTTTTACTCTCTAGTTTGATCCAATATAACATGACACCAGGGGTTATAACCTCTAATTACACCTCAATTCACCTTTTATTTCAGATCAAACCCTAAACCCTAACTTAAATTCTCCAAAGTCCACAAACGACACCATATCGATATGAAACTAGTATAGATGCACAAGGAAATTGAAATACTACTCTAGGGTGCAAAAATTACCTTCTTTGGCAACTCAAGAATTTTCTTGAGTTGCTCAAAGTCCTCAAGATCCCCTCTTTCTTAGTCCAATGCGATCCTCTCTAGCTTGTGAGCATGTTTTGTGAAGAGGAAATGGGGTTTCGGGGTTGGCTTCAAGATGTTTTTGGAGATTGAAAAGGAGGGAAGTGAGAAGAGGAGTAGGAGCAGCAGCAGCTCTCATGAGAGGGGAGAGAGCAATGAGAGTGAAGAAATGATGGGAGCATGGCTTCAAAGAGAAAAGTTGACCTATACCTACCCTCTCTCTCTCTCATCATCATTCCATTTCCTTTTCCCTTTTCTTTTCTTCTCACTCAAATAGTGAACCCAAAAGAACAACCATGGCAATAGAAAAGTAACATAAGTGTAACAAGTGTGGAAAATGATATGTGCACAATTTTGCACAAAAAAGCCAAAAATCCAATTAGCGATTTTTAATCGCGATTAGCACTAAATTAGCATATAATTAATCATAAAAACTTTAAAATGACATAATTACACAAAATACCCTATTTTAGAATTTTCCATAATTTTTCTAAAATTTTTACCATTTATTTGTATTTAATAATACTAAAATATTAAAATATTCAATAAATATTAATATTAAATTATAAAAATTCCCAAAAATAATATTTTATTATTATTTTTTTTTAGATGTTACAATCTTCCCCCCTTAAAGAAATTCGGTCCCCGAATTTAAATTTAAACCTCCGAATTCTAAAACATTTCAAAAAAAAACAAAATGTCCAAGTCGTCGGGGCTCCGAAACCATCAATATATAAAACGCATCTTAGCGCAATGCATGCGCATAAGTAATGAGCAGATAGCTCAAAATCAAAACTCCGTCATGCATCCTGCAACCATCGGAGTCGTGATAAAGACAATGTCAAATTCAAAACAAACAAATATGATATATCAAAATTATACATGTATATATGAAATCTGGATGTGTATATAGCTAAAGTAAATACATGCAAAAGTATGCGAGTACTGTCCTCTGACTAGTCCCGCTCAGTATGAAAACACATAGCAAATATCATAAAACGTAATGCTCCATAAGGAATAAATCTCAAAATGTATATATGAATATCCGGTGCGTCTGGTGCGCACGGAAATCAAAATCCATGAATGTGCCATAGAAACAACATCAAGGTGCAACGGATGTGCACGAAACATCTGTCGTAGGCAACGTATGTGCCTGACAGCAATATCAGGTGCATTTGACATGCACGAAAAATCCCGATTCAGTGCATCTGGCGTGCACTAGAATCGTATACCAAAATACTAAAGGTGCATGAAAACTATGCTGGAAACGCAAATCACGTCACTGGCATAAAATAGGCATGAAATCATAATCAATATCTCAAATGTAATAACTATGCGCAAAATATAAATATCCAATGGGTGCAAGAAACAAATATCATAAAACTCAGTCATCAAGACTAAATCATGCAAACAGAACGCCCAAAATACCGAAATCCAAGATGACGGATACGTGATAATCGAATCACAAAATCACAATTCATAAATACCGTCGTCGGTAGTTCCTCCTTCAAGGTCGAGAAGGTGCCGGTGCATCCAATGCTAGCAGCGCAAGATATCTACTTGCCCCTTGCTCACGGTCTGGCGTCCTCTATCTCGGGTCCTTGTCTTCTCTGCGGATTTCCAATCTCACGATCAATCGGCTCATCCGTCCTGTCAGGTGTGCTAACGGGGACGATTCCGTTCTGGCAATTCTCTGGTCATCTCTTGGTCAATCCTTACGACCACTCGTAAAGCAGCATGTCACTGACGTCGGCCTCTGGCTCTCTGAATGCACATCACATATCTGATCCTCAGTGCAAACATCATTGCAGCAGTGTCCTGGAAGGAATCCTGCTCAGGGTCTCTTCCGATCTTGCTTATGCCGATCTGTACGGAGGCTGGCACTCTTGCATAATCTCTTCTCGTGTTCTGGACATCTGCGTGTTCCATACATATTTCCTCGGAAACTGGTCGTATCCCAATGCCTCTGTAAGCATATCAGGTCTCTAGCCTCGACGGAAAGTAATGACAGCTCGTCAGCGTCGCGCACGCACCTCTGGTTCCACTTGTCTTTATCGTCGTCCACTATGACGTCACGTCATGCTATCTACGCACCGCCATGTTCTCAGCCACGGTCAATTCGAAGTCTATCGCACGGACTCGAAATCGCGTACTCTGTAGCTTCATCATTCTGTAGAAGATATCTGGCCGAACAAGTCCTTGGGAACGCGTCCCAACCAACGGAGGAAAACTCAATACTCGTCCATCCTCGATCAACTCACAACGCAACTGGGTGAGGTCCTTTATCCGAACCTGGTCAACTATCTCGTCGACGATGCCAAACTTTGGCCTGCTGGGTGTGCGCAATATAACCACTCCTGGGTCCAGGTCTTCTCGTAGAACATTCCAGAAAGGTCCTGTCGAGGTCTCTCTCAAATCTCATTTCTTCCGAATTTCCTGGAAGTTATTATCTCTTCTATATCCGTTTCTTGTTCCGGAACGGTAGCATATTCCTTGCAACTCCTCCTGGAAGGTATATCCATATACAATGCCTCCGCGTGCGTATCGCATCTCTGATGTCAGCGGAGGGGAACGTCTTCTCGTCGAAATCTCTTGCGAACTCTTACTTCACTCTGCTTCAATGTCGACCGATTCGGACTCGTCTCATTACGGCTGCACGGACGGCGCTCCAACAGCTATGCTCGTATCTGGAGTCTCCCAAGCAGTGCATCCCATTAATTGGTATCCGAATGATGTCAAACCATCCGATCGACTCGTCAGAACCTCATAATCCCCTAAGAGATCAACATCATGGGTACAGTTTAATAGTATCGAGTACATGCCGCAGCGTCGGTAGTCCAGCCGTAGAAGGGCAAACCCAAGCCTCACTAATGGTTCCGCGGAACTGCCGCAAACCCTAAGGTTCAAAGGCTTTCACACGGTCATTAAGTCGAGTTAGGGTTTCATTCTTCTAGAGGGTCCATAGAATCGCCTGCGTGTCTTTCCGTATACTTTAAACTTAGAAAATGGGCTCCTGACATTCGATCGTCTCTGTCTACTCCCAACGTCTCCGCGTGAAGTCGTCTCTAGCTGGAAGCAATCTATCTGATGACCTCGCATCGGCAAGCGAACGAACCACATGTCCTAGTCATCTATCCTCAAGTGACTAGTGACCTTTCATCATATCTCCAAGTACAATCTCGTACTGCAATAGCTCCATCATCTAGGGCGATATCTCATCGTTCGCAGCAATAACCAGCTTGCTCGTCTACACGCTGAACAGTGCCTCAATCATCCTGAGTAAGCGACATATCAATGGTCATCTCATCTTTGCTGGCCTGTAGCAGTAGCCTGATCCTCTGGTACCAAACGGCACGTCCGAGAGATCTCGTAAAGGTGACCCATCATACGCTCATGGCGTGAAAACACAATAAGACGACGCTACTCAATGCAATCGTAAGTCTCTGGAATGACGCCCTAGTCAGTCCTCGTCCATGAAGAGCTCATGTTGACGCAACTCTAGCCGTAGCTCTCTCTGCCCGTGTGATCGTAGCAGCAAAATCACAACCAGTATCGATGAAGATAGATCAGGAATGAATATAATACTGTGCAAGGAAATGTACATCCTAAGGCTCCTTAAGTGGAGTGGCGTGTCGTAAGTATGCCGCGGAACATACCCACGGTACGTCACTCTACTGCAGTCACCTACTCCATCAACCAAGGGTCATCCTACGAGAAGAAAGTTCGGGTCTAATACCCCCTCGACTAAGTCTAAGTTCCGTAAGGTCAAGCCTAAGTTCCGTATATATATATATAGACGCCCTAGGCTCCACATAGTCAAACTTAGACTTGAACCAAGGTTAACCTAGCGCTCTGATACCAACTTTGTCACGACCAAGAAAAGAGCACGTGACTGGCACCTGAACCATATGAAATCTGTAGGACTCCATCTGATCCAAGTAAGCCAAAAGCCCAGAAATCTAAAACCATTTTAAGGGTAAATAAGAAAACTGGTGTAAAGAAGTGAAGAAAAACATGTTTGAAGTCAAGGTTTTTAAATAGCTAAGCCGAATATGCATTTTAAAAATGTAAAGTCCTTTCTAAAAATTTCGGCAGAGTTTCTTTTGTAAAAACTGGCCCCGAACGGGGTACAACAAGAATAACAATATATATGCAATGATAAAAGGCATCCCAAGCGGGAGCTAGCTCTTCGTCAATCGACGGTCATAACCACTCAAGCAATATAATATATAACGCCGAACGGCGAGAATCAAAACTCAAAAAGAAAGCTACAAAGCATGAAAACCGTAATACTACTAAGCGCGACTCTAAGGTCGAAATAATACAACACTAATGTCTAAGTCTGAAACAATATATAAGTTTTGGTTGATGGAATTCTAGATACAATGAATCATACAAGTTTGATGGTGGTTCTTGATGCAAAAGAACCCACCTACCAAAGCAAATCACCCGCAAAAGAAGCAGTGTGCCAGAAATGCCGCAATGGAACCTGTACGGCAAACCTGCAAGAAACGTGGCACAACGGGGGTGAGTTGCCAACTCGTGAATAGAAAACATCTACAGGCAGAAACCGAATGCAAGACATAATCCTAGGTCAAAACCATCAGTATATAATATAATCCTCAAGAGTAAGTCTGAAGCATGACAAGGTGGCAATGTAACGTCTAAACATGTATGTAGTGCCAAGTACTCAGGTAATAATATGTCATAAGTTTAGGGTATGTCTGCATGAAGTAAATATGATGAAGTATCAAAAATAAATATCAATACACATATATTAGCGTCCCATTCCACTAATATTGGTGTAAGGGTATATATAACAGCGCTCTCATACTCTGTTATATATACAAATGAAGTAAGATCAATGTAATAAAAGTCTGTATGTATGTGGATCCCGTCCACCTGTCACCCAAAGACAATAAGCATCATGCATGCAAATATCGTAAAGCATATGCATGGAAATATGAGGATATAATCAAATCATGGAACCTGAGTGCCTAGCATCGACACTCGAAAACATCATGAAATCTGTGCCTAGCATCGGCACGTAAATCCTCGTCTATCAGGCACTGTCACCAAGACTGGCCCTGATAGGTACGTATCATACGCTATCTCGAAAACCCGAGTGCCCAGCTTCGACCCTCGAATTTCGACGTATCCATACGTACATACTCCGGTCGGTATCCCCACGATAACCGCCGAGTCCAAATACTATCACCGGTAGGTAGTGCTCCCCTGCCAGGCTCATCGTCTGATATATACGAGTCTTCTTGCCCCGGGGTACCATACTGGGTCCACCATGTACCCGCAGACGGTGCCTACCGCTCTTCGAATCGGGTTTCATATGCCACTCTCAGAACCGAGAAAACACATGGTGGACACACTGAAATATCATATCAAGGGAAACCGGGTTTTTTAAAGACAATACATATTCTCAGTTGAATTAGCCACGGTTCCCAAATCCAGAAATATCATGGAAACAACACATCTCAATGCGTATAATCAGAAAACATGATATATGCGACATATAAAAGAATGTAAGCATATCGAGATATCATGCAACAAGGAATAGTGAGATGCACATATTGGGGAAGCCGCTCTTTTAAAATGAATCAGTTTTAAAAAGTATCTTGCGGTTCCCAATTCTAGAAATATCATCTGTGTATGTGCAAACAAGTATGTGCACAAATATAAGTTTATTATCAGTATGTATACATGTATGCCATACAATGGTCGTATCCTGAATGCAACAGTACTACAGTGTAGTGATATGGCAATTATCGATGATGAAATGTGTGAGCCGGCAAGCAAGTGTACGCGGAACATACGCATCATCGATAATGGTGCCGGTGTCCTAACAGCATGATGGTAATATAGCAAAAACCCGTGATATGCAATGCGAATAATACTGAAAATGCGGAATCAAATAAAACAACGCAATAGTGAAGTGTCTACATCAATATGAATATGTCATGCGATTATGCCATTTGAAGTAAGACGAATCAGGGTTTTTAGTAAAAAAAGGGCTACGGTGTTTTTAAGAAAAGTTACACCTTTTTAAAGTATCCGTAGAATCCCTTTATTTGTCTTTATGATATTCCTGATTCGTAGTTTTTGAAATAGGTATGACTCGGGTCTAGCCTAACCTCTACTATGCAAACTACTGATCTAAGTGTCAGGTCAATCGGGAGGGGTATGGAAACCACCTAAATCTGAGTCGATGTATAGATATAGTAGTTGGTGATCCCGCCTCAGTAGTATCGCGTACGATACAGTATATCATATGACATCCTGAAGTCATGAGTGCGGATCTATCATCAATATAAAGCTCGTACGGTAAATCGTCGTACGGCATCCCAATAGCTGGGTACGGGTAAATATCACATTCCTCTCATCAAATATCAGGTATCATTATCATCATATCACGTAATCTGGGGTACTGATCTAAGTCTAGTACAAATCGATACCATCTATAAAGTATGAATGCGGGGGTAAACACACATCCAAAGCCCGCAAGAATCACATGTCATATCCCAAATACGAATCATATCCAATCACCGATCTTGCGGCACAAGGCCCAATATCATCGACTCATCTACAATGTCGTCCAATATCATCATACACAGTGCAAGTATAATGAATATGCAAGGGTGTACGTGTTGGTGTAAATCTATTCTAGGGTTCGCGACTATGAACTACACTGGTTAACTTCTAACCCTAAACTATCCATAATACCCCTAACAACATAACCATGTCATACTATAACTATCATATATAATATATATAATCTATCAACTACGGACTGTGGGGGTGCTATACGCCATCCACCCGACTTCCCCCTGTAGATATAATCTACTCACCTTGCGTCTTCATTTGTCGACGTCGCCACGTGCTTTCTTGTCATCCCGAAGTCTTCATGGGGTACCTACACATTAACGTATCGCAAATGCGTATCAAAACCAATTCAAAACTAAAACGGCATACGAAACCCAAAACGATATGATAAGGGGCCTATAGGTTAGAACCTACGGGCACGCCTTCAAAACCATCAATCAATCCTCCATATCGTCGTATAAACGCCGAATAGTCGATGTAAAACGAAATACGCAAATTCCGAATTGAAAATACGGAATATGGAAACACGAATCCAAAACAACAACTAAGGAAAAATGCTCCAGATTTTACCCCAGGTCAAACTAGACAAATATATACATGCCAGGGGCCTAAAATATACATGTAGGCGCTACAGAACAAACACGAGACAAAATGGTAGGACCCAGGCCGCAAATTGCGACCAAACAGATTAAATCTGCGGCCTGGAAGAGGTGGTGGGGGCTACGGCTTTGTATGGTGGTTCTAGGGTACCTGCACATCTCACTGTCCAATCAATTTTATTTTAGGGGTCTCGGGGTGATAGCAGATTCCTAAATACAACTTCCGATTTACAGTTTTTCCCGATATCGATTTGCTAAATCCGTATTCTGGGTTTTACTCTCTAGTTTGATCCAATATAACATCACACCAGGGGTTATAACCTCTAATTACACCTCAATTCACCTTTTATTTCAGATCAAACCCCAAACCCTAACTTAAATTCACCAAAGTCCACAAATGACACCATATCGATATGAAACTAGTATAGATGCACAAGGAAATTGAAATACTACTCTAGGGTGCAGAAATTACCTTCTTTGGCAACTCAAGAATTTTCTTGAGTTACTCAAAGTCCTCAAGATCCCCTCTTTCTTAGTCCAATGCGATCCTCTCGAGCTTGTGAGCATGTTTTGTGAAGAGGAAATAGGGTTTCGAGGTTGGATTCAAGATGTTTTTGGAGATTGAAGAGGTGGGAAGTGAGAAGAGGAGTATGAGCAGCAGCAGCTCTCATGAGAGGGGAGAGAGAAATGAGAGTGAAGAAATGATGGGAGCATGGCTTCAAAAGAGAAAAGTTGACCTATACCTACCCTCTCTCTCTCTCTCATCATCATTCCATTTCCTTTTCCTTTTTCTTTTCTTCTCACTCAAATAGTGAACCCAAAAGAACAACCATGGCAATAGAAAAGTAACACAAGTGTAACAAGTGTGGAAAATGATATGTGCACATTTTTGCACAAAAAAGCCAAAAATCCAATTAGCGATTTTTAATCGCGATTAGCACTAAATTAGCATATAATTAATCATAAAAACTTTAAAATAACATAATTCCACAAAATACCCTATTTTAGAATTTTCCATAATTTTTCTAAAATTTTTACCATTTATTTGTATTTAATAATACTAAAATATTAAAATATTCAATAAATATTAATATTAAATTAAAAAAATTCCCAAAAATAATATTTTATTATTATTATTTTTTTTTGAGATGTTACAATCCTTGACCATGGATTCATAATCAATCATATACTCTTATCTACTATTCATCACAAAAGGAATTATCTCATTATTCTTTTCATTCTTCATCTTCCTCTCTCTTGAGTTTGAGAGAGAGTTCACTTGAGTTTTCTTTTGTGATGAGTTATTGTGAGAAAATGATATAAAAAGAAAGTATAAATACTACTCCATCATCCTCATCTAATCTAGCCCATTAGATAAGGGTGTTCACCTCATTAGAGTGAGAGAAAGCTTGAGCTATTGCAACTTCGACGTAGATCATCGGAGAAAAGGAATACTTCAAGCTAGCATGGATCGTTCGTGTCGTGGAGCCTCTCTTGAGTCCGGGAGATCGTGGATCGCGGCGAAGGGACTTCTACTCGGAGCTTGTGAAGCGAAGGAGCGGACTACAAAGGTTGTAATCCCTCACACTTAGCTTTAAAGATGTTATCTTGCATGCTAAACCCTAATAATCTAGCAAAGATCCCGTCTTTGGGTTGTTCGGCACATCTAAAATTTTATTCGGGCATGTTTGATGCTTTATGAACCTTCATAAGAGTGCCTAGGAACCCTACAATAACATCACATGTCATCAACGTAAGTAAATATGCCCATCCTAATTGTCGTTGACATATAGCAACGAAACGGGCGATATCACATATTACACTTACGGTCGCTGAAAAGAAAGTTTAAAACTACAACAGTTGGAATCCGCAACCTCCATAGACATCTCATGCCTAACCAAATGAATTCCTTAGACATCGCATGCCTAACAATTATAAACCCCGCATTTCAGTCTCATTATCGAAAACTCTTTTCAATATCTAGTCAGGCAATTCAACAAGATTCCCGACATCCTGATCGAATGCTCGTCGCAAACTTTAGTAGACGGCTGCACCCCTAGATGCCGTCAACGAAGTGCACTAAGGCAGAACACCGCTACCGCGAGCACCCGAACGGATGCTTTTGGCTACGGGGTTCTCCTACAGTCACTTGGTCGGGGCTATGGGGCGTGGCTATCTATTAAGTTTACCCGGCGAGTATCCGCGTACGCTACGTGATTGCAACGGACTTTTGATCGCATCAAAATCCCGTGGCAACCAATCAAATGAGACTAAAGTGCTAGATTTATAACATTCAAATTAGTTATCTCATAAATACTTGTGGATTCCAAATATTGTATCACATTCCAGATAAATAGACAATGTTAACTTTCCGATCGAATAATCAAACACCCAAGTTTTCCCAAATAATTCTCAACACTTGAGGGGAGTTTAAAAACATTCATCACATGCCACGGTACCAATGGTCCAGCCATAGAAGGGTCAACCCAACGCCTCACATGTGGCACGCCGTACTGCCCCAAACCCTAAGGTTCAAAAGGCAGTTCAAGACGGTCACATAATCGAGTTAAGGTTTGTTGCCTTCTAGAGGGTCCATCGCGTTACTTGCATGACTTAGAACGTTCTTAAGCTACGGAAAAATCCAACACTTGGAAATTTTTCGGCTGGGGAAAAAGTGAGTTATTGATATCCGGTCAAACTTTTTAACACGTTCTGAAATTACCCGGACAAAATAAACAAAGTTAAATAATCCGATCGAATCAACGAGTCCCCAATACAACCAAGAAAACTCAACTCTTGAGTATAATTAAAAATTGCCAGAAACATACAGCAGTACCAACGGATATTACTGTATAAAATTGACTGCATAATCTTTACATACGGCCGCGGAACCGCCGCCAAAAGCAGGGTATTGCCGCGGTTCCGCGGCGCTGCAGTGGAATTAGGTGATCTAATTTTACAGTAATTCCTATATTTCCCTGCTGATTTTTTTGAGTATTTTTAGATCACAAAAAATCATAGTTCTGAAAAATTTCCAGAGAACGGTTTAATCGGGGTTATACGGGTTCGATCGGACTTTTAACATCGTCTAGAATTTGCCTAAAGCTCTAGCTTGGCTCTAATACCACTGTAGGGTTCCTAGGAACTCTAACAAGGTTCTACAACGCATCAACCATGTCCGATTCAAAAAAAATAGCCGTGCCGAACAACCCTAACCAAGATCGTATACTAGAGATTATGCGAAAACTAGCAAGTTAAACAATTTAACACTAAGTGAAAAGGGATTACAACCTTTGTAGATCCGGTCCTTCACTTATAAAGCTCCGTGTTGACGTCCCTTCGCTGCGATCATCGAGATCCCGGACTCGAGTGATGGTTTCCTCGGAGAAATGAGCGGGCTAGGTCATTGACTTCGAGGCCGAAGATGATCTACATCGAGTAGACTCAAACTCAAGCTCCATCTTCACTTGGTCAAGAACTTTGTGAAGAGAACACCCTAAACTAAATGGCAAGTAGTAGAGGATGATGAAATAGGAAATGGGTTCACTTTAGATTTGGATTTCTCACTTTAAATCTTCACTTGAAAATTTTCTAGAAAGCTTTTCCTCACTTGAAGAAGAGGAAGAAGAAGAAAAGAATAAGAATGAATTTTCTAAAAAGAATAATCAAGTGAAGTCTATCATAATGTAACCATGGGTGAGCTAACCTATGTAGAGACTAAACCATAGTTAATTATAATGGTTTGGTTAATGAATATCTTAATCAAGAAAAAATGAGAGGACTTTGTCAAAGTTGCTTCAAGCTTCATGAAGCTTCAAGCCATGACAAAACAAGCCACCATTTTGAATAATTAAGATAAATAAAAACCTAAATTATAATTAACATGGTGTATGTCACACACACACCCATATTTGCATGTATCATCAAACATGATACAAACTAGTGCACAAACATATATCATATATACAACTTGTGCACATCAAGTGAGAAAATCAATCTTAAGTGAACCAATACTGGTTAATGTAAAGTAATATATCAAATATATAATTATACATTAAATCAACACTTTATTTAACTATCCGGTCATATCGCATATAACCGAAAAATATCTAGTGTATCAATATATCGAATCAACACTTGATTCGGTAACCCGGCTATATCTCATATAACCGACTGATGATACAAATCGCGAGAATAGAATACAGTATCACATACTGGTATTATTCTCGGTCCCGCACATATCTCATAAGCGCTCCTATTTCGTTTCGCTTGAGCCAGGAAACCTCTGTGTAGGACTCTAAAGACTCGTCAATACGCCGGCAGTAAGTGGTGATCATATCAATCACCCACAAGCTGCAAGCGGTCTGCTAAACGTAACGGCCACCCGGGTACTGAGCGATCAGACGATCAACGAGCAAGACGGCTCACACTCCTGCGAATCCAATCAATAACACTTACCGCACAGTCCGGTCTGTTCGTCTAATATGTCGCATATCTCGCCTAGGGGTGGTAAACGTCAGAACCCAACAGATTGATAAGTCATGCCGATGTAAGGTCCACAACAAGCGTGAAACTACTGATAACACTTACCAGTAAATCACTGCAACCCTGGCTAGGGATTTCCAGTTATGGCTATTCGAGCATAGCGCAACATCAACCCCCAATACCGGGAGAGACGAATCCCCTCCTATCGCTCATTGCCTCCATGTGAATCGGGACTGTACCCAAAAACCACCTGTTTGCACGACTCAGTAGAGCTGTGGTAGGGTGGAAATCAAAGCACAGTGGGAGACGGACTCTATGACGATCTCGGGTCAACAGACTAAGCTGTACCAGTGTTACCAGAGAACTGCCATTTGACGTGAGGTATAATACCATCTGGGAGTTCTCGGCGATTCCGTTCAGTGTAGCCAGTCACTACTGAGCACCCGCATACCATCTCTGATATCAAACACTAATGGATATGGGATCATCCATCGCCCATCACATGGGTTGAGAAGATATACGCTAGTCTACTCTGGAATATCGATGCCCCGTCTCGATATTCCCACGACTAAGAACATTGAAGGATGTACTCAAGGACTACCCAGGCCCTACTAGTATGATCTGCATCATAGTCCTGCAAGTCGAGTACACATCTTAAGGGCTTTATCAACATGTAACAGAGAGACAGAAAGTATACATGTTAAGATAAAAAGCAACCAGATAGCCTACTATCATGTCGAGCAAGAAAGTCCTACCTATATATGTCCCAGCATCCACTGCAATATACATCTCATGTACAGTAATGGCCTCTAGGGCATACATATAACTAACATACATATATCCAACAATCTCCCACTTGCACTAAGGCCAATTATTGGCGTATCTCATACCCAACATCTCAAAAATTCGCTCATGCTACGACTTTGGAAAGGCCTTGGTGAGTGGATCCGCGGTGTTATTCTTTGTATCTACTCTCTGAATCTCGATCTCGTGGCGATCTACAATCTCCCGGATCAAATAATATCGCCTTAGGATGTGTCTGGACTTCTGATGGGATCTGGGTTCTTTGGCTAACTCCATAGCTCCATTATTATCACAATACAATGGTATTGGATCAACAATAGTTGGAACTACTCCTAGTTCCGTGACGAACTTCTTCATCCAGACGGCTTCCTTGGCAGCATCATTTGCAGCAATATACTCAGCTTCCATCGTGGAGTCTGCAACGGTATCCTGTTTGGAACTCTTCCAACTAACCGCCCGTCCATTGTGGGTAAATACAAACCCTGAGATTGATTTGCTGTCATCCTTATCACTTTGGAAGCTGGAATCAGTAAAGGCCTCCATTTGGAGATCTCCATTACCATACACAAGGAACAATTCTTTAGTCCTTCGCAAGTACTTACGAATGTTCTTCACTACTATCCAACGTTTCTCCCCTGGGTTGGATTGATACCTGCTTACTACAGCTAGTGAATAAGCTACATCAGGACGTGTACATAACATCGCATACATTATAGATCCTACGGCTGAAGCGTAGGGTATAATACTTATGTGAGCTCTCTCTTCATCAGTCTTCGGACAGAAGTCTTTGGAGAGAGTGATTCCATGACAAGCGAGCAATGCACCACGCTTAGAATCTTCCATACTAAACTTTTTTAGGATGGTGTCAATGTATTTTGATTGGGACAATCCCAATAACCTTTTGGATTTATCTTTATAGATCTTTATGCCCAAAATGCACGAGGCATCACCCAGGTCCTTCATGGAGAACCTTTGTGATAAGAATAGTTTGACCGATTGTAGCATAAGAATATCATTTCGTATCAGGAGAATGTCATCTACGTACAATACGAGGAATGTGAGAGTACTCCCTACAATCTTCTTATAAATGCATAGTTCATCTATATTTTTGATAAAATCAAACTTATTGATTGTATCATCAAAACAGATGTTCCAGCTCAGTGAGGCCTGCTTTAATCCATAAATGGATTTAAGCAATATACATGCTTTCCCGCTGCTCCCACTGTCAATGAAGCCCTCTGGGTGATCCACAAAAACGCATTCTTCTAAATCACCATTCAGAAATGCATTTTTAACGTCCATCTGCCAGATTTCATAATCATAGTGAGCAGCAATAGCAAGTAGGATCCGAATGGATTTAAGAATTTCTACCGGAGAAAAAGTTTCATCATAGTCCAATCCAAGTCTTTGACGAAAACCTTTTGCTGCAAGCCTTACTTTAAAGGTCTCTACCTGTCCATCTACACCAATCTTTCTTTTAAAGAACCATTTGCACCCAACGGGTTTTATCCCAGGAGGCGCAACGTCCAAAGTCCATACTTTGTTGGTGTATATGGACTCCATATCGGATCTCATGGCTTCCAGCCACTTCACCGAGTCACTACTCATGATACCTTGCTGAAAACTAGTAGGGTCATCATCATCCATGATGCAATCTTCTCTAACACCATCAATGAGAAATCCATAGTATCTCTCTGGTGGGCGAGAAGTTCTACTAAATCTCCGGAGCAGCTGAGGTTCTTGAATTTCTATTGCAACATTAGTTTCAACCAATTCTTCCTGAGTAATTTGTGTCTCTAGAACCTCTTCTAGTTCTACCGCATTGCCATCAGTACTGTCTGTAAAGATTTCATTTTCTAAAAATGTGGTATGCTAAGCAACAAACACCTTTTGTTCCTCCTTGTAGTAGAACAGATATCCATACAAATGTTTTGGGTATCCCACAAATTTACACATGACCGATCATGTCTCGAGTTTGTCTGGATTCTGCTTTTTAACAAAAGCCGGAAAACCCCAAATCCTAACTCTTTTAAGAGATAGTCTCTTTCCACTCCATATTTCATATGGAGTGGTAGACACGGTCTTGGTTGGAACCCTGTTTAACAGATACATTGCTGTCTCTAATGCATGCTCCCTAAAGGAAAGCGGTAACTCAGCATCACACATCATAGATCGTACCATATCTAATAGGGTACGATTCCTCCGTTCTGACACATCGTTGTGCTGTGGTGTGTAAGGAGGAGTGAACTGAGAGAGAATCCCATTCTCTTTTAAGAAGTCTAAAAACTCTGTACTTAAGTACTCTCCTCCTCGATCCGATCGAAGTTTCTTGATACTCAAGCCTGTTTGATTTTCCTACTTCAAGTTTGTACTCCTTGAATTTCTCGAATGCTTCGGATTTGTGTTTTATCAAAAACACGTGTCCGAATCTTGAGAAATCATCAGTAAAAGTGATGAAGTATGAAAAAACACCTCGTGCATGTGTAGACATTGGTCCGCATACATCACTATGTATGAGGCTTAAGAGTTCCACAGCTCTTTCTCCGTGTCCAGTAAACGGTGTTTTGGTCATTTTACCTTTGATACAGGACTGGCAAGTTGCATAAGATTTATATTCAAAAGGATTTAAATATCCATCTTTATGTAGCTTGTTTAATCTTATTTCATTAATATGACCAAGCCTATAATGCCAAAGAAAAGCTTCATTTATATCTGAAAATTTTCTTTTATTAGTATGTTGTATGTTAAAAACTGTGTGTTGGTTCAGGACGTAAATATCGTTATTTAATGTACCATACCCAATCAACTCTTGATTCAAGTTAATGTTCATAACATTATTTTGCAACAAAAAATGATATCCTTCATTGTCTAACAAAGAAATGGTTATTATATTACATAGCATGCTTGGTACAAAATAACACGGGTTTAAAACCAGTATACAACCCGAAGGCAACCCCAGATGATACTCTCCTACGGATACAGCATGTACATTGGAACCATTTCCAACCCGCAAAGTATGGTCTCCGATCTTCAAAACTCTACTGTTTCTCAATCCATGCATACAATTGCAGATGTGAGAACTAGAACCGGTATCTAATACCCAAGATGCAGAGTTTAATGAAAAACAGTTTTCAGTTACAAACACACCTGAAGTGGAAGCATCACAATGCTTCTTCTTCTTGAGATCAGCAAGATACACAGAACAGTTGCGTTTCCAATGTCCCGACTTGTGGCAATAAAAACATTCTACTTTTCCACTTCCCGCGGCCCCAGATGTGTCTTTCCCCTTCGCCTTTTTGACTCCACCTTTCGGTTTGATGGACTTCTTCTTCTTTCCCTTGGCCTTGGCTTTTGGGACGGAAGAGGAAAATGGCCCAGCAAGTAGAGCGGGATTCTTCGCCGTTTTCAGCGTGCTCTCTGCACTTCTCAACATATTGAGAAGTTCAGGGAATGCTTTCTCCAAATCGTTCATATTGAAATTCACTATGAATGGAGCAAAGGCGGGGGAGAGAGACTGCAGAACAACATCCGTATATTGCTCATTATCCATAGTCCATCCCAGTTCCTCAAGTTCTTCTATAAGACCAATCATCTTTAGGACATGGTCTCCTACTGATGCACCGGGGGCCATTCGCATCTGAAACAACTTTCGAGATGCCTCGTATCGCAAAGTACGAGATTTCTCTTCATACAACTCCTTTGTATGTAGAAAAATGGATTGCACATCCATCTTCTCGTGCTGTTTCTGATGAATGTTGTCCATAGAAGCAAGCGCGAGGCACCTGGCCGTGTTGCAATCAATATCCCATATTTTTCGGATCTCCCTATCCGAAACAGATGATTCAGGTCCTGGGACGGGTGGGGATTTGGTAGTGAGGACATAAGATACTTTATCATATGCGAGTGCAATGTTCAAGTTCCTTAACCATTCTTTTTAATTCGGCCCAATCAGGTTGTTTTTCTCTAGTAGAAGCTTAAGTCCCGTCATCGGTATCTGCCATTAGGAGAGAAAAAAGAATACACTCAGCGAAATGCTCTTGCAAATAATTAGATTGATTATTATCTTATCTAATCGATGTCTCCCACTGCTTTTATCAAATTTTCTTTCAAAACCTGAAAAGAAAACTAGCCAGGATTAATTACATTCTACAGTTTCGCCAACCGGTCAGCCAGGCCAGTGTCGGTACTTTGAGGGAGGTTCCCCGTGGTTTCGCACGGACCTAATTAAATAAAACTCGTTTTCCCAGAGGTCAAACCCCGTTAATACCTTTCTACACCTACTGGATTAGCTAATTGCAAAGTGCAAAACTCTCCTGGGAGTAACTCTTACTCACAGTAGGATCGGGATCCAACTATCATATAGATGGTGTACAATCTCATTGCAAATTTCAACTCTTGAAACTCCCGATATGGTTTTTACCCCTAGTTACTTATGACCAAAGCTATAGTCAAAATATCATAAGCACTAGTCAAGTTCTACCCGTCATTTCGAGATTAACTAGACCCACCCATATGACCCTTGACTATGATCAACATAATCACATGAATGTCCTAACTGATCGCATCATATGCTTTGTAGGAAGACATCACTTAGCTACCGTACACTACGCCTTGACTATAATCAAAATACGCAGCACGAATACTAAGTACTCTGCTTCCTAAAATGACGCAGGGTTGTGGATGGTTTTTATAAAAACCTTAAACGCTTTGAACTTGATCTCGTTGTAAAATCAAAACAGTTTAGAAAAGGAGTGGCTTAAGCTCCGCATCTTTTGAAACTTGCATTTTTCATTAAAAAAAAAAGACCGAGTGGGTTTCAAATCTGATTCTACAACATCTTTTAGGTTTCTTTTACTTTACATTAATCTCATTAATGTAATTCGATAATTTAAGTTCCTAAGCCATCACAGAAAAGAAACGAAAATAGAATGTATACTTATACCACTCGCATACGCCACAGTGTCCCGTTATGCACCGTTAGGTTACTTAACTAACGGAATAGCGGGGCGGGACAAGCGCGGGTGTAAAATATAAGCAACGTTTATTATATATCATATATATAATAATAATCCATTCGTCTCAGAAGCTAAGTAATCACATCATAGAATATCAACAGCATCAGAAGCACATATGAAAATAAAAAGGATATATCTAGGAGGTCTGTATTTTGTATTCTGCCAGTAATAGAAAATACGGATTCCACGGTCGCGATAAATAGCCAAGCCCACACCCTTAGACCCCTACGAGAGCGGAAAGTGATCCTGCCAGTTCTAGAGATTAGGAGACCCGGTCTCGACTCCTCGAGATGGCCTCCCACTGAACCATAGAACCCGATCACTTGTGCACCCCTCCTTGGGTCTATCCTAATGCGCAAAAGTAAATAATATACAATAATGGTGACATCATCCTCAACCCGGAAGTGCCCCAAATAAAAGAATATTACATAGAACTAACTTTTACATGAATGAAAATAAACACTCTCATCTCATATAAAACCCCCGGATATTCGATCGCGACAATCCTGCATCATATCTTAGCAACACATAATATCTCATATCATCAACGTAAGCAAGTATGCGTATCCCGATTGTCGTTGATGTATAGCAACAAAGCCGGCGATACACCACATACTACGCTTACGGTCGCAGAAAAGAATGTGAAAAATAACAATTGCAATCACAGATATCAAGACGATGTTTAACATTTCGATCGAATCAACAAACACCCACGTTTTACCCCAAGAGCTCAACACATGATCAAAGTTACAAATACTCAAAAATCGTGCCACGGTGTCTTATGATCCAGCCGTAGAGGGAGTTAACCAACGCCTCACCTATGACACCATGGCACTTTCGTTCGCGGTTCCGTGCGCACAGAATCGAGTTAAGGTTATTATGATCTTCTAGAGGGTCCATAGGATACTTGCGCTACTATTGAATATAAAGTTAACTTAGGAAAATTACAACACTTGGAAATTTCAGCGGGGTAGAAAGTGGGGTGTCCGATGTTTGTTCGAAATGCTAAATAGTCTAAGTTACCAATTTAGTGTCAAATAATATGATTACGAATCACTACGAAACAGCCCCAGGTCAATATAATCATCACATGAAAATTGGGCTAAATAAACAATACTAGGAACCCTAACTTGCAACCAAAAGTGCACAGGTGAAACGGGAGGGCAAATGGCGCAAGGTGGGACGGCCTGCTGGAAAAATGCCTATGGTGGCCGGTCCAAAACCGATGACCCCCCTCCCCCCCCGTATTTGACCTATGTGCTTATGTTTGCCTGTAGGACATTCTATACCTGTTTGAAAAATTTTCAGAGGACCTTTTTAAAAATTTCCAGAGAGCAATCCTAGGGTTCCGTAATACCGTATTTTTCGTAGTCATTTTCGTATTCGTATTCGTATTTGTTATAACACTGTGTATAGAATTCTAGCCTGGCTCTGATACCATTGTTGGGTTTCCTCTGCACCTACTAAGGAGTATGGAAGCATCACACACGCCACTTTAAAATTTTAGAGGTGCAAAGCAAACAAAGCAAGGATCTTTAACTAGAAAAAGCTAGGGTAACAACACAATAAAGTATATTTACACTAAGTGTAAGGAATACAACCTTTGTAGTCCTCATTGTAGTGACTCCTAGGATCTTTGAGAGGTTGGAGAGGCTTACTAGTAAGCTCCTATGTCCATGATGATCCACCCGAAATTCACTAGCTCCAAGCTTGTAGCTCCAGTTGATGCAAGAAAAAGATGAAGCTAAACACTCTAAACTAATTGGCTAGATTAGTGTAGAGTAATGAAGTGGTGTGTTTTCTTTTATCAAAACTCTTTCTTTTCATCGCTCACTCACTTTGGAAGAACCTAGAGAGCAAGGAGGAAGAAAATGATGAGGCAAAAGCTTTTTTGAAATGATAAAGCTTGTGATGAAAAATAGAAAATATGGTATATATATTTTCTTTCTCTCATCCAACCATGGTTGCTATAATATCTAGATATTTAGTGAGTGAGTTAAAACCCAAAAGAAATAGTTAATACAAGGTTAAAGGTTAGGTGAAGTGAGGTCAACTCAAAGAAGAGTGTAGAATTTTACAACCAAGGATTAATCATTTCTTTTCTTTTCTTTTGTTTTAAAACAAATACTAATAAATATCCATATATTATAGTTCCATGTAAGTCTTATATTGCCTTCAATTGTGTATCATCAACCATGATACTTTTGTATGCATGCATCCATGCACATCAATATGTACATGCTTGCACATCATCATATGCATACATGCATGCATTCTTCCTCTTTAACAAAAAGTGTTTTGAATAAAGAATAAAATAAAACTAAAAGTAAAAATGTTAAATCAACAATTGATTTAACAATCCGGTCATATCACATACGACCCGACCAATAGAAAAACGCCCGATTAACATACGGTATCACATAGTCATATTCAATCGGGTCCCCGCGCATATCTCATATGCACACCACATCTTTTCGCCTGGGCTAGGAAACTTCTGTGTGGGACTCTAAGACTCATCAATACGCCGGCAGTGGATGATGATCATATCAAACACCCATAAGCCGCAAGCGGTCAACTAAATGTAACGGCCACCCGGGTATTGAACGATCAGAAGAAAACCAGCAAAGCTGTCAAAACTCATGTCGAGCCATCTGGCAACACTTACCGTACAGTCCGGTCTCCTCGTCAAATATGCTGCATATCTAGTTTAGGAATGGTATCGTCGACCCCAATAACTCAATAAGTCATGCTCGTGTATGGCTCATAACAGATCGAGAAACTACTGATAACACTTATCAGCAAATCTCAGCAGCCGTGGCCAGGGACTTCCAGTTATAGCCAATCGAGCATTGCACAACATCAACCCCCAATACCGGGAGAGACGAAACCCCTCTTATCGCTCATCATCTCCATGTGCCTCGGGACTGTACCTAAAGACCACCTGTTTGCACGACTCAGTAGAGTCGTGGTAGGGTGGAGATCAAAGTACAGTGGGAGGACACACAAGACTCTATGACGATCTCGGGTCTACAGACTAACCTGTACCTGTGTCACCTGAGAACTGCTATCCGACGATAGATATAATACCATATAGGAGTTCTCTGTGAGTCTGTTAAGTGTACCCAGTCTCCACTGAGCACCCGCATACATTCTTTGGTGTCAGCACGCCGGATGGATATGGGATTATCCATCGCCCATCACATGGGTCAAGAATGATATACGCTAGTCTACTCTGGAATATCGATGCCCCGTTTCGATACACCCATGACTAGGAACAGTTCAAGGATATGCTTATAAACTACACGTGTCCCACTGGTATGATCTGTAAGTGCACGGCGGAGCCCCGGCCGTCAATCCGACAGCCAAATGCGGAAGCGGTGATAAACTTTAATTTTTCTTGAACTGGCAAACCGCCGCGCACTAATACCCGGATCGAACCATTAATTAGTCCTAGCTAACTATAAGATGGGAAAGAGATATACCGACGATCCAAGTCCTCCGGTCTTCTCATCATCGTCCGGATCTCCTGCGGAAGCTCCGGTCTCCTCCTCGTCGCCGGAAGTGCACCACATCGCCTACTTCTTTTACGGGCTCCCACCTCAATGCCGAGGCAACTCGGGCACGAAGCCGGCTACTCGACGTGCCCAAGATTTGCTGTAGAATATCTAGTGAAGAAGTCTCATTTGGGGTTGTAGGAATTGCCTTTTGGTGGAGGGATTGAACTTGGAGCTTTATGGATTGATCAAGTGGGAATTTTGCAACATGAAATGAGCTAAAAACCCACACCACAAATTTTTGGACAGCCCCCAAATGGGAGTGGCCGGCCAAGCTAATTGAGAGGAGAGAAATGAGAGTGTGTTCTCATGGATAATGAGAGAGCCATCTAATTATCCAATGGAGAGAGAGAGAGAAAGCTATCATACAAAAGAAACATCATCACAACAAATCCAACACTCAAACCTACCATCATCAACATCCATCATGAAAACAAAAGTCAAGTCATGATGAAGACAAGAAGTCAAGGTCAAAGAATGGCTATCATGATGCAACAAAAAGCAAAAGCCCCCTCCACAAATACTTATTTGCAACAATGCAAATAAGCCCTCCTCCACCAATCTTCGGCCAATGAACGATACAAAGGAAATTGGCCGAAACGGAAAGCAAACTGGCAACTCCAGAAAACTGGTCCTGTAATAAATTACAGGAAAACCCCGATACTGTGCATACACACCCGCATTTGTGTTTCGACCGAAATACAAATGCAATGAGACAAAATCTACACTGTACTATACTAGGATCCGGCTTAAACCAAAGCCGGCTAGTAATATCCGTTCGATCCTGATCCGTGCAATACCGCACGTATATGATCGAACCCTGCCATATAACCATACGGCCTATAGTACAGACTGTCCGATCCTGATCCGTGCAATACCGCACGTATCTGATCGGACCTTGCCATATCTCCATACGGCCTCTACAACCTTTCGCCCGAAAGCTGAGTAACTGAATGTGGGGGACTCTAAAGACTCGTCAACACCTTGGTTGTGGATTTAACCACTAGCACGTCAGAGGTATAAGCCAATACGTAACGGGCTACCAGGTACTGACTAAAAGGGACGTCTGTGAGCGAACTCAGCCTGACTCCCTACTGAGCCTGTCAGTGACAATATCCTTACAGTCCGGTCCGTTCGTCTATGAGCATCGCATGGCGGGCCTAGGGGGTTGGTAAAAGTCAGACCCCCAAAAGCGGTACAAGTCGTGTCGGAGTGTAGCCCAGAACACCCTGAGATACTACTGGAATACCTACCAGTAAATCTCCTTGCCTCGGCCGAGGGCTTCGTGTAATGGCTCTCCTAGACACAGCACGACCTCACCCCCAATACCGGGAGAGACGAACCCCTGAAGATACGCTCACTGCCTCCATATGGCTCGGGACTGTACCCAACTAAAACCTGTTTGCACGACTCCTTTGAGCCGTGGTAGGGTAGTAATCAAAGTACAGTGGGAACTCACACGAGACAAATGACGATCCCCAGGTCGATGAACTAACCTGCACACATGTCACCAGGGAACTGCCATCTGACGTCTGGTATATGACCAACTAGCATGTTCCCGGCGAGTCCTGTCCGGTGTACTCATAACCCAATGAGCACCTGTATACATCTTAGGTGATCCAACTGACACCAGTGGCTTGTGAGACCGGCCACCGCCCCTCGTCGGGGTCTCGACTGTATACACTAGTCTACTATGGAGAATCGATGCCCTGTCTTGAAACTCTCACGACTAGGGACCTTTTAAGGATATGCTTATAGACCCCCAGCTCCCACTTATATGATCGCCCTCATACTGCTGGTGGTCAAGCAAGAATCCTAGGGGCTCTATCAACGTGTAATAGCGACGTGTCAGGTCACTTAAAACAGTACACGATGATAAAGGTAAACCAGATAGCATACTATCATCTCGAGTAAGACTGTTCTACCGGGATAGGTCCTCCATCAATCATTACAATCACGTACCTGTGACCTAATAATTGACTCTGAGGGCACTATCTCCAACAATCTCCCACTTGCACTCAAGGCTAATTATTGCGATGTCGCATACTCACAGCCCGTGTGATACCGAACACCCAACTCCTCTACTAGTCAGCCTCACAAAGCTCGTTTGCGAAACTATTGCGTTCGAGGAATAACCTCAGTGAGTGGATCCGCTTTGTTGTCTCTTTCAATGTCTCTCTATATCTCAAGTTCGTGGAGAAACCCATCTCCCAAAATGAGCAATACCTGTCTTAGGATGTGTCTGGATGTCTGATGGGACATAGCTTATAAATGAACTCCAAATCCAAACTTCTTAAACTGTATCGTCAACTTAACTTAATCAGTATCCTGCGCCATGCCTCCCTCAGTATTACCTTGGACCAACTGTCCAAAATACTGCCCCTCGTCAGAAGGAAAAACTATAACTCTGACAACCTCCTTGTCGTCCATGTCACCTTGGAAGCCTGGAATGATAACTGTCTCCCGAATGAGGCTGTCGTTATCATATCCCTAGAACATCCACTTATGTTCTAAAACTGCTTCCGACCGTTTCTCCAGGATTGGATCAATGTCAACTTATTGCATCTAGTGCAAGAACAACATCTGGTGTGGTACTTGACATCTCATGATTGACTCAATTGCCTAAGCAAGTGATCTGCCAATCATGCACATCCCTCTCCCCTTTAGTCTGTAAGACAGCTTCAGAGAGGGTGACTCCATCACCTGCAGGTACACTACCGTGCCAGGAGTCGTCCATTCTAAATACTCTTAGAATGCTGTCTAAGTACCCTGATTGGGAGACTACCCAAATCTAGATCTAAGACCATAGATCTAGTAACCAGTATGTCTGATATAATATCCAAGTCCTATGTAGAGAAACTACTGTGTGACGACCAAAGTATAACCGATCGTAGTATAGGAGTTTCTTTTCCTACTCTGTGTATGTCATCCAAATACCAGGATATCACACCCTACTACCTTCTCAACAGATCCATCCCCTATTCTGATGAAGTCAAACCCATGACTGTCACGTCAGAAGTAGATGATCTATCTCCGCTACATCTGCTTTAGTCTATAAATAGATATAAGCTACCTGTCCACCAATGCTTCCGCTGCTCCCACTGACTACGACAACCCTCTTGCAGAGTCATATAGACGTACACTTCTAAAACTAGTTTAGAACGACGCTATACTCATCCTCCCACCGGGTCTCACAGCCTGGAACAACAGCAATGGTAATTGTGGGTAAACAAGAACTTCCCTGTCACCGTCCTTGAGGCTACCGAAGTACCTCTCGGGTGCCTGAAGTCACCCACCTTATCTGCGGAGTGGCCAATGGAATGTCAAACCAGATTGAATCTTTAGGTTCCTTATCAAATCTTAAGTAATCGTTTGTGGTTCTGGAATCACTTCCAGTTCTACCATACTCCCACTACTGTTTTCTGAAAAAATCCATTTTTAATAAAACGGTGGCGAGTCTAGAACAATATCGCTATTGTTCACCCAGATGGTAGAAAGTCAACCCTCGTCATAGCCTGGGTCAACCCACAAACAGCCATTACAGAAACGTGCCTTGAGTTGTCCAGTGTCTGGTTTTAATCATAAACCGGACAACTCCCCGTACCTTAACATCGTTAAGATATGAACTGTTCTATATCCAATATAGAACTAGAGGCACAGATTTAATTGAACCATATTCAATTCATGCAGCTGTCTCCAGTGCATGTCAACTAAATGGAAGGAGGCCGATCAGCATTACTCAACTTAGGAATGCTTCCAATTATGAGTAACCTGAAAGAGAAGCAATTTCTCTTAATCACTACTATCAACTGAATACCATATACAAGTATCTACATCTTCGATCACTTTGAAGAATCCCGATACTTGCTACACCTGGTTCTCTACTCTTCTCCAAATTCGGACCCTGTGTTTCCACGAAACACTTGTCTAAAAACTAGAGAAGTCATAAGTAAACCGAATATAGTACGAGGACCAACCCCTCTGTCCTGATGGACCCTGGACATCATACAATATTCTGTACAAGTCCCTTGAGTCTGATAACTCACTCACTGTGTGTCGTAGGTTGAAAACTGTACTTATGGTTAAGAAGAATTACACCGCTGTTTAATGCTCCTTACCTAACCATCCACTGATATAGGTAAATGTCGTAGACATAATTTCAAAAAGGTATATCTCACTCTATGAAAATAGACGTACAGATATATCAATTTGAAATTGGTGCATGACAGCGGATATTCAAAACCAAATATTTGCCGACCGGCAAACAGCCCAGGTGATTTCCTCAAATATCACCGATTACAACGAATCCCGATATAATGAGGATGATCACCCAATTCCCAATAACTTACTCCCACTCATCATCTGTAAAACCATACAGATGTGAGAATCATACCTGGTAAATACATACCCTGGAGCAAGTGTCTAATCGGGAAATCAGTTTTCCTTTAACATTACACAGTGAAACTGAAACATTGAAATGTTTCGATGGGGTATCCCGGTATTCCTAGTAATGCCTCTTCCAGATTCACGACTGTAACCGTATAATTCTTTGCCACCTCTCCAAATCCCTTCATATGTCTTTAGTCTTTACCTTCTGCACACCCCTTTAGGCCAAATGGTTTTCTTCCTTCCCTACCGTTCGGCACCAGCCTATGGTTTGGAAGAAGAATATCCAATAAGCATAATGGGTGTACTGTCCCAATCCTAGGAACACTCGCAATGAGAGAGGGTGAAGATAAAAGACAACCGAATAAACCTTATTCCTATTTCTCCTGGACCAGAATCCATCCCCGAACTGGAACAAGTTCCTTTCGAGTTCGTATATAACCATACGATGGAGTATCCAATAAACTGTGGATCTTCGTAGTGATACGGAGTGTCCTGGAGAAATATAAAGGTGATTTAGGATTGGCGAAGGAATACTTGGTTTGGTCGTGAATATCTGTTGCAATTTACTTTGCCCTCTTACTAATCCCTTGCTTTGTCTTAACCTAATACCTTCTGCACACCATCGTTATGCTAATTGGTTTTCTTCATTCCCTACCGGTCGGCACCAGCCTAAGGTTTGGAAGAAGACTATCCAATTTGCGTAATAGGTGTACTATCTCCTAATCCAAGGAGTACTCACAACTTGAGAGAAGGTAAAAGGAAAAGACAACTGAATAATCCTATCCGTTTTCTCCAGAACCTGAAACCATCCTCGAATAAATTCTTTCGAGTTCGTATCTAACCATACGATGGTTTTGTCCAATGGAAGTGGACGTTCGTAGTAATACGGGGTGTCCTGGAGAAAAGGGTAAAAGTAGGAGTGGCAATGAGGTCTGCAACTCTGACAATCCAAAAGCCAGTGTTAAGAAGGTTCGGTCAATTTGGTCACTGAGTCATAGTCTTAGGGTCGGGTCAATGGTCGCTGCCGAAGAGAGAGAGAAAAGAAACACTCAGCGTGCACTCTAACCTAGATCAGAATGGTTACCAATTTATCTAATCTGGAAACCTCCCACTGTACCGTCAAATTCTCCTCCAAACCTGAAAGAAGAATTAGTCGGGAACACCCGAGGAGTAAACCAACTCATCAGTGGGAATCGGGATCCAACTATCATCGCATGATAACATGACGGAATCCGCTCACGCTATCACACTCCAGAAGGTATGCGCATATCTGGCAAGTTTCAGTTCTTTTGAAACTCCCGATGTGATTTCTGCCCCATGCTCTTATGACCTTGGCATGAGGTCAAAATATCATAAGTCACATGTCAAGTTCTGCCCGTCATTATCCAGGTTAATCTGAACCCACCCGTACATACCCTTGACGTAGGCCAAAATAGTAGTACGACTGTCCCAAACCAATGCATCCATCTATGCAACAGATAAATACCCGGCAGCTACCAATCACTATGCCTTGGCGTGGGGTCAAAATACATAGCTTGAATACTACCGAATATTTAACTGAAATGACGGAGGGCTACGAATGGTTTCTGGCGAAAACCTTTAACGTAATGAACTTGATATCGTTGAAGGAACGGATACCTTTTTAGAAATATAGTGACGACAACTTCCGCTAAAGAGGTCACTCCCGGTGAAGGGATCTCGGCTCTTTCCCCGTAGAATGGGGTGCAGGATATTCCAACTGAATACCACGGTGCAAAGCAAAAGTAATCGGCTATAGTGAAGTCATTGCCCTGACGCAAACTTTTGTCCAAGGGGTCACTCCCGGTGAAGGGATCTCGGCCCTTGCCTCGTCGACTGAGGAGCAGGATATTCCAACTGAATACCACGATGCAAAACAAAAGAGAACGTCCTTTCAATAACAGCTTTTTGAAAAGTGTTCCATCAACATCAGATTAGGTTTGTTTTTAAACTTGCATTGATCAGAATCAACGCAGTCCCATCAATTGATCACACCACAAAGAACGAAAATATACTGATGTACGTATATGCCATCCGCATTCGCCACTGGGTCCCGTCATTACCCGTTAGGTTAGCTAACTAACGACAGAGCGGGGACTGGACTAGCGCGGATGCAAAACATATACAACATCTACTAATATATATACCAATATATTATATTTCGCTCAAGGCGTGAATAAAATGCAACATCACAGATATGTACAGCATCACAGAAACAATACAGATATCTGGGATCCCCGGGTTTCACAGAGCCACTGCTGAAACCCGACGTTCCCCTGGTCGTGTGGATAGCCTGTGCAATGAAAACCTAGACCCCTACGGGCGCGGCAAGTCACCCGCCAAAACCTGAAGCGAGGCAGCCCCCTTCAGCGCCGTGAATGGACCACCCAGCACTTCACGGAATCCGGTAACTTGGGCACCCCTCCTGGGTCAACCTGTACCCCCTACGAGTGCGGCGAATAGCCCGCCAATCCTAGAGTGAAGCCCCCTCCGTCTCAATGCCATGAGATGCGGGCTTGTTGCCCTCCAGAACCCGGCTATCCGTGCACCCCTCCGCGGGGCAATCCTAGTACAGAAAGTAAAATATACATACAACGGGTACATCGACCGCAACCAGGTCGTGCCCCAAAATAATAATACAATCAGGCAGTGACAGCAGTCCACATGTCGGACGCTCGCCCCGCAATATCAAATGTACATAATACAATCACAACTGTACTAGCATTGCATCCAGGCTATCCCCCACGACCGATCCGCAACATCACAGCAAAAACAGAACATCAACGTGAAAGTCACGTTCGCAAATCCGTCTAACCGGGCTATAGCAGTTAGAATGGATTTACCGATCAAGTGACATTCACGGTCGCAGATATAATGTAAATACTGTGAAATAATGTGTTTAAAATATCCGACCGATCAAATTTTTAACAAGTGGGCCCCCAAACAATACTGTAGCAGATCAAGAAATTATGGGCCCAAAATTATTTTTCCAAAACTCCTATTTTGATTCCAGAAAGAAACTGAAGAAACATGATAACATGATTTCGCTACAGTGCGGCGGAACCGCGGCCCAATGGGGGTTTTAGCCGCGGTTCCGCGCTCTGACATAGGAATCACTTTATCGTATTTCTGCAGAATTCTTATATCATCCAGTGCATCACTATTTTACAGCCTGAAAAATTTTTCGAGACCAAAAATTTTCAACAGAAACTGATGCGAACTAAAAAGCAGTTTTGGAACTTTTTGATCGATCGGAAATGCAAACACATTAAACCAAGCTAGAATAAGTTAATGGCGAGGCTCTGATACCACTGTAAGTGCACGGCGGCGCCCCGGCCGTCAATCCGACGGCCAAATGCGGAAGCGGTGATAAACTTTAATTTTTCTTGAACTGGCAAACCGCCGCGCACTAATACCCGGATCGAACCATTAATTAGTCCTAGCTAACTATAAGATGGGAAAGAGATATACCGACGATCCAAGTCCTCCGGTCTTCTCATCATCGTCCGGATCTCCTGCGGAAGCTCCGGTCTCCTCCTCGTCGCCGGAAGTGCACCACATCGCCTACTTCTTTTACGGGCTCCCACCTCAATGCCGAGGCAACTCGGGCACGAAGCCGGCTACTCGACGTGCCCAAGATTTGCTGTAGAATATCTAGTAAAGAAGTCTCATTTGGGGTTGTAGGAATTGCCTTTTGGTGGAGGGATTGAACTTGGAGCTTTATGGATTGATCAAGTGGGAATTTTGTAACATGAAATGAGCTAAAAACCCACACCACAAATTTTTGGACAGCCCCCAAATGGGATTGGCCGGCCAAGCTAATTGAGAGGAGAGAAATGAGAGTGTGTTCTCATGGATAATGAGAGAGCCATCTAATTATCCAATGGAGAGAGAGAGAGAAAGCTATCATACAAAAGAAACATCATCACAACAAATCCAACACTCAAACCTACCATCATCAATATCCATCATGAAAACAAAAGTCAAGTCATGATGAAGACAAGAAGTCAAGGTCAAAGAATGGCTATCATGATGCAACAAAAAGCAAAAGCCCCCTCCATAAATACTTATTTGCAACAATGCAAATAAGCCCTCCTCCACCAATCTTCGGCCAATGAACGATACAAAGGAAATTGGCCGAAACGGAAAGCAAACTGGCAACTCCAGAAAACTGGTCCAGTAATAAATTACAGGAAAACCCCGATACTGTGCATACACACCCGCATTTGTGTTTCGACCGAAATACAAATGCAATGAGACAAAATCTACACTATACTATACTAGGATCCGGCTTAAACCAAAGCCGGCTAGTAATATCCGTTCGATCCTGATCCGTGCAATACCGCACGTATCTGATCGAACCCTGCCATATAACCATACGGCCTATAGTACAGACTGTCCGATCCTGATCCATGCAATACCGCACGTATCTGATCGGACCTTGCCATATCTCCATACGGCCTCTACAACCTTTCGCCCGAAAGCTGAGTAACTGAATATGGGGGACTCTAAAGACTCGTCAACACCTTGGTTGTGGATTTAACCACTAGCACGTCAGAGGTATAAGCCAATACGTAACGGGCTACCAGGTACTGACTAAAAGGGACGTCTGTGAGCGAACTCAGCCTGACTCCCTACTGAGCCTGTCAGTGACAATATCCGTACAGTCCGGTCCGTTCGTCTATGAGCATCGCATGGCGGGCCTAGAGGGTTGGTAAAAGTCAGACCCCCAAAAGCGGTACAAGTCGTGTCGGAGTGTAGCCCAGAACACCCTGAGATACTACTGGAATACCTACCAGTAAATCTCCTTGCCTCGGCCGAGGGCTTCGTGTAATGGCTCTCCTAGACACAGCACGACCTCACCCCCAATACCGGGAGAGACGAACCCCTGAAGATACGCTCACTGCCTCCATGTGGCTCGGGACTGTACCCAACTAAAACCTGTTTGCACGACTCCTTTGAGCCGTGGTAGGGTAGTAATCAAAGTACAGTGGGAACTCACACGAGACAAATGACGATCCCCAGGTCGATGAACTAACCTGCACACATGTCACCAGGGAACTGCCATCTGACGTCTGGTATATGACCAACTAGCATGTTCCCGGCGAGTCCTGTCCTGTGTACTCATAACCCAATGAGCACCTGTATACATCTTAGGTGATCCAACTGACACCAGTGGCTTGTGAGACCGGCCACCGCCCCTCGTCGGGGTCTCGACTGTATACACTAGTCTACTATGGAGAATCGATGCCCTGTCTCGAAACTCTCACGACTAGGGACCTTTTAAGGATATGCTTATAGACCCCCAGCTCCCACTTATATGATCGCCCTCATACTGCCGGTGGTCAAGCAAGAATCCTAGGGGCTCTATCAACGTGTAATAGCGACGTGTCAGGTCACTTAAAACAGTACACGATGATAAAGGTAAACCAGATAGCATACTATCATCTCGAGTAAGACTGTCCTACCGGGATAGGTCCTCCATCAATCATTACAATCACGTACCTGTGACCTAATAATTGACTCTGAGGGCACTATCTCCAACATGATCCGCATCATAGTCATAGTAGTCAAGCAAATATCCTGAAGGCTTTATCAACATGTGTAAATGAATAAAAGCACAATCAAATCAACATGTCATATAGTGTAAACCAGATAGTATACTATCATGTCGAGCAAGAAAGTAATCTATATATATATATATATATATATATATATATATATACATGTCCAAGCATCCACTATACATATAATGGCCTCTAGGGCATACATATATCCAACAGATAGAGCCCATAGGATTCTTGCTTGACTACTAGCATTATGATGGCGATAATATACGTGGGAGCAGGGTGGTCTATATGAAAGTGTTTCCTAGCACCACCATAGGGTTAAAACCGGCATCGATCATGCAATTTTCAAAAAATCGGTGTGCTAAGTAACACTAGCCTAGAATCTAACTAGATTATTAGTGTTAACTATGATGATATCAAAAAAACTAGCTAAGAGAAGGTGGAAACAACCTTTGAAGACCAAGACCTTCTCTTCAAAAGCTCCGGGTTGTAGTCCTTACGACTCCACAAGGCTCCACTTGAAGATTGAACAAGCTTCCTTTTGCGATCTTCGCGCCGATGACGATCCACCAGAAACTTCGCTAATTCAAACTACCTCTTCACTAAATTTTTTAGTGAAGGAAACACACTACACTTAAGTGCTAATCAAGAGTAGGATGGTGAAGTAGAGATTTTGTTTGATCACTATGGTTCTCACAAGCCCTAGGTTTCACAACTCATGTGAGTGTTAGGGCTTGGAGGATGTGAGGAGGAAGATGAAGAGAGCTAGAGAGAAAAGAGCTCATGTGAGGAAAAATCACAACCGTAGAAACTCAAGTGTAGAATGGCTTAACAAATAGCTCACTCATTGAAGCATGGAATATCATCCAATAAAATATAGCAACCATGCTTCTATAGTGATACCAAATGAATAAAGAAATATCAAAGCCAGGCTTCACCCCATTCCTCATTTTCCACCTCAACATTTCCATTTCCAATAAATAAAAAAACAATCATGCTTCAATATATATATATATATATATCATATATATATATATATTAATATATATAAACAAAATAATTAGTGAGCAATAATATTAGTTAATATATAATTATATCAAATATAAATATATATCATATTATTAAATCAACAATTGATTCAATAATCTGGTTATATCACATATAACCTATTAATATCATTTATCTGTATATCACATTATCAAATCAACACTTGATATGATAATCCGGTTAAATCTCATATTACCCGACCGATAACAAATAACCGCCAGATTATAATACGGTATCTCAATCTCATATTTAATCAGGCCCCCGCACATATCAACATATGTGCCCTACTTCGTTTCGCTTGAATTAGAAAACCACCATGTGGTACTCTAATGAATCGTCAATACGCCAGCATTAGGTGATGATCACATCAGTCACCCACAAGCCATCAACGTTACTAGCTGGAAGTAACGGCTACCCAGGTATTGAGCAAATAGAATATCAACAAGCAAGCTTTTCCAAACTCCCATGAAGCCTATAAGTAAAACTTACCGTACAGTCTGGTCTCTTCGTCTGATATGTCGCATATCGAGTCTAGGGGTGGAGTCGTCAGACCCCAGTAACTTGATAAGTCATGCCGATGTATGGCTCTTAACGGTTCGAGAAACTACTGATAATATTTACCAGTAAATCTCATCAGCCCTAGCCAGGGACTTCCTGTTATAGCCAATCGAGCTTAGCGCAACATTAACTCCCTATACCGGGAGAGACGAAACCCCTCCTATCGCTCATTGCATCCATGTGACTCGGGACTGCACCCAAAATCCACCTGTTTGCATGCCTCCTTTGAGCCATGGTAGGGAGGAAATCAAAGCACAGTGGGAAACACTCAAGACTTTATGACCATCTCGGGTCTACAAACTAACCTGTTCCAGTGTCACCAGAGAACTGCTGTCTGACTAATGGTATATTGCCAACTAGGAGTTCTCGGCGAGTCCTGTTCGGTGTACCCATTCTCTAATGAGCACATGTGTACAATCTTTGATGTCAAACACCAATGTTTATGGGATCAACCACCGCCCTTACAGGGTCAAGAAACGTACACATTAGTCTACTCTGGAATATCGATGCCCTGTCTCGATACTCCCTCGATAGGAACAATTAAAGGATGTGCTTGTGGACTACACAAGTCCCAGTAGTATGATCCGCATCATAGTCCTGGTAGTCAAGCAAATATCATAAGTGCTTTATCAACATGTATCAGAGAGACAGTATAATAATACAAGTGTACATGTTAAGATAAATAGCAATCGGATAGCATACTATGATGTCGAGCAAGAAAGTCCTCTATATATATGTCCAAACATCCACTATATCATACAATAATGGCCTCTAGGGCATACATATTCCTAACAATCTCTCACTTGCACTAAGGCCATGTGTTGTAGTATCTCATACCTAACATCCCAAAAAGTCTCTCAAACTGCGTCTTCGGGAGGGCCTTCGTGAGTGGATCCGCTACGTTGTCCTTCATGTCAACTCTCCTGACCTTGATCTCCTGTCGATCTACTATCTCCCGGATCGGGTGATACCGCCTAAGAATATGTCTGGATCTCTGATGGGACCGGGGTTCCTTGGCTAAAGACACAGCTCCATTGTTATCACAATATACATGTATTGGATGCTAAATGGATGGAACCACACCAAGTTCCGCTATGAACTTCTTCATCCAGACATCCTCTATGGCAGCATCATTGGCAGTGATGTATTCAGCCTCCATCGTCGAGTCTGCTACGGTATCTTGCTTGGAACTCTTCCAACATATTGCCCCTCCATTAAGGGTGAAGACAAAATCCAAGACCGACTTACTGTCGTCCTTATCACTCTGGAAGCTCGAATCGGTAAAGGACTCCACCTGGAGTTCCCCATTATCATACACCAAGAACATTTCTTTAGTCCTTCTCAAGTACTTAAGAACGTTCTTCACAGCTGTCCAGTGTTTCTCCCCAGGATCTGATTGTTACCTACTCACTACACCTAGTGAGTAAGCTACATCTGGTCTGGTACATAACATCGCATGCATGATAGACCCGACTGCCGAAACATAAGGTATCCCTTGCATGCGAGCCCTCTCCAAATCAGTCTTAGGAGACATCTCTTTGCAGAGAGTGATTCCTGAGCAAGTAGGTAAATTACCACGCTTAGAATCTTCCATACTAAACCTCTTTAGTATGGTGTCAATGTACTTGGATTGGGACAATCCCAACATCTTCTTAGATCTATCTCTATAGATCTTTATCCCTAGGATGTTAGAGGCATCACCTAGATCTTTCACAGAGAACTTGTGTGATAAGAAGAGCTTGACTGAGTGTAGCATAGGAACATCATTTCCTATCAAGAGTATGTCATCTACGTACAATACGTAGAAGACAACTTTACTCTCTACAACTTTCTTGTATATAAAAGGTTTATCTACGTTTTTGATGAAGTCAAACTCTTTGATAGCTTCATCGAAACATATGTTCCAGCTCCGCGATGCCTGCTATAATCCGTAGATTGATTTAAGCAGCTTGCACACGCTTCCGCTGCTCCCACTATCTACGAAGCCCTCTGGCTGTATCATGTACACGCTCTCTTCTAAATCACCATTTAGAAAAGCGGTCTTGACGTCCATCTGCCAGATTTCATAGTCATGGTATGAAGCAATGGCAAATAGTCGACACCTGGTTGTTGACGAAAACCTTTTGCTACAAGTCTAGCTTTGAAGGTCTCAACCTTTCCATGTACACCAATTTTCTTCTTAATGATCCACTTGTTCCCGATGGGTTTTACCACTTTAGGAGCAACTTCCAAAGTCCATACTTTGTTGGTGTATATGGATTCCATCTCAGATCGCATAGCATCCAGCCATTTCACGGAGTCTTCACTTTTGATGGCCTGCTCGAAACTAGTTGGGTCATCATCTTCCATGATGCAATCCACGCAAGACTCTATGACGATCTCGGGTCTACAGACTAATCTGTAAAAGTGACACCAGAGAACAGCTATATAACGATACGTATAATACCAACTAGGAGTTCTCGGCGAGTCCTGTTCGGTGTACCCATTCTCTAATGAGCACTTGTGTACAATCTTTGATGTCAAACACCAATGGTTATGGGATCAACCATTGCCCCCTACAGGGTCAAGAAACGTACACACTAGTCTACTCTGGAATATCGATGCCCTGTCTCGATACTCCTTCGATTAGGAACAATTAAAAGATGTGCTTGTAGGCTACACAAGTTCCAGTAGTATGATCCGCATCATAGTCCTAGTAGTCAAGCAAACTTCCTAAGGGCTTTATCAACATGTATCAGAGAGATAGTATAATAATACAAGTGTACATGTTAAGATAAAGAGCAACCAGATAGCATACTATCATGTCGAGCAAGTAAATCCTTTATATATATGTCCAAGCATCCACTATATCATAAATAATGGCCTCTAGGGCATACATAGTTCTAATACTATAAGCACATCCTTAGATGTCCCTAGTCGAGTGAGTATCGAGACTGGGCATTGATACTCCGGAGTAGACTAGTGTGTACTTATTGAGACCCCGACGAGGGGCGGTGGCCAGTCTCACCAGCCATTGGTGTTAATTAGTCACCTAAGATAGTATATATGTACTCATTAGGTTATGAGTAGACTGGACAGACTCGCCGGGAACATGCTAGTTGGTATTATAACTATTGTCAGATAGCCGTTCCCAGGTGGCATGTGTATAGGTTAGTCTGTCGACCTGAAATCGTCATTTATCTCATATGAGTTCCCACTGTGCTTTGATTACTACCCTACCACGGCTCAAAGGAGTCGTGCAAACAGGTTTTAGTTAGGTACAGTCCCGAGCCATATGAAGGCAGTGAGCGGATCGTCGGAGATTCGTTTCTCCCGGTATTGGGGGTTGATGTCGCATAGTGCACGGGTAGCCATCACCAGAAATCCTCGGCTAAGGTAGACGAGAATTACCGATTTGGATAAGTAGTTTCTCAGTTGGTGATGGGCTTCATACCGACACGAAATATCGTGTTTTAAGGGGTCTGACTTTATCCACCCCCCTGAACTAGATATGCGATACTCTTAGACGAACAGACCGGACTGTATGGAGATTGTCACGGAAAGACTCAGTAGGGGTTCGGATGAGTTTGCTCGTCGGCCTTCCTTTCGTTCAATACCTTGGTAGCCGTTACGTACAGCTAGTGATGCCGACGTGCTTGTGGTTAAACCTACTGCCAGCGTATTGACGAGGCTTTAGAGTACAACAAAGAGGGTTTCCCTACTTCGGGAGAAACGATGTAGAGGTCGTATGGTTTTACGGCAGGGTTCGATCATATACGTACACTTGTGCACGTATCATAATTCAGACGGATAATATTAGTAGGCTTTGGTTTAAGCCGAATCCTAGTATTGTATTATTGGATTATTTCCGTCTCTTTGTATTCGTATTTTTCGGAATACGGATACGTGTATGTATATACGGTGAGGGGTATTCTTGTAATTTATTACAAGGTGCTTCTATAAGAAGACACCTCATTTGTTGAATAACCATTTTGGATTAAATGTATAATGAGGTGGATGATGAGGTGTTATATGCATTTATTGAAGCATGGCTCACTTGGTGACTCATGGGTTACTATTGTAGCATGCTTTATTTATTTATGTGTTGTGAGATATTTTGTGAGGCTTGATTCTAGTTCACAACACTTAGCCAATCTTCAAGAAATGCTATGCTCTACACTCTCATCTCCTCAAGCTCTCTTTATCTTCCTCAAACCCTTAATGTCTCATGTGTTGAGAAACCTAGGGTATTTTGAGACATATTAATCCATCATTAGACTCTACATCCTCTAGGCTATCTAGTTTAGCGAACTAGGTACCATAGTTACCTCGGTTTTGAGGTTGGAGCTCAAACTATAAATTCTCACGTAGATCATCTTCAATAGAGGGAGACTGGAGGTCAAACTCGATCCATGACGCCTCAAGGAGCTTATGAAGATGGTAGAAGACCGAAGGAAATGGATCATTCGGTATAACCATTCTAACTCCTCTTTAGTTTGCTAGCTTGTAGGTTTATGGTAAATCCGGGTTATCGGGTTGTTCTAGCACCAGTTTATAAAATTTTTGTTCCGCAAACTGTCACGATAGATGGCCAGGGCGCTGGCATAACCCAACATGGTATCAAAGCCATGCCATAACCTATACTAGCTAGTTTACACAAGGTTAGAATATCAATCGACCAATTTTTCCGATTCACAAATCCATTTTGACATGCCCGCTGTCGTTTTTGAAAAGAGTTCCAAAAATTATTCTGAGTATCTTAAAAATACGTCCAGGCATATTTAGAAGCCCTGAAGAAATTTGAGCACTTGATCTTCATAAATCGCCGCGGAACCGCCGCATTAGATGCCTATTTGTGGCGGTTCCGCAGTCGTTTAGTGGAAAATGTGCACTAAATTTTTTCTGGCACTCTACTACATGGAATTGTGATTTTTGGGATGCATGGTTTTGGCCCAGATTTGTTTGAGTGCTGGTCTGCATTTAGGGACAATTTGGAAAAGTTTTGTCGATCGAAATTTTTAGTGTGTGTTTATCAGTTCATACATTACATTATCTGCGACCGTGAATATCATTTCAGTGGTATAACTCGTCTGACTGCTATATGTTCTATTAGACGGGTTTGCGAACTTGACATTTACGTTGATGTTCTGTGCTATGCTGAGGTTGTTGTTGGACTGTCGTGATGGATAGCTTGCGGAGCAATGATAGCAGTACAGTTGAGATTCATTTGTACATTTAATATTGCAGGGCGAGCATCCGACATGTGGACTGCCGTCTCTGCAAGTTTGTATATTATTTGTTTGGGGCACGATCGGGTTGAGGTCGATGTCACCCTTGTACATATATTTTCATTTTTTTGTACTAGGATTACCCCGCGGAGGAGTGCTCGAATAGCAGAGTTGCAGAGAGCAACGGGCTCGCATCTCATGGCGTTGAGACGGAGGGGTCCTTACTCTAGAATTGGCGGGCTATTCGTCGCACTCGTAAGGGGTACAGGATGACCCACGGAGGGATGCTCATGTTACCGGATTCCGTAAAGTGCTGGGTAGCCCATTCACTTTGTTGATTGGGGTTGCCTCACTTATGGGATTGTCGGGTAACTTTCCGCGCTCGTAGGGGTCCAGGTTTTCATTGCATGGGCTATCCACACGACCGGGAACTTCGGGTCTCATTTGTAGCTCAAATGAAACCCGCGGCTCCAAAATTATCCACCATTCTGTGTTGCTTGCTGAGATTCTGTGATGTTGCTTATATCATGCCTGGGACGAATGTTATATATATATATATATATATATATATATATTTATATATACTAGTGATGTTGTATATGTTTTTCATCCGCGCTAGTCTAGCCCTCGCTCTGCCGTTAGTTAAGTAACCTAACAGTGTATGACGGGACCTTGTGGCGAATGCGGGTGGCATATACGTACATTGTATTTTCATTCTTTTCTTGTGTGATATGGATTAATTGATGGGACTGCATTAATTCTGATTAATGCAAAGAAAACAAACCTAAATGATGTTATTTGAACCATGTTTTTAAAAACTGATATTACAGATGTTTCTTTTGCTTTGCACAGTGGTATTCGGTTATGAATATCCAACACCTCATTCGACGAGGCAAGAGCCAAGATCCCTATATCGGGAGTGACCTCTTGAGAAAAAGTTTGCGTCCTTGTAATAACTTCACTATAGTCGATTCTTTTGCTTTGCATCGTGGTATTCAGTTAGGAATATCTTGCACCTCAATCGATGAGGAAAGAGCCGAGATCCCTCCACAGGGAGTGACCTCTTTAGCAAAAGTTTATGCCACTATATATTTGTAAAACTGCTCGAGTTCCTTCAACGATATCAAGTTCATTACGTTAAAGGTTTTTCGCCAAAAACCAGCCGTAGCCCTCCTTCATTTCGGATGAGTAGTACCTAGTATTCGTGCTGCGTTTGTTGGCCTTTGTCAAGGCGTTGTGTACGGTAGCTAGATAATGCTTGTCTGTTGCATAGAGTTTCGATTATCTAGGACAGTCGTATAACCTTGTTAGCCTTTGTCAAGGGCGTGTACGGGTGGGTCTAGATTAATCCAGGATAATGACGGGTTGAACTTGACTTGTGTTTGACCTTGACTAGTGATTTATGATTTGTTGGCCTTTGTCAAGGTCATAAACTGTTAGGGGTAAAAACCACATCGGGAGTTTCAAACATACAGGAAACTTGCCAGGCATGCGTATACCTTCTGGAGTGTGGTGACTTGAGTGGCTTCCATCAAGTTATCATGCGATGATAGTTGGATCTCGATTCCCACTGATGAGTAGGTATTACTCCTCGGGTGATTTTAGATGATCCCGATTAATTCTCCTTTTATAGTTTGAAAGAGAATTCGAGGAAACAGTGGGAGCCATCCTGATTAGATAAAGTGATTAACCAATCTAATCTAGGTTAGAGTGCACGCTGAGTGTTTCTTTTCTCTCTCTCTTTGGCAGAGACCATGGCCTGACCTTAAAAAACTGATGAACCAAGTTAACCGAACCTTCTTAAAAACACTTTGGCTTTTGGATTGTCATTTAGTCGCATATATCATTGTCGCTCCTACATTCCCTTTGCATTTCTCCAGAACACTCCGTATCACTACGAAGATCCATATTTCTTGGATATGCTATCGTATAGTTGCATACGAACTCGAAGGAACTTGTTTCAGTTCGAGGATGGTTTCCGGTTCTGGAGAAGTTGAATAGGATTATTCAGTTGTCTTTTATCATTACCTTCCCTCAGGTTGTGAGGGCTTCTGGTGTTAGGAGAGTACACCTATTGCGCTTATTGGATAGTCTTCTTCCAAACCATAGGCAGGTGCTGAAACGTAGGGAAAGAAAAAAACCATTTAGCCTAAGTGTGGTGTACAGAAGGTAATAAGTAAAGACATATAAAGGGATTAGAGTAAGGGCAAAGGAAATTGCGACTGCTATCATTCACGACAAAACGACGTATACCCCTGCCACTCCTATATCACCTTTGCATTTCTCCACAACACTTCGTATCTCTACGAAGATCCATATTTCTTGGTTATTCCATCGTATAGTTAAATACGAACTTGAAGGAACTTGTTCCAGTAAAAGGATGGTTTCTGGTTCTGGAGAAATAGAATAAGGATTATTCAGCTGTCTTTTCCTTTTACCTTCTCTCAGGTTGCAAGAGCTCTTAGTATTAGGAGAGTACACCTATTGGGCTTATTGGATAGTCTTCTTCCAAACCTTAGGCTGGTGATGAAGGGTAGGGAAGGAAGAAAATCAATTAGCCTAAGTGTGCTGTACAGAAGGTAATAAGTAAAGACATATAAAGGGATTGGAGTGGGGGCAAGGAAATATATAGTTGCTGTCATGAATCTGTATAGTGGAAGAGGCATTACTAGGAATACCCGCTTACCCCTTCGAAACATTTAATGTTTCAGTTTTATTATGCGATGTTAAGTGAAAACTGTTTTATCAATTAGAGTCTAACTCCAAGGTATGTATTTACCAGATTTGATTCTGAAATTTGTATGGCGTTACGGATACTGAGTGGGAGTAAGATATTGGGAATTAGGTGTTTAGATCCTCAATATATATCAGAATTCTTTGTATTTTGTGATATTTGAGGAAATCACCTGGGTTTTGCCTAACAGCAAATATTTGGTTTTGAATATCCGTCATTATGCACCAATTTCAGACTCATATATCCGTACGTTTATTTTAAAATGTGAGATATAAATTTTTGAATTATGTCTATGACATTTACCTATATCAGTTGATGGTTAGGTAAGGTGTATTCAACAACGGTGTAATTCTCCTTAACCATAGTACAGTTTTCAACCTTCGATGCACAGAGTTTAAGTTATTGAACTCAGTGGACTTATACAAAGTATTGTATGTTGTCCGATGCCGCTAGGGCAAAGAGGTTGGTACTCGTACTAATTTTGTTTACTCATGACTTCTCTAGTTTTAGACAAGTATTTCGTTGAAATACAAGGTCCAAATTTTGAGAAGTTATAAGTATAAGAATAAGGTAGAGAACCATATGTTGCAAGTATCATGATTCTTCAAGGTGATCAAAAATGTAAATACTTCTGTTTGGTATTCCGTTGTAAGTAATAGTTTTGAGAACTTTCTTCTCTTTCAGGTTACATGATTGATCAATACTTTGTGTGTCGGTTTGGAAAATGTATAGAAATCACAACCAAAAATATTTTGACCGCAATCAATAACGGTGTCGAATGTAGCGTGTTAGTAAGAGCGGATCGTCCACAAGGAAAGTGTAATCGTTCGTGTTTCGATCTAGATGAGTCGAAAATTTAAAGAAAAGAGAAAGAACAACAATTCATGATTTAAAGATTTGAAGTTTAAGAATTAGAAAAATCTAGTCTAAATCAAGAAACGATAAAATCAAGAATTGATAATTTGTGATGATTTCCAAATCAAATATCAAGAATCGAAATGAGGCTCGTAGGAATCGATCGGATCTATAGATGTGATGAAATCTAGCGATTACGTATTCTTATCCATCGATGAATTGATACTAGATCGATGGTGATCGACGAGAATTAGGGATTTCTTGTGAAACTAGGGTTTCATCTTCTATCCCTTGTTCCTTCGTCGATATCATTCACATTCTAGCCTCTAGTAAATTCAAGAATCGATCGTGGATCCCTAATTTCGAGCGATCACAATCAAGAAAGCATCGCAACGAAACTAGGTCGTCAATTCTTCAATTTGCTAGGGTTTACAAAACTCGTAGGACTTAAGGATCGTTTTAAGATTTGTTACATCATCATACTATTGATCGTCTCGACTCCTTTACGAGCGGAGTTTTACTCAAATATCACAACAAGAACCACAATCACAAATTGAGATCGAATCATGATGCAAGAATTTAAAGAAAGCAAGATTAAAGAATTTCACCTTTTATTTATCAACAATTCCGTTACAAATCGCTCAAGAACTACAAGAGGAAGAACTCGATCGTTGATTTGGCTTCGCTTGTCTCCTTAAGTTGCGGATCGGCTTGGATCACTTGCTCGATTGAAGATCGGCTCCGCTCCTAAAAGGTTGAAGGCTTCTCGCTTGAATGGTACTCTGTCACGACCCGCAAGGTACAGAACGCGACCGGCACTTAGATTACGAAACGTCTTAAGGCGTCCGTAAAATAAGCAAGCCGAAGCCCAGAATACAAAACCCAATTAAGATCTTTAGAGTGAAGGAAAACCAAATTATTTAAGCATTTACTTTATTACCAAATCAAATTGCCTTTTTAAAATAACTTTCCTTTTTTTCCAAAATTCCAGCAGAATCTCACAAGTAAAATCAGCCTCAAAGGTGCAAGCAGATATATATAGGAATAACAGTGCATAAGAAATAGCATGTCGACTCAAGTGAGTTCGACCCAGATATATCACAAAATAAATCCCCAAGTCTCACAATCTCACCTCTAGGTCAATATACAGTAATCCAAATAAAACAGGTACAACTGAAATGATAGTAGCAGTAGATGGAGTGTTCTAGATACAACAATTATATAAGGTGGTACAAACTGATAATAACCCACCTATGAGCAAAAGCCTCGAGTCCAGGCAAAAAGTGCAAAAGAAGCAAAAGTATCCGCCGCTACCGTGCTGACGGAGTGGACCTGCAGAAAAGCTGTAGCACAACGGGGGTGAGTTGCCAGCTCGTGAGTAATAAATAACATCTACTAAGGCTATCGTATGCATGCACACAAGTGTCCTGGCATCCCTAAGCAGGTATGGCTACATGTTCTAGCAGGTATGTGTGCATCAACAGTATGCAAGCAAGTACATATATATGTCACATGAAGGTAATACGGTATGTATGTCTCAAGATGGTACTATCAAGTATGTATGAGAATTATTCCTTCCTTTGTTTTGAAACTTTCCCTTTTTAAACATCAGCATAATATCAAAGAAATCAGTAAAAACCGTGTCCAGCAACGACACCTCAAAACTGTCTAAATCCCATATATCCATGTCAAATATCTCTGGTCTCAGCCATCCGGCTGATCGACATCAAAATCCATGTCTCAATCCAGCGGCCACGGTCGGTATCCTCTGGATATCCGCCGTGCCAAATTAAGTCACCGGTAGGTAATCCGTCCCCCAGCCAGGCTCAACGCCATCTCCTGCGATCTTCTTGCCCCGGGGTACCGTACCGGGCCCACCATGTACCCGTGACGGTTCCTCCACTCCTCGACACGGATCTCGAAAACCACAGAAAACTCATGGTGGGCGACACTTTACATAACTTGAAAACCGCAACCTTTATATTTTTGAACAGTTATCAGTTGAAATCTTGCGGTTTTCCCCCGAAATCCCGAAATATCATAAATCTCATGAAATCATCATAAACGCATATGTCGATGATTATGAATGCTTATGGTATCAATTTGCAATGCATGATTTGCACTAAGCATGAGCAGATGGTATGATGATACATATGCACAGGTATGGTAATTATTATGGTTTCATTTTAAATATTTAATGCAATATCATATTTGTAGGCAATTAACATGTTTCAGGTTAAGGTTATCTAGTGTCGTGACATGGCAATTACCAGGGTGTGTGTCCACATGAAAAGTGCTCGTGCTGCATATAAAACCTGGTAATGGTGCATGTGTCCTACAAATAAACTTGCGTACAAGGGTATGACATGTAGATATGACTGCGGAAATACTATGCCAGTTTTATTATTATCATTTTATTGTCACAAGTACTATTAACTTTACCAACTATAAGTTTATCAATCTAACGGGCGACTCGCGCCATCCAAACGATCGTCCCCCGTAGATGTTAAATCTACTCACCCGTGATCCGGTGCTAAGTGTGTCCGGCCACCTGCTTGCCTTTCTCTGCTGCGCTCGAAGTCCCCGCCGGCGAACCTAGAATTCACAAGAGTCACCATATAAGGAAAAATCCTGCAAAACGCGATATATCGATAAAAGGAAACGCTTGCGTGAAACTAAACGCGTGTGCACACGACACGACGCGACGCGCACGAACTCACCAGAACCTAAGCTGACACGCTGTGTCGCGCAGCGCGCCACAGAACCACGCGTATCACGCGCGTGTCGCACAAGACCTAAAACATCGGAAACACACAACTAGCTCCAGATTTTGCCTCTGGGCCCAAAATGAAAAGTTACAGATACCAAAATACTAACCTACCCAGAAGTACCCTACCCCCAAAATACCCACACCCCACTCGCTACTCTGGCCGCAAATTGCGGTCAGAATGAATAAACCGGCGGCCTCGTGGGGGAGTTGGGTCCCCGTGCTCTGTGTGTGTGTGTCTACTAGTCTCACCATGCCACGGTATTCCCAATTTTATTCTGAAGGGTTCGGGTCGACAGCAGATCCTATAGAGGTTAAAAAGTCACAAAAACTGCCAAAATACGCCAAGTCGGGTAAATCGGGTGTTTATATGGAGTCTGGGGAATTTCTCTGGTTGGCTGGCCTCACTAGCACCTAAGAGGGTTATTCTAACCAACACAACTATCATTATGCCCAAAATCCTCTTAAAACATCCAAAATCACTATTAAGCATGATATGGACACCAATTAAGCTAGATTACCATAATTTTAGCGATTTAAGGCTACCCATCTAATTTTAGCATCACCACTAGGCTTAAACAGATTAGTTAACACCAAGAAGGGTTCATTAAACTACAAGTACTCTAAAGTATCTAAATCTAGCATCACTGCACAATTCCCGCATGAAAAACTCTATTAAAACTCTAAACTAACCAAGCAAACATGTAACCTACACAATACGGAAAAAGTTTAGGAGTTATACCCCCTAGGACCCTTGCAACCAAGGAGAAGGAGAAGAAGAAGAGGGTAGGTGCATCAAAACGTGGCTGGAACGATCTGAACTTCACCAGAGCTGGTGCTGATGTGCTGCTGTTGCTGTTTGCTTTTGCTTTTGCTGTTGCTGTTGCTATTACTGGGGCTGATATGGAGTTGTGTGGTATGGTATGGAGTTGTGTGTGGTGTGGTATGGAGTTGTGTGTGGTGTGGTATGAGGTTGAGGGGCTGAAGTAGCAGCTGTTGCTGCTACTGTCTACAGAAATTAAAAGGGTTGAAATGATGAAAAAATGGGCTGAAGGCTGATGTGCTGCTGTTTTTTTTTTGTGGCTGATTTGAGGCAAATCTTGGCTGATCTGATGCAAATCTTCGGTTGATGTGCTGCTGTTTTTTTTTTGGTGGCTGATTTGAGGCAAATCTTGGCTGATCTGATGCAAATCTTGGGATGATGTGCTGCTGTTCTTTTTTTTTGTGGCTGATTTGAGGCAAATCTTGGCTGATCTGATGTATGAGTGAGTGAGGGATTGAGTGTGAGAAGAATTGCCAAGTTTGAAGTGAAAGAGGGTGATAAATCCTTAAACCATCATGACCCATCACACCCCCTCTCTCTCTCTCTAAGTCAACCTTAAACCCTCCAAAACCCCATGGTCAAAGCCAACCATCATCAACTAAAGCTAATTAGCTCTAAACCACACTATTAACTTAACTAAGGACATAACCCTCCAAGGTTAACTTAAACATGACTAACCCACAACTCAAATATGTGGCAAACCCTAATCTTAACCCTGGCTAACGTGCACAAGTGTGTGTAGTTGAGATAAAATTCCACAAAAATAACCATAAATCCAGATAAATTACTAGAATCCCGTTTTGGTAAACTTTTTACCGAAAACCCCAAATTAACACTTAATTACTGCTAGCCCTAAAACTCAAGTGTTACATACTCGGGATCTTGAATTTGGCTTTGGATTTTGGAATTAGGGCTACAAGATGTGTAACTCAACTTGTAGATGGAAATGCGAGGGATTGGAGATTAGCCCTTAACCCTAGATCTAGGCTCCTTTTTATAGACTTCAAAACCCTAGATCTAGGATTTCAAATTTGAATTTCCTACCAAAAGTTTGTTATAGGGAGAGGCTTCTAGAAGGAGTTAGTTGGAGGGAGCTTCTAGAACTAGTTTGTTAGGAGCTTAATCAAGATTAGCTTGCTTAATGATCTTTGCAGATCTGGCAGAAGCTTCGAGAGTTCTGTAGACTTTGACATAGCTTGCTGAGGTGTAGACACAGATAGAAAAATACTGGAGCAAATCTTTCTTGCTGACGTGGCAAGGCCGCCACGGATCCGCGGTACGAGCCTGCTTAGGCCGCTGATCCGCGGCCCAATAGGAGGATCAGTGCTTCACTCTTCCACTGTGGCTTTCTGCTAGCTTTTGGATATTGTTCTGATATGTTGAATTTTACAATTCCTTCTGTATCAATGCCAGATCAAAGATCTTTGAGTTGGCGTAGTTTTTATCAGCAATTTGACAATTTTGGCTCGGTTCCTGAAATTTCCTGCATAGACTTCGGAACAAGTGTTGCGCTACACAAGAATGATGCGATACCATGATAAACACACAATTCCCTCAGAAATGTCGGTTTTAAAGTATAACACATGTAATCTGGTATTTCAGAGATGTTTTGCTAATATGTCCAATATGAATACCGAACACTTCTAGATGAGTGCAAATGATAGGGAAATTGACGTGTTAAAAATGCAGTATTTTCGACTGATCAAATTCCCCCAAACTTATTTTCGGTCGTCTCGAGCGAACTGTTTTATTAGAAAGAGAAGGAGAAAATAAAGAAAGAGAAATACTAACTAGCACACTTTCGTAGGCAACACGATTGCACTGAGCACGTGCAACAAGCCTTTAAACCTCTAGGTGTCCCTAGTTGGAGGAGTGTTGTCTCCTGAGGGTTTTCAGCGGATTGCACCCACAAAATCCAATAATAAAAGGAAGACCGTGAATATTACATTTAAAGATAAGAATTGTAAAAGAAAAGCTTTGAAAATTAGGGTTTCCAACTAAGCTAGCTTTTCGGTTGTCATGAGCCCTATCTTAATAGTCATGAAAAAATGTCAGAAATCACTTCCTCCCTCAATAAAACATCATCTTATTCTTCATTCCTATCTTTCTTCCAAACATCGATCATATAACCCTAAATGTGTGTAAAGAACATCTCTACACCCGGAGAATTCAATTCAATCTATCATACTCTTGTCCATCCACCTCAGTACTTTTTAATTAATGAATATTTAAATGAATTTGCTCACACACATTCATGCGGCCGTTAATATTTCTTGAGGTACTAACCGACCGATTACTCATGTGCTTGCTTATTTGGTGTATTTTCCTCGTCTTGCACCACCTAAGGCTTAGCAGTGACTCACAGACCAGTTGGCCTTAGGGCACTAGGTGAAGAGGCACCCTCGCTATATTTTTTATTGCTGCCTTGGCGATAACAAAACCGGTGTTCATTTTTCTGCACCATTTTATATTTTATTCATTTTTTTTACTTCCTTCATACATCGTCTTTTAGACAAGAGCATTTCAAGGTATTCTCTACTATCCCGAGTTTCAAGACGTGTGTAAGTGCGAATAGTAGGGTATCAACGTTCAAAATGTTTGGCTTCCAGAATAGAAACTATTTTTTAGACTTATTTTTATCCTCAGATTAGTGACTTCCTTCATCTTACTAACCCTTGGGACAACGGCTCATAACTACTTATTACTAGTTCGTATAAGAAAACTTTTAATTTTCTTGGTTTTCTTAAATTTTTCAAATCTTTTGGATGTAATTTTTCACTATCTAAAATTTTATTATCTTATTTATGTACAAAATATTTTTATCTTTTAAATTTTTTTAAAATTTTTTATAGGTTTTCAAAAAAAAATGTTTAGTGCTTATGCAAAGTATGATGCAAATGATGCGAAAATAAGCCCAAACCTCCCCCAAACTTGTTTTCAACAGTGTCCTCACTGTTGCCATCTGCTAAATCTCGAAAAACTTGTAAGCTTGGGAGGAAATTTATTAGCGAGGGCAAAAAATTTAAGTGAAGAACCTCCCCCAAACTTATTTTTGGCTCATCATTTTATAAAAAAAATTTCTTTTCAAGAGCCAGAAAAAATGCCCCTCCCCGAAACTTGAGTTACGCAATGTTAATCTTTTGAAAATCTCATGAGGGGGTTAAAAATCATTGGTCGATGCAAAGCTTTGCAAAGACCGAAGGTCAACACCAACCATTCGAAAATTTTATCAATGCAGTGCTCTGGTTGGTGGAAGAAGAAGTGGGGAAAAGGTAAGTGGTGGAGTAGAATGTGTATGCGTCTTATTTTGGAGAGACGATGCAGTGTATGCGATGGATTACTCGCATTCTTTTTACAAGTCAGAAGAAGGGGTGGAGGTTCAATTTCATTGATTGGGAGATGATTCATCTCAACACCCGTGTCATTCAAAAATGCGAGTTCATCAGCGAAGATCTCCTCAAAAGTTCCAACTATACCCCGATGAATAGTGTTATCACAAAGTGCGGGGTGATCTTCAGACTCTAAAAGCAATTCATAATCAGTGTTAGTTGTTGACCCGGACAACTCGGTGGAAGAGTCCGTATGTGTATGATACATAGTTGGGTCAAACAACAACGTATGAAAAGAGTCAAGATCAGTATCATGAGGATCATCAAATTCGCTGCTGTCGACATCCATTAAGTCGACAGAACAGACCTGAGCAGTAGATTCGGAGGGTACACTTACCAACTTGTAAATGTTCAGTTCAATTGACCTATTCCCGAAAGATAGGGTCATAGAACCATTACGACAGTTGATTATAGCGTTGGAAGTGGAAAAAAAGGAGCGACCTAAAATCACAGGAATTTGATTCCGTGGGTTCACTACAGCTGTGTATCAATTACAATAAAGTCCACAGGGAATACAAATTCTTCGATTTTTATTAACACATCCTCCAGTTCACCCCTAGGTTTGGTGCTTGATCGGTCAGCCATCTGGGGAGTGCAATGGGCTGGTTTCAACTCTCCGATCCTTAACTGCTCGTATACCGAGAAAGGAAGCAGGTTAACACTTGCACCAAGGTCAAGTAGAGCACGGTTGATGTGTTTTTCCCGCCTGTCACGCGGGTGACCCAGGTTCGATCCCCGGCAACGGCGCCATTTGATTGATCAGTACTTTGTGTGTCGGTTTGGAAAATGTATAGAAATCACAAGAAAAAATATTTTGACCGCAATCAATAACGGTGTCGAATGTAGCGCGTTAGTAAGTGCGGATCGTCCACAGAGAATGTGTAATCGTTCGTGTTTCGATTTAGATGAGTCGAAAATTTAAAGAAAAGAGAAAGAACAACAATTCATGATTTAAAGATTTGAAGTTCAAGAATTAGAAAAATCTAGTCTAAATCAAGAAACGATAAAATCAAGAATTGAGAATTTGTGATGATTTCCAAATCAAATATCAAGAATCGAAATGAGGCTCGTAGGAATCGATCGGATCTATAGATGTGATGAAATCTAGCGATTACGTATTCTTATCCATCGATGAATTGATACTAGATCGATGATGATCGACGAGAATTAGGGATTTCTTATGAAACTAGGGTTTCATCTTCTATCCCTTGTTCCTTCGTCGATATCATTCACATTCTAGCCTCTAGTAAATTCAAGAATCGATCGTGGATCCCTAATTTCGAGCGATCACAATCAAGAAAGCATCGCAACGAAACTAGGTCGTCGATTCTTCAATTTGCTAGGGTTTACAAAACTCGTAGGACTTAAGAATCGTTTTAAGATTTGTTACATCATCACTCTGTTGATCGTCTCGACTCCTTTACGAGCGGAGTTTTACTCAAACATCACAACAAGAACCACAATCACAAATTGAGATCGAATCATGATGCAAGAATTTAACGAAAGCAAGATTAAAGAATTTCACCTTTTATTTATCAACAATTCCGTTACAAATCGCTCAAGAACTACAAGAGGAAGAACTCGATCGTCGATTTGGCTTCGCTCCTCTCCTTGAGTCGCGGATCGGCTTGGATCACTTGCTCGATTGAAGATCGGCTCCACTCCTAAAAGGTTGAAGGCTTCTCGCTTGAATGGTACTCGGGATCTTGAATTTGGCTTTGGATTTTAGAATTAGGGCTACAAGATGTGTCACTCAACTTGTAGATAGAAGTGGGGGGGGATTGGAGATTAGCCCTTAACCCTAGATCTAGGCTCCTTTTTATAGACTTCAAAACCCTAGATCTAGGATTTCAAATTTGAATTTCCCTCCAAATGTTTGTTATAGGGAGAGGCTTCTAGAAGGAGTTAGTTGGAAGGAGCTTCTAGAACTAGTTTGTTAGGAGCTTAATCAAAATTAGCTTGCTTAATGATCTTTGCTGATCTGGCAGAAGCTTCGAGAGTTCTGTAGGCTTTGACATAGCTTGCTGAGGTGTACACATAGATAGAAAAATACTGGAGCAAATCTTTCTTGCTGACGTGGCAAGGCCGCCACGGATCCGCGGTACGAGCGGAGGATCAGTGCTTCACTCTTCTACTGTGGCTTTCTGCTAGCTTTTGGATATTGTTCTGATATGTTGAATTTTACAATTCCTTCTGTATCAATGCCAGATCAAAGATCTTTGAGTTGGCATAATTTTTTATCAGCAATTTGACAATTTTGGCTCGGTTCCTGAAATTTCCTGCACAGACTTCGAAACAAGTGTTGCGCTACACAAGAATGATGCGATGCCATGATAAACACACAATTCCCTCAGAAATGTCGGTTTTAAAGTATAACACATGTAATCTGGTATTTCAGAGATGTTTTGCTAATATGTGCAATATGAATACCGAACATTTCTAGATGAGTGCGAATGATAGGGAAATTGACGTGTTAAAAATGCAGTATTTTCGACTGATCATTACTCATACGTGGATGCATTCCTTGATGAGTAATGCTGCTTGGTCTCCTTCCATTTGGTTGATATGCACTGGAAATAGCTGCATGATTTTTGAATCTGGTTCCAATTAAATTAGTGCATTTGTTTCTATATTGGATATATAGATTGGATTCATATCTTAATGATATTAAGGTATATGGAGTTTTTCGGCTTATGCTTAAAACCAGAATCCGGATAAACTCTAGGCACGTTTCAGTAATGGAAGTTTGTGGGTTACCCCGGGCTTTGACGAGGGATAACATTCTACCTTCTGGAAGATCAATAATTATATTGTTCTTGACTCGCCACAGTTTTAGTAAAATGAATTCTTTTCAGAAAACATTAATAGGAGTATGGTAGAACTGGAAGTGATTACAGAACAACAAACGATTAATGAAAATTTAGAAGAACCTAAAGATTCAAATGCTTTCGACGATCCATTAGCCACTCTACAGATTTGGTGGGTAACCTCAGGCACCCGAGAGGTACTTCGGTCTCCTCAAAGACAGTGACAGGGAGGTTTTTGATTACCCAAACTTGCCACTGCTACTATTCTAGACTATGAGTCTGGCAGTAGGATGAGTATAACGTCATTCTAAATTAGCTTTAGAAGTGCACGTGTATATGATTCTGCCATAGGGTTGTTATAGCCAATGGGTGCAACGGAAGCATAGTGGGCAAGTGGCTTATGTCTATTTATAGACTAAAGCAAGTATAGCGGAGATAGATCATCTATTTTTTGATGTGACAGTCATAGTGTTTGACTTCATCAGAAAAAGAGATGGACCTGATAAGAAGGTAGTAGGGAGTGATTTCCTGGTATTTGGATGACATGCACTTAATAAGAAGTGATCTTCTTATACTACGATCGGTTATACTGTGGTTGTCACAAGGATTTTCTCCACATAGGATCTGGATAAAATATCAGGGATTCTAGTCATTAGATCTATGGTTTTAGATCTAGAATTGGGAAGTGTCCCAATTCGGGTACTTGACACTATTCTAAAGTGTTTTAGAATTGACGACTCCTGGCGTGGTGGTGTACCCGCAGGTGATGGAGCCACCCTCTCTAAAGAGATGTCTTCTAGACTGATGAGGGGAGGGATTTGCATGATTGTCATATCTCTTGCTTAAGCAATTGTGTCAATCATGAGATGTCAAGTACTACACCAGATATTGATTTTGCAAATGCTACAATAAATATATATTAATCTAATCCTTGAGAAACGTTGGGAAGCAGTTATGAACATAAGTGGATGTTCTTGGTATATGGTAACGGCAGCCTCCTTCAGGAGGCGGTTATCATTTTAGGCTTCCAAGGTGACCTGGATGACAGGGTGACTGTCAGAGTTATAGTTTCCCTCTTTTGAGGGGCAGTATGTTGGACAGGTTGTCCAAGAAGATACTGTGGACGCCATGGCACATGATACTGATTAAATTCATTGCTTGATACAGTCTAAGAAGTTTGTTGGATTTGGAGTTCATATGTGAACTGGGTCCCATCAGATATCCAGACAAATTCTGAGACAGGTATTGCTCATTTCGGGAGATAGTCTTGCTCCGTGAAGTTGAGATATAGAGAGATAAAGATAGAAACACTGGAGCAGATTCACTCACTGAGGTTATTTCTAGAACGCAATAGTTTCACAAACGAGCTTTACGAGACTGATTAGTAAAGAAGTTGGGTGTTCGGTATCACACGGGCTGTGAGTATGCAACTCTGCAATAATTAGGCTTAAGTGCAAGTGAGAGATTGTTGGCTATAGTGCCCTCAAGGCAATTATTGTAATCGCAGGCAGGTGATTATGATGATTGAGGGAGGACCTATACGGGTAGAACAGTCTTACTCGAAATGATAGTACGCTATCTGGTTTGTCTTTATCATCATGTACATGCATTATGTGGTATTGCGGATCACTATTACATGTTTATAGAGCCCATAGGGTTCTTGCTTGACTACCAGAATTATGATGGTGATCATATACGTGGGAGCTAGGTGGTCTATAAGCACATCCTTAAATGTCCCTAGTCGAGGAAGTATCGAGACTGGGCATCGATACTCCGGAGTAGACTAGTTTGTACTTATCGAGACCCCGACGAAGGGTGGTGTCCAGTCTCTCAAGCCATTGGTGTCAGTTAGTCACCTAAGATAGTATACATGTGCTCATTGGGTAATGAGTACACTGGATGGACTCGCCGGGAACATGCTAGTTAGTATTATACATATTGTCGGATAGAAGTTCCCTGGTGACATATGTACAGGTTAGTTTGTCGACCTGAGATCGTCATTTGTCGCGTGTGAGTTGCCACTGTGCTTTGATTATTACCCTATCATGGCTCAAAGGAGTTGTGAAAATAGGTTTTAGTTGGGTACAGTCCCGAGCCACATGGAGGCAGTGAGCGGATTGTCGGGGATTCGTCTCTCCCGGTATTGGGGGTTGATGTCGCGTAGTGCATGGGTGGCCATTACCAGAAATCTTTGGCCAAGGTAGACGAGAATTACTGATTTGGATCAGTAGTTTCTCAGTTGGTGATGGGCTTCATACCGACACGAAATATCGCGTTTTTAGGGGTCTGTCTTTATCCACCCTGGAGACTCGTTATGCAATATTCTTAGACAAACAAACTGGACTGTATGGAGATTGTCACGGACAGGCTCAGTAGGGGTTCGGATGAGTTTGCTTGTCGGCCTTCTTTTCGCAAAATACCTGGGTAGCCGTTACGTACAGCTAGTGACACTGACGTGCTTGTGGTTAAACCCAGTGCCAGCGTATTGACGAGTCTGTAGAGTCCTACACAAAGGGTTTCCCTGCTTTGGGAGAAACGATGTAGAGGCCGTATGGTTTTACGGCAGGGTTCGATTATATACGTGCATTTGTGCATGAATCATGATTCAGACGGATAATACTAGTAGGCTTTGGTTTAAGCCGGATCTTAGTATTATATTATTAGATTATTTTCATCTCTTTGTATTCGTATTTTTCGAATACGAATACGGGTATGTATATACGGTGAGGGGTATTCTTGTAATTTATTACAAGGTGCTTCTAGAAGAAGACACCTCATTTGTTGAATAACCATTTTGGATTAAATGGTTAATGAGGTGGAGGATGAGGTGTTATATGCATTTATTGAAGTATGGCTCACTTGGTGACTCATGGGTTACTATTGTTGCATGCTTGATTTATTTATGTGTTGTGAGATATTTTGTGAGGCTTGATTCTAGTTCACAACACGTAGCCATTCATCAAGAAATGATATGCTCTACACTCTCATCTCCTCAAGCTCTCTTCTTCTTCCTCAAACCCTTATTGTCTTATGTGTTGAGAAACCCAGGGTATTTTAAGACATTAATCCATCATTAGACTCTACATCCTTTAGTCTATCTAGTTTAGCGAACTAGGTACCCTAGTGACCTCTGTTTTGAGGTTGGAGCTTGAACTACAAATCCTCAGGTGGATCATCTTCGATGGAGGGAGATCGAAGGCCAAACTCGTTCCATGACGCCTTAAGGTGCTTATGAAGATGGTAGAAGACCAAAGGACACGGATCATTCGGTATAACAATTCTAACTCCTCCTTAGTTTGCTAGCTTTTAGGTTGATGGTAGATCCGGGTTATCGGGTTGTTCTAGCGCCAGTTTATAAAATTTTTGTTCCGCAAACGGTCAAGGTAGATGGCCAGGGCGCTGGCATAACCCAACAGAAGTAATCAAAATATAGTAGGATCTCACACGAGACAAATGGCGATCTCAGGTTAAAAGACTAACATGTACTCATGCCACTCGAGAATTTCCATCTAACGATAGATATAATACCATCTAGAAATTCTCGGCGAGTCCGTCCAATGTACTCACCTCCAGTAAGCACCTGTATACTATCTTAGGTGACACAACACCAATGGCTTGTTTGACTGGCCACCGCTCTTCGTCGGGATCTCAAGACTTATACACTAGTCTACTCCGGAATATCGATGCCCAGTCTCGATACTCCCACGACCAGGGATATTTAAGGATGTGCTTATGGACTACCCAGCTCTCACGTATATGATCGCTATCATAATGCTGGTAGTTAAGTAAGAATCATACGGGCTTCATCCTTATGTATTAGCGACACGTAATAACAAGTAAATGTGTACACATCAAAGATAAAGACAAATCAGATAGCATAATATCATCTCGAGTAAGATTGTTCTACATGTATAGGTCCTCCGTCAATTTACATAATCACGTACCTGCAATTATAATTGTTTCCTTGAGGGCACTATATCGAACATCGACAAACCTACAGTGGTATCAGAGAAGATCATGCATTTTATGCTTTTTGTGGCCATTGAAATTGACAAACTATTACATTTAAAAGCTGTTTTAAAACTGTCCCAAATCAGCGATGTTTCTTGCTTGTTTTCGTGTCCTGGGGCACTCCGTTCAAACCGAGAGCCCTATGAACCCTCCCGCCAATTCCCACCCGAGTCCTGCATGGCTCGGGGATGGATTGAGCCCCTTATGGGCTTGTATCATTGCTGAACCAGAGCCGAATTTGGCTCTGGTTCAGATCTGAACCAGGGCCAAATTCAGCTCTGGTTCGGGGCAATTCCCGAGCCCAATTTGGGCTCGGGCAAGTCCCGGGTCGCCTTCGGCTCGGTGTCTTTTTGTTAGGAATATATATTCCCTAGAGGCCATTATTGTATGATATAGTGGATGCTTGGACATATATATAGAGGATTTTCTTGCTCGCCATGATAGTATGCTATCTGGTTGCTCTTTATCTTAATATGTACACTTGTATTGTTAGACTGTCTCTCTGTTACATGTTTATAGTGCCCTTAGGATATAGGCTTGACTACCAGGACTATGATGCAGATCATACTAGTAGAGCTTGGGTAGTCCGCAAGCACATCCTTCAACAGTTCCTAGTCGAGGGAGTATCGACATAGGGCATCAATATTCCAGAGTAGACTGGTGTGTACGTTTCTTGACCCTGTATGGGGCGATGGTTGATCCCTTAGCCATTGCTGTTTGACATCAAAGATTGTACATAGGTGCTCATTAAAGAATGGGTACACCGAACATGACTCGCCGAGAACTCCTAGATTGTACTTGAAAGTCGACCCTAGCACCACCATGAGGCTTTAGTAGCATCAAGCATGAAAAATTTTAATTTTTATTAGGTGCTAAGTTAGACTATACAAAATCACTGCTAGAATATTACGGTTTGCTATAAAACCATCAAGAAGGGAAAGAGGTTATACCAATGTAGATCGAGTCATTCACTTCATATGCTCCGTGCAGCAGCCCCGTGACTCCACTAGGCTCCATTTGAGGCTTTGTACGAACTTCCTTCGATGACCTTCGTGCCGAAGATGATCCACGCAAAGTCCCTCCAACTCAAGTTACCTCTACACTAAACTCTTTAGCGTAGTAAACACGCTACACTTGATCGCTAGTCAAGTGTAGGATGGTGAAGTAGGGGATGTTAAAAGCTCACAAGTTTGTGTTGAAGCTTCATGGTTCACATCACATGTAAGGGTTGAAGCTTGAACTATGGGATTGATGAAGAAGAAAAAGCTAAAGAGAAACCATGGGAGGAAAGCAAGAAAAAAATGACTGAGTGTTGAGAATGAGCTTAGAATGAATGGCAACACTTGACCTCCACTCATTCAAGCATGGAAATTTGCAATATAAAATTGCAACCATGCTTGAATAGTGAGTCAAGATGAATAAACAAATATAAATCCCATGCTTGCAACCATGCTCACAACCATGCTATCATTTTCCACCTCATTTATATTTTCACAATATAGAATTTTATGCCATGCTTCAATATTATATATATATATATATATCATATATATAAATATATATATTATGAACTATAATTAGTGAGATAATGATATTAGTTAAGATATAATTATATCACATATAATGTATATCACATTATTAAATCAACACTTGATTTAATAATCCGGTTATATCACATATGACCGACTGATATCATTTATCTGTATATCACATTATCAAATCAACACTTGATTCGAAAATCTGGTTATATCACATATAACCGAACCAATAACAGATAACTGCTAGTTTACAAAACGGTATCACATACACGTATTTAATCAGGCTCACACACATATCGCATATGTGTCTTACTTCGTTTCGCTTTAACCAGGGAACTTCTGTGTGGGACTCTAAAGACTCGTCAATACGCCAGCAGTAGGTGATAATCACATCGGTCTTCTACAAGCTGTCGGCGGTACTAGCTGGACGTAACGGCTACCCGGGTATTGAGCGATATGAAGATCAACAAGCAAGCTTGTCCATAGTCTCCATGAAGCCTATCAGTAACACTACCGTACAGTCCGGTCTCGTCATCTGAAATGTCGTATATCATGTCTAGGGTGGTAAACATCATTCCCCAGTAACGTGATAAGTCATGCCGTTGTCTGGACTATAACTGTTCGAGAAACTACTGATAACACTTATCTGTAAATCTCAGCAGCAGCCATCGCCAGGGACTTCCAGTTATAGCCAATCGAGCATAGCGCAACATCAACCCCCAATACCGGGAGAGACAAAACCCCTCCTATCGCTCATTACCTCCATGCGACTTGGGACTGTACCCAAAATCCACCTGTTTGCACGTCTCCTTTGAGCGTGGTAGGGAGGAAATCAAAGCACAGTGGGAGCCACACAAGACTCTATGACGATCTCGAGTCTACAGACTAACATGTACCAGTGTCACCAGAGGACTGCTATCTGACGATAGGTATACTACCACATAGGAGTCTTCGTCGAGTCCTGTTCGGTGTACTTATTCTTCAATGAGCACCTGTGTACAATCTTTGATGTCACACACCAATGGTTATGGGATCAACCATCGCACTCTCAGGGACAAGAAATGTACACACTAGTCTACTCTGGAATATCGATGCCCTAGTCTCGATATTCCCACGACTTTGAACTGATTAAAGGATGTACTTTTGGACCACCCTGGCCCCACTAGTATGATATCATCATAGTCCTGGTAGTCAAGTACATATCCCAAGGGCTTTATCAACATGTAAGAGACAGATAGTATAAATACCAGTCTACATGTTAAGATAAAGGTAACCTGATAGCATACTATCAAGTCGAGAAAGAAAGTCCTCTGTATATATTTCCAAGCATACACTATAAGAACAATAATGGCCTCTAGGGAATACATATTCCTAATAGTACTGTACCTATCGTCAGATAGCAGTTCTCTGGTGACACTTGTACAGGTTAGTCTGTAGACCCGAGATCGTCATAGTGTCTTGTGTGGTTCCCACTGTACTTTGATTTCCTCTTTACCACGGGTCTAAAGAGTCGTGTAAATAGGTGGATTTTGGGTACAGTCCCGAATCACATGGAGGCAGTAAGTGATAGAAGGGGTTTCGTCTCTCCAGGTATTGGGAGTTGTTGTTGCGCTATGCTCGATTGGCTATAACAGTAAGTCTCTGGCCAGGGCTGATGAGATTTACTGGTAAGTATTATAAGTAGTTTCTCGAATTATTATAGGCCACACATCGACATGACTTATCAAGTTACTGGGGTCTGACGATTCCATCCTGTTCACGCCAGAATATTGCATTTAATACCGTCCATTCTTCTGCTCGTTTGTTTATAGGATGGTGCTTTTAATCCGTGTTGTGACATATTTACAAGTTATAGGTTTCTAGTCCAAAACAACGCAAATCATACAAAATCACCACAGTTATGCCAAAATCCAGAACATCTGCCACAGACAGATAAAATCCGGGTTCCGGTCATCCGTATCCGTCCAGTACCGCTTACCAATTCAAGAGACAAGACGAAAAAGTGGTCTTTCGTGTCTTGGTCAAGCACAGAGCATGAGAGGGGCAGCACAAGATTCAATGGGTGCGCGGAGCTCGAGGGAGATAAAAGTCAAATGAATTAAATGTGAAGCCATTTTGGACTATTGGAAATCTGAAGAAATTTTGGAATCATTTTGAAAATTAGGACCTGTCAAACATAAGAACAGAGAAACACAAGAAACCCCAGAGAAAAGGACAAACCAATTCCTCCAAACCGCCGCGGAACCGCAGTCAATAGGCTATTTTTTTCGCAGTTCCGCGGCCAAGTCAACTCGTCGTCAGATCGTACTTTGGGGGCATTTTGGTAATTACATTGGGGCTCAGATAATGACCCTAGGGTTTCAGTTCTATGCCTATAAATACTCCAGTTTTGAGCCCAATGAGGATGTCTTCTTCTTTGTTAGATAGTAGTATAGTTTAGTTTGAATTTCTTATTCTTCTTCATCTTTCCTCCATTAAAGTGTAGTGAGAGCTCTTGAGTGGAAGATCAATGAAGATGAGGGTATTTTTATTTACTTGTATCTTTATTTTCTTGTCTTGTAATTTTAATTCCTGGTGTAATTTTATTTATTGTTGTTATGTAGTTGTTGTTCTTTCTTGTTGTATTTTCCTTTTCTTCTTATCCTTATTTTCAAGCCATGATACTCTATGGAGTCCCTTGCTTAGGTGAGGGACCAAGTAGTTAGCTTACTACCATTTGTGAAAACGTATTTTCCTTTCGTTATTTTCTTTTTCTTGTTTCCTTTTCCTTTTAAATGTGTGAATAATTCCACACTTGTTAGGGGCTAAAGAAAGTTACTATGAGGGACGGAAAAATCCCATGTGCTTCTCTTCGCCAAACATCTTAAAATGAGCCTAGACCAAATAAACACAACCCCCTCACATAGGCGCGCTATACGTGACATATAATCGTGACCTAAGTCGAGAAGTCCATTGGGTGCACTACAACGTGACATGTAGTTATGACTCAATTGGATACATGGTTGCGGATGTTTGTTCTAGGGTTGGAAATAAGCGTATGTTGCGAAAGGACAAAGGGCACTAGGAATGGATTTAGCGTTGGAAAGCTTGCTTAAACTCGCAAATCCCATTCCAATGTCCTCCTAATCCCCGCTACTTTCTATTTGTCACAACCCGAATTTTAGTTCGTGACCGACACTTAAATCACGCAACGTCTAAAGGCGCAACTTAAATTAAGTAAGCCGAAGCCCAGCAATCTAAACCTTTTTAAGAAAATAAAAGAGGTTAAGTTTTGAAATAAAGGTATGATGAAATAAAAAGTTTTCTTAAATGTATAGGTAATGGAACATGAAAAAATGCAAGTGGATTTTACTAGTTGAAAAACATGTTTCATCTTTTAAAAATTTGGGTAGCACCTCTTTTATATATTTTGATCCAAAACCACATACACATGATCATATAAAAGGCATCCCTAAGCGGGAGCTAGCTCTTCGCCAATCGGCGGAATCACAACCACGCAAGTCATAATATAAGTATACGACACCCAACAGTGAAGATCAACACAAAGAATAATAAATAGAGCAAGACGTCAACCCACCAAGCGAACATATAACCCATCGCTCTAAGTCTCGCAACTACAAGTCTTGCTAAGTCTTACTACATAAACAAATACTAGTTTCTGATTGATGGAGTTGACTAGATACAATAGGAATAATAAAACAAGAGTAATACGATCCAACAAGTACCACCTGCCAAAGCAAATCACCCGAAAGTAAGCTGTGTGCCGGCGATGCCGCTACTCATCCAAGCGGTCAACCTGCAAGAACTGTGGCACAACGGGGGTGAGTTTCCAACTCATGAGTAGAAAACATCATCAGGTAGAAATCGAATAAAACAATGATTCCTAGGTCAACTATATCATAAAGGTAATACTATGATATCTAGGGTGACCGTATCTGCATATGTGCCAACAATATAATCAATGCCTATCTGCATGTGGATAACATCTACGTGTCCATCAATGACACAACAACATCATGCATGTAAATATCATGAAAGCATATGCATGTAAATATGAGGATATAAATCAACGTGTGTCCCTCAATGACACATCAAAATCATGGAACCTGAGTGTCCAACATCGACACTCGAAACATCATGAAACCCGTGTCCAGTATCGACACGTAAATCCTCATATCTCGGGCTCCGTTTGTCCGGATCGGCCCACTGGCTCCATCTGTCCGGATCGGCCCTCGGGCTCCGGCAGTACAGGTCGGCCCATAACCATCTCTCGACTCCGGTCGGTATCCTCCGGATAACCGCCGAGCACAAATGCTATCACCGGTAGGTAGTGTTCCCTCTGCCAGGCTTATCGGCTAATCATCGACATACCTTTCTTGCCCCGGGGTACCATACCGGGTCCACCATGTACCCGCAAATGGCTTCATCCAGCTCCTCGAATCGGGTCTCACATATCAATCGCAGAACTGAGAAAACACATGGTGGACATCTCGAAATATCATATCAAGAGAAACCGGGTTTTTAAAATAATACATACTTTCTTTTGAAATAAATACGGTTCTCAAATCCAGAAATCTCCTGAAAACAACATCTCAGTGCATATAATCGTAAATCATGATATATGCAAACATAGAACAGAAATGTGAGAATATCAGTATATCATGCAACATATCATAATGATGTGACAATTCTATTGTGTAAGTGACATAGCAATTATCGATGATGAATTGTGTGAGTCGGCCAATCTTTATAAGTGTAACATACGCATCATCGATAATGGTGTAGGTGTACAAGCATAGGTATATGTAATGCAATGAGAGTGACATGAACGTAGCTAGCATAAAGAAAATCGTTAGCACAATGCTATAAGCTATACGTCTCTATCACATATCCAAGTCGGTGAATCTATCAATCGGCATCCAGCCTCATAACATCACGTACGGTACAATCCATCGTACGACATCCTCTAGTCAAGGGATTAGATCAATCATCAAGTAAAACTCATCACGTACGGTATCCATCGTACGATGGCATTAAACCATTAGGGATCTTATCAACCTATATGACAATGACTGTACGAACCTAACGTCTCGTAGACATATCACTCCTGATTCACAACATTATATATGTCTATATACCTATATCCCAGGTCACATCCGTATCAATCTCATATCATGCGACCGACAAAGGTATCAATTATCTCATATCGACTCGCATCCATATAACGACATATCAAACCAAGTCATCATATCACATCGTGTACACTTTTCATCACATTTATATCCCACGTCAAGTCATTTTACATATATATATCCTATCTTATAAATCTCATGTCATGCTACTTTAAATCTCATACTTATTCTCATGCACTACCTATCTATATATCGTGATTCACGTGCACTTTTCATATTCTTATATATATATATATATATATATATATATATATATCAATCCGAGACATCATTTCTTTCATATCATGTCACACTAGACCTTTAATCACATCCATAGGTTCCTAGAATAGCTTTCTCTAACTGTAATATTTCAGAAAAATAAAATATTATTTTTGGGAACTTTTATAATTTAATATTAATTTTAATGAATATTTTAATTATAAAAGTTCCCAAAAATAATATTTTATTTTTCTGAAATGGTACAATACAGGAGGCAAGTAGATATCTTGTTCTGCTAGCATTGGATACACCAGCACCTTCTCGACTTTGAAGGACGAATTATCGACGACGGTATTTATGATTTGTTATTTGGTGATTCGATTATCACGTATCCGTTATCTTGGATTTCGGTATTTTGGGCGATCTATTCGCATGATTGAGTTTTGATGACTGAGTTTTATGATATTTATTTTCGTGCACCATGGTTGCACCTACTAGGTATCTAGGATTTGTGCACAGTTATTGCACTTGATATCGTTTTGTGTCTTGGATGCACATGTTTATGACTTCATGGATTACATACGGATAGGTTGGTTTTGTGCTTATGGTACACACACGATTTGGTTTTTGCACTCGGTATAGTTCAGATATGCTTGCAGTGCAGTGATACGTATTTTGTGCACTACAGTTGCACAAGACTTCGATTTGATGATATTTGAGGTATTGATTTTGACTTCATGCCTAGGGCATGCATATGATTTGACTTATGCTTACGGCATAGTTTTTACGCACTTTTAGTGTTTTGATTTGATTTTGTGCACGCTGATGCACATGGTTGTGAGATATGATACCACGGTATACCTGATTTGGATTTGAGATGTGTTGTATACCGTCGATTTCGATAGTGATACTCGATATTTGTTTTGTGCACCTTATGCACCTGATTGGATTTTGGAGCATGATTCGGCGCTTGATATTGGATTTCGTGATTTCGTGCATGTTGAATGCACATGATTTAGATTTTATTCGTACATGATAGATGCACCTGATTTGGATTTTCGTGCAAGTTGGGCGCATGTTATAAGATGCGATTTTTGTGCACACCAGATGCACTAAATCTAGATTCTTCGTGCACATCAGATGCACCTGATGTTGCTGTCCGGTACACCCGTTCCCCTTGACAGATGTTTCGTGCACACCCGTTTCACTTAGATGTTGTTTCTGTACACATGTATGGCACATTTATGGATTTTGATTTCCGTGCGAACCGGACGCACGTAGCATTCATATGCACATTTGGGATTGATTTCTTATGGAGCAGTACGTTTTTATAATATTACTATTTGCTTTCGTACTGAGCAGGACTAGTCAGAGAAAAGTACATGGATATATTTTGCATGCATTAATAGATATCGAAGGGATTTCCAAAGAAAGAACTATAGACTCAGTATTTACCTACGTGTCTGATATGACACGAAACGTTTAAAACAAGGAAACCCTTCTAAATTGTTTTCAAAACGGCAGGACATGCATATTAAACAAAAGATATATACATATATGGCTATTTGTAACGTTTTGAAAATCGTTTCGGTGAAATTTCGAAAAATCGCTAAAATAAGGGGGTTTTCTGTAAAAAGTCAAAATACAATTATCTTATTATAAAAATTAAATATACATATTCTAGCTATGTAATTGCTATTATTTGGTGTTTATTGAGCCGCTGGTGAAATTTCAATTTTTCTGAAAAAAATATTATTTTATTAATATTTAAGCCGTCACTAATACATTTAATTAGGGAAAATTACAAATTGGAATGAGTTGAAACAAATTTTGTGCATCATAAAACATTAAATAAAATTTTATCATGTGGTTTTTGGAACGAAATCATTTGCCAAAACGGTTTAGAAATTATTGAAGAAAAAAGGCTTTTTTTAGCGTAAATGGATGTTTGGGGTATTATATTTATCATTTTTCATCACCCCACACCCGTACCCACACCCATGCACCCCCATTCACTTCTCCCCTTGGCTGAATTCAGCAGCCCCCATCTTTTTCCCCACTTGAATTTCAAAGAAAAGAAAAGAAAGAAAACAAAGGAAATGAAAGGAAATTGTAAAATGAGTTGGACCTTTGACTTTATGCCTTGACTTGGACTATTTTCCTCACATCCCTCTCTCTCCTCGCCCCTCCATTTTCAGCCGAGCCCCGCTTTGTGCACCCCCAATTTTTCCCCCTCTCTTTTCCTCATCAAAAAGTCTTCAAAATCCATCAAATTTCCATCAAAAATTAAACCAAAACTCAAATCTAACTCCTACCTATTTTTCATTAGCTATTCTTGCATGGATCTAGGAAGCAAGTTGGCATTTTAGAGGCTTTGAATTTCATGTTTGATCTCTTGATCATGAGGTATAAATTCTAACCTTTTCTTAAATTGTGTTAATTGTTTCATGTTAGCTTAATTAGGTTTTTTTAATTAGTTCTAGGTGCTTGAATTAAAATTCAAGAGATGGGTTTTGAATTAATGATTAGGGTTTGTGATCAAGTGAGGTTTTTATCAATTGGTTATGGGTGTAATGAGGAGATTAACATGTGGTTGTATGCAAAATCTAAGTTAGTTGCTATTTACTAATTTGTTAATTTAAAATTGTGATAACTTTGCTAATTGCTAACTAGGTTTTTATAATTAGTCTAATAATTAGGTTTAAAAATCTAATTATGGTTTCATAGCATTATTAACATTATAATGAGTGGTTTAATACCTTAGGTTATGCAAATCTAAGCTAGATTGTAATTTGTGCATTTTTGCTTTGAAATTGTTAAATTTTAGGTATTTTGTAAACTAGAATATTAGGGTTTTTGGAATTTAACGAGATTAAATTCCGGGAATTGTTTATATGACTTATTTAAGATATTTAATAAATATATTGGCCGCTACATTTATTTAAACATCCTGTTTTGTACAAAAACGGCGAATTGTGCTTGCTAGATTTTCGGAAAAATGACTTTTTAAGTAAAATTGGGGTTTTTGTGAGTTTTAACCTAGTTTATATTAAAATTAGTGTTCGTGAATGTGCAAATGAGTGTGATTGGATTTTTCTCGATGGTTTGACGTTTGTACATCGATATCGAGAGTTGGTTTGACTATTCTTGCATGCGTAGGCGATAGGTTTGGACCTATGCGTGATACGCGTGCCGATTTGATTTTCGTACGCCGTTTCGATTTCGAATTTAGTTTTAATGCGATACGGTGCGTTGTGATATGTAGGTACCCCATGTGGATTTCGAGACGACAAGCAAGCGCGTGGCGACGTCGGCACCGGCGAGCGAGGGCCAGGTAAGTAGATTTATATCTACGGGGAGAAGTCGGGTGGATGGCGTATAGCACCCCCGCAGTTCGTGGTGATGTATACGAATACGTATACACACATATATTTTGATTACATATATTATGTTGATATGAGACTTGATGATAAAGGTGGAATCTAGGCGTTCATGGATTAGTTTAGTGTTAGTTGCGAAATCCTAGAGTAGTTGTTACACCCACACACACACGCGCACACATGCATACATCTATGTTATTACTTGTGCGTATATGGGGAGAGGTGGTTATGTGTTCACCTGGGTATGGGACTAGGTGTTCACATACTGGATTTGCGGATGATACTTGGGTTTGAGATGAGTCGATGAGATTTGAGTTGAGGCCATGAGATCGGTGATATGGCAGGATTCGTACTTGAGATACGTCCTGATATTATAGCGGATCTTTGGATGACAATGCCACGTGAATAGTGATATTAGTATTGTACTAGACATAGGTCAGTACCCTGGACTATGATCTTGGATAAAGAGGATACTAGATGAATAGTGTGATGAATATGATATTAACCCGTACCCAGATTTCGGGATGCCGTACGACGGATTTACGTACGAGCTATATTTTGATGATTGATCCGCACTCTTGACTTGGGATGTCTGATTATAGATATGGTATCGGATATGATATTATTGAGGCGGGATCACCGACTAATATATATACAGGTATGTATATATATCGACTCAGATGTTAGGCGGTTTCCTTACCTGTAGCCCAGCTGGTCAGCTTAGTCCCTTAGTTTAGTTTAGTTGTTAGATTAGATTCGATTCTTACCTATTTCAAAACTAACGAATCGTGGGTATTTTAAAAGACAGCCCAAGGGATCCTACGGATATTTCAAAAGACGTATCTTTTCATAAAAACACCGTAGTCCCTATTTTCAAAACCCCTTGATTCGTGTTATTTCAAAAGGCACCATTTGTAGGACTTATATTAGATTAATGCAGATTAGTTATAGGTGCGTCTAGTTTTCAGCTCCCGCTCATTTTTGTGGTTCGCTTCGCATCGCATACTTATGCTATAATTTCTTATTGCAATGTTGATATCATATTGTTAGGACACCAGCACCATTACCGATGATGCGTATGTACCACGTACACTTACTTGCCGGCTCACACGCATCTTCATCGGTAATTGCCATGTCACGTACACTTTAGAGAATATATTTGCTTGACTTAGCTTGTTAGCTAGTAGTTTTGACATGTTATTAGTGTACTTTCCTTATGTGTCATATTAGACATTTCAGTTATTACTTGCTACTTCATGCATACTGTTATTCATTGTTATACCGCACTCATGGATTCTCATGCATATATTCACTATTTTACGTGTTATTGAGGTTTTGGATTCGGATTTCCATGAGATTTTCTGGATTTGGAGGAAAACCGCAAAAACATAAATAAACCTTTTCTCTCTTTTAAAATACAAAGTGCGGTTTTTCCCATGATGTATGAGTCGTCCACCATGAGTTTGCTGATGGATTTCGAGACCCGATTCGAGGAGTCGGATGAACCGTTTCGGGTACATGGTGGACCCGGTAAGGTACCCCGGGGCAAGAAGCGCGTGATGATGATGATGTGAGCCTGGCACGGGAGCACTACCTACCGGTGATATTACCCGACGCGTCGGATATCCGGAGGTTACCGTCGTGGTCTTGAGATGGATGGTAGTGGCCGGTCTGGACTGACGGCGCCCTAGATATTGTGATTGAGACTTGAGGTACATAGATTGTGACACAGAGATATGGAGGTATTTGGACACTTGTTTTGTGTCGATGCTGGGCATTGTTTTATACTGATTTCATATATGGCACCTCATTTCTTTTAAGATACAGAAATCTCACTGATTTATGAAACCAGTTTTATTCAGTACATGCATTCTGTTTCATGCGTTCATACATCATCCATATGATATATTGCTACCTGAGGCACTGACACGGGCACATGAGATCACACTCGGGTTAGATATTACCCTAGCCATTGTTATAGGCTGCATGTTATTCTTATATTTGAGGATATATTATGATCATTGACCTAGGTTGCGTTACTTATGCGATTTCTGTGCGTAGATGTTTTTCTATTCACGAGTTGGCAACTCACCCCCGTTGTGCCCCAGTTTCTTGCAGGTTGTCGTACAGGTTTCATTACGGCTTTGCGGGCATAGTTTCCTTCGGGTGATTTGCTAGTAGGTGGGTTTACTTATATCGTACCCATCATTTTACCTTGTATAATATTATTCAGTTGTATCTAGTAAATTTCATCAACCAAACCTGTATTTATTTTGAGATAGAGACCAGTGATGTTATTCTTTCGACCTTAGAGTCGCTCGTTATATTTCTGCTGGTTTTGAGTTTCCTTTTGAGTTTTTGATCCTCGCTGTTGGCGTTGTATATTATATTGCTTGTGTGGTTGTGACCGTCGATTGACGAAGAGCTAGCTCCCGCTTGGGGATGCCTTTTTATTGATTTCGTACACTATTCATGTTGTATCCCGTTTGGGGGCCAGTATTTACAAAGGAGACTCTGCCGAAATTTTCAGTAAATTTTTGATGTTTTTAGAAACCCGCATAATTCGGCTTATGCTATTAAAACTACTTATTTTAAATTGGTTTCCTTCACTCTACTACCTTTTCTTGGTTTGGATTTCTGGGTTTTCGGTTTACTTAGATTACATACGCCTCGAGCCGTTCGTAGTTTAAGTGCCGGTCATGTTCCGTACTTTCGGGTCGTTACAAAGTTGGTATCAGAGCGTTAGGTTTTAACCATCAGAGCGTAGGATGACCCTTGGTTGATGGAATAGGTGACTAAAGTAGAGTGACTTACCGTTGATATGTTCCGCGGCATATTTACGACACGCCACTCCACTTATGAAGCCTTAGGATGTACATTTCCTTGTTCAGTATTATATTCCTTCCTGATCTAGCCTCATCGGTACCAGTTTGGTTTTGCTGCTACGGTTACGGGCGGGGAAAGCTACGGCTATAGTTGCGGTCAGCACAAGCTCGTCACGAACGAGGACTGACCAGGGCGTAATTCCGGTGACACACGATTGCAGAGATGTGTCTTTTTATTGTGTTTTCACGCCACGAGCGTTTGGATGGATCGCTGTACGAGATTTCTCGGACGTGCCGATCAGTACCGGAGGATCGAGCCAATGATAGAGGCCAACCAGATTTTGATGACCGTTGGTGTGTTGCTTATTCATGATGTTTGAGGCACTGTTCAGCGTTCAGACGAGTGAGCTAGTTATTGCTGCGAACGACGAGATATCGCCCCAGATGTTGGAGCTATTGCAGTATGAGATGTATTAAGAGATGATCGAAGGTCGCTAGTCACCAAGGATGAATGACTAGGACATGTGGTTCGTTCGCTAGCCCAATGCGAGGTCATCAGATAGATTGATTCCAGCTAGAGACGACTTCATGCGGAGACGTTGAGAGTCGACAGAGACGATCGAATGTCAGAAACCTATTATTCCAAGTTAAAGTAGTCGGAAAGACATGCAGGCAATTTTATGGTCCCTCTAGAAGAATGAAACCCTAACTCGACTGAATGACCGTGTGAAGGCCTTTGAACCTTTAGGTTTACGGCAGTTCTACGGCGCCATTAGTGAGGCTTGGGTTTGCCCTTCTACGGCTGGACCACCGATGCTGTGGTATGTACTCGATACTATTAAACTGTGCCCAAGAGGTGGAGCTCTTGGGGGATTATGAGGTTTTGACGACTCGATCGGATGGCTCGACTTAATTCGGATGCTTGGCGGTGAGATGCATTCTTGGGAGACTCCAGATACGAGGATAGTCGTTGGAGCTCAGTCCATGCAGCCGCGACGAGACGAGTCCAAAGCAGACGACATTAGAGAAAAGTGGAGTAAGAGGTTCGTACCAGATCTAGATGAGATGACGTTCCACTCCGCCGACATCAGAGATGCGATGCGCATGCCGAGGCATGGTACTTGGACTTACCTTCCAGAAGGAGTCGCGATGAGTACGCAGTCGTTCCAGAGCAAGATGCAGATATATGAAAGGACAATGACTTCCGGACAGTTGGCAGAGACGAGACATGGAAGAGACCGTGAGCAGGATTCCTTCCAGGACACTGCTGCAATGATACTTGCACTCAGGATCAGATGTGTCACGTACATTCAGAGAGCCAGAGGCCGACGCCAGTGATATGCTGTCTTACGAGTGGTCACGATGATTGACCAAGAGATGACCAGAGAAGTGCCAGAACGGAATCGTCCCCGTTAGCACACCTGACAGGGCCGATGAGCCGATGGACCGAAAGATTGGTAATTCACAGTGAAGACCTTGACCCAGGAGTGGTCATGGTTACGCACACCAGCAGGACAGAGTTCATGATCATCGACGAGACGTCCCACTAGTGACCGCGACAGTTGGCCGAGATTCTTAGAGGATGCGCTTGAGCAGTACTATTCCGCCATTATTGATTACGATGTTTTGGGTGATTTATTCGTATGATTTGATTTTGATGATTGAGGATTTACGATCTTTGCACAGTGTTGCACTTGATATCGTTTTGGTGCTTCAGTTTCACATGTTTGTGATTTTACGATTTTAAATAGTTGAGTTGGTTTTGTGCGTATGCATGCACACGATTTCGTTCCTGCACTCGGTATAGTTTATATATGCTTGCAGTGCAGTGATACGCCTTTTGTGCACTTAGATGCACTGGACATCGATTTCGATTGTGATACCCGATATTTGTTTTGTGCACCTTGTGCACCTGATTGATTTTGTGCACGTTCGCCGCTTGATATTGGATTTCATGATTTCGTGCACGATGGATGCACCTGATTTGGATTTTCGCGCATGTTGGGCGCATGTTTTGAAGGGTGATTTTGGTGCACACCAGAGGCACTAGATTGAGAATTTTTCGTGCATGTCAGATGCACCTGATTTTGCTGTCAGGCACACATGTTGCCTACGACAGATGTTTCGTGCACACCCGATGCACTTAGATGTTGTTTCTGTGCGCATGTATGGCACATTCATGGATTTTGATTTCCGTGCGCACCAGACGCACGTAGCATTCATGTGCATATTTTGGGATTAATTTCGGATAGAGCAGTACGTTTTTATGATATTGCTATGTGTTTTCGTACTGAGCAGGACTAATCAGAGGACAGTACCTGAATATATTTTGCATGCATTGATAGTTATTGAAGGGATTTCCAAAAAGCGAGCTATAGCCTCAGTATTTACCTACGAGTCTGATATGACACGAAATGTTTAAAACAAGGAGACCCTTCTAAATTGTTTCCAAAACGGCGGAACGTACATTTCAAGCAAAGGTATATATGTATATAGTTATTTTCTTATGATAGACGTCTGCCACTGTGCAGTGTTATACGCGTTGCACAGCGACTTAAAGAGATTTGGCATGCATTTCCTTCAGATACTTACAGATATAGATTCGATGTTTACATGTATAGTTCGAGTTATATCATATTGGTTTGATTTAGATTTGGCATTGATGTCTTCTCCATGACTCCGATGATTGCGGGATGCTTGACGGAGTTTTGATTTGAGTTATATACTCATTTTTCAAGCGCATGTGCTGCCCTACGAATTATTTTATGTATTTACAATTTCGGAGCCCCGACGACTTGATGGTTTTTCTTAAATGTTTTAGTATTTGGGGGAGTTTGAATTTAAATTCGGGGACCGAATTTCTTTAAGGGGGGAAGATTGTAACGTTTTGAAAATCGTTTCGGTGAAATTTCGAAAAATCGGTAAAATAAGGGGGTTTTCTGTAAAAAGTCAAAATACAAATATCTTATTATAAAAATTAAATATACATATTCTAGCTATGTAATTGCTATTATTTGGTGTTTATTGAGCCGCTGGTGAAATTTCAAATTTTCTGAAAAAAATATTATTTTATTATTATTTAAGCTGTCACTAATACATTTAATTAGGGAAAATTACAAATTGGAATGAGTTGAAACAAATTTTGTGCATCATAAAACATTAAATAAAATTTTATCATGTAGTTTTTGGAACGAAATCATTTGCCAAAACGGTTTAGAAATTATTGAAGAAAAAAGGGTTTTTTTTAGCGTAAATGGATGTTTGGGGTATTATATTTATCATTTTTCATCACCCCACACCCGTACCCAAACCCACGCACCCTCATTCACTTCTCCCCTTGGCTGAATTTAGCAGCCCCCATCTTTTTCCCCACTTGAATTTCAAAGAAAAGAAAAGAAAGAAAACAAAGGAAATGAAAGGAAATTGTAAAATGAGTTGGACCTTTGACTTTATGCCTTGACTTGGACTATTTTCCTCACCTCCCTCTCTCTCCTCTACCCTCAATTTTCAGCCGAGCCCCCCTTTGTGCAGCCCCAATTTCCCCCCCTCTCTTTTCCTCATCAAAAAGTCTTCAAAATCCATCAAATTTCCATCAAAAATTAAACCAAAACTCAAATCTAACTCCTACCCATTTTTCATTAGCTATTCTTGCATGGATCTAGGGAGCAAGTTGGCATTTTAGAGGCTTTGAATTTCATGTTTGATCTCTTGATCATGAGGTATAAATTCTAACCTTTTCTTAAATAGTGTTAATTGTTTCATGTTAGCTTAATTAGGTTTTTTTAATTAGTTCTAGGTGCTTGAATTAAAATTCAAGAGAAGGGTTTTGAATTAATGATTAGGGTTTGTGATCAAGTGAGGTTTTTATCAATTGGTTATGGGTGTAATGAGGAGATTAACATGTGGTTGTATGCAAAATCTAAGTTAGTTGCTATTTACTAATTTGTTAATTTAAAATTGTGATAACTTTGCTAATTGCTAACTAGGTTTTTATAATTAGTCTAATAATTAGGTTTAAAAATCTAATTATGGTTTCATAGAATTATTAACATTATAATGAGTGGTTTAATACCTTAGGTTATGCAAATCTAAGCTAGATTGTAGTTTGTGCATTTTTGCTTTGAAATTGTTAAATTTTAGGTATTTTGTAAACTAGAATATTAGGGTTTTTGGAATTTAACGAGATTAAATTCCGGGAATTGTTTATATGACTTATTTAAGATATTTAATAAATATATTGGCCGCTACATTCATTTAAACATCCTGTTTTGTACAAAAACGGCGAATTGTGCTTGCTAGATTTTCGGAAAAATGACTTTTTAAGTAAAATTGGGGTTTTTGTGAGTTTTAACCTAGTTTATATTAAAATTAGTGTTCGTGAATGTGCAAATGAGTGTGATTGGATTTTTATCGATGGTTTGACGTTTGTACATCGATATCGAGAGTTGGTTTGACTATTCTTGCATGCGTAGGCGATAGGTTTGGACCTATGCGTGATACGCGTGCCGATTTGATTTTCGTATGCCGTTTCGATTTCGAATTTAGTTTTAATGCGATACGGTGTGTTATGATATGTAGGTACCCCATGTGGATTTCTAGACGACAAGCAAGCGCGTGGCGACGTCGGCACCGGCGAGCGAGGATCAGGTGAGTAGATTTATATCTACGGGGAGAAGTCGGGTGGATGGCATATAGCACCGCCGCAGTTCGTGGTGATGTATACGAATACGTATACACACATATACTTTGATTACATATATTATGTTGATATGAGACTTGATGATAAAGGTGGAATCTAGGCGTTCATGGATTAGTTTAGTGTTAGTTGTGAAAGCCTAGAGTAGTTGTTACACCCACACACACACGCGCACACATGCATACATCTATGTTATTACCTGTGCGTATATGGGGAGAGGTGGTTATGTGTTCACCTGGGTATGGGACTAGGTGTTCACATACTGGATTTGCGGATGATACTTGGGTTTGAGATGAGTCGATGAGATTTGAGTTGAGGCCATGAGATCGGTGATATGGCAGGATTCGTACTTGAGATACGTCCTGATATTATAGTGGATCTTTGGATGACAATGCCATGTGAATAGTGATATTAGTATTGTACTAGACATAGGTCAGTACCCTGAACTATGATCTTGGATAAAGGGGATACTAGATGAATAGTGTGATGAATATGATATTAACCCGTACCCAGATTTGGGGATGCCTTACGACGGATTTACGTACGAGCTATATTTTGATGATTGATCTGCACTCTTGACTTGGGATGTCTGATTATAGATATGGTATCGGATATGATATTATTGAGGCGGGATCACCGACTAATATATATACAGGTATGTATATGTATCGACTCAGATGTTAGGCGGTTTCCTTACCTGTAGCCCAGCTGGTCAGCTTAGTCCTTTAGTTTAGTTTAGTTGTTAGATTAGATTCGATTCTTACCTATTTCAAAACTAACGAATCGTGGGTATTTTAAAAGACAGCCCAAGGGATCCTACGGATATTTCAAAAAACGTATCTTTTCATAAAAACACCGTAGTCCCTATTTTCAAAACCCTTTGATTCGTGTTATTTCAAAAGGCACCATTTGTAGGACTTATATTAGATTAATGCAGATTAGTTATAGGTGCGTCTAGTTTTCAGCTCCCGCTCATTTTTGTGGTTCGCTTCGCATCGCATACTTATGCTATAATTTCTTATTGCAATGTTGATATCATATTGTTAGGACACCAGCACCATTACCGATGATGCGTATGTACCACGTACACTTACTTGCCGGCTCACACGCATCTTCATCGGTAATTGCCATGTCACGTACACTTTAGAGAATATATTTGCTTGACTTAGCTTGTTAGCTAGTAGTTTTGACATGTTATTAGTGTACTTTCCTTATGTGTCATATTAGACATTTCAGTTATTACTTGCTACTTCATGCATACTGTTATTCATTGTTATACCGCACTCATGGATTCTCATGCATATATTCACTATTTTACGTGTTATTGAGGTTTTGGATTCGGATTTCCATGAGATTTTCTGGATTTGGAGGAAAACCGCAAAAACATAAATAAACCTTTTCTCTCTTTTAAAATAAAAAGTGCGGTTTTTCCCATGATGTATGAGTCGTCCACCATGAGTTTGCTGATGGATTTCGAGACCCGATTCGAGGAGACGGATGAACCGTTTCGGGTACATGGTGGACCCGGTAAGGTACCCCGGGGCAAGAAGCGCGTGATGATGACGATGTGAGCCTGGCACAGGAGCACTACCTACCGGTGATATTACCCGACGCGTCGGATATCCGGAGGATACCGTCGTGGTCTTGAGATGGATGGTACGGGCCGGTCTGGACTGACGGCGCCCTAGATATTGTGATTGAGACTTGAGGTACATAGATTGTGACACAGAGATATCGAGGTATTTGGACACTTGTTTTGTGTCGATGCTGGGCATTGTTTTATACTGATTTCATATATGGCACCTCATTTCTTTTAAGATACAGAAATCTCACTGATTTATGAAACCGGTTTTATTCAGTACATGCATTCTGTTTCATGCGTTCATACATCATCCATATGATATATTGCTACCTGAGGCACTGACACGGGCACATGAGATCACACTCGGGTTAGATATTACCCTAGCCATTGTTATAGGCTGCATGTTATTCTTATATTTGAGGATATATTATGATCATTGACCTAGGTTGCGTTATTTATGCGATTTCTGTGCGTAGATGTTTTTCTATTCACGAGTTGGCAACTCACCCCCGTTGTGCCCCAGTTTCTTGCAGGTTGCCGTACAGGTTTCATTACGGCTTTACGGGCATAGTTTCCTTCGGGTGATTTGCTAGTAGGTGGGTTTACTTATATCGTACCCATCATTTTACCTTGTATAATATTATTCAGTTGTATCTAGTAAATTCCATCAACCAAACCTGTATTTATTTTGAGATAGAGACCAGTGATGTTACTCTTTCGACCTTAGAGTCGCTCGTTATATTTTTGGTGGTTTTGAGTTTCCTTTTGAGTTTTTGATCCTCGCCGTTGGTGTTGTATATTATATTGCTTTTGTGGTTGTGACCGTCGATTGACGAAGAGCAAGCTCCCCTTTGGGGATGCCTTTTTATTGATTTCGTATACTATTCATGTTGTATCCCGTTTGGGGGCCAGTATTTACAAAGGAGACTCTGCCGAAATTTTCAGTAAATTTTTGATGTTTTTAGAAACCCGCATAATTCGGCTTATGCTATTAAAACTACTTATTTTAAATTGGTTTCCTTCACTCTACTACCTTTTCTTGGTTTGGATTTCTCGGTTTTCGGTTTACTTAGATTACGTACGCCTCGAGACGTTCGTAGTTTAAGTACCGGTCATGTTCCGTACTTTCGGGTGGTGACACTATTTTCTTACAATAGACGTCTGCCACTGTGCAGTGTTATGTGCAACATGAAAGGTTTGGCATGCAATTCTTTCAAATGTTTACATGTATAGTTTTGATGTATATCATATTGATTTCGTTTTGGATTTGACATTGGTGTATTCACCATGACTCCGATGATTGCGGGATGCTTGACGGAGTTTTGATTTTTAGTTATCTGCTCATTCTTCATGCGCATGCATTGCGCTACGAAGCGTTTTATGTATTGATGATTTCGGAGCCCCGACGACTTGGACTTTTTACTGAAATGTGTTAGTATTGAGGGGTTTAAATTTAAATTCGGGGACCGAATTTCTTTAACAGGGGAATATTGTAACATTTCAGAGAAATAAAATATTATTTTTGGGAACTTTTATAATTTAATATTAATTTTAATGAATATTTTAATATTTCGGTATAATTAAATACCGATAAATTAGGAAAAATTTGGAAAATAATGGAAATTACTAAAAAGTGGGTACTTTATGTGATTCATACAAATTATGAAAGTTTATGATTTATTTAACACTATTTTAGTGCTAATCGCGATTAAAAATCGCTAATCGGAATTTAAGCGTGTTTTGTGTACATATCACTTTTTTTTAGCACTTGTTACATTTTCTTCATGGCCTTCGCTTGATTTTGGTGTATGGTTATTGTTTTGGGTTTACTATTGCAAAGAGAAGGAAATAAAAGAAAAACAAAAGAAAAGGAAAAAAGAATGATATTATAATGAGGTATGGGCAAGTGAGAGAAAGTGAAGGGTCAAGGGAGAGCCATGCCTACTTGTTTCCCTCTTCTTCCTTAATCATTTTCTCCCCCATTCCTCTCTTGTGCTGCAGCCCTCATCTCCCCCTCCACAAAAACCACTCACTTCATCTCCAAAACAAAACCAAAACCCCATTCCCACTTCCCAAATTTTGTGCACATGCTCACAAGCAACCCTTTGGACAAAGAAAAATCACATTTTGGTGCTGCAGGGGATTCTTGGGTCCCAAATGAGGTAAACTTTTCACAATTAGTGTAGTGTTTCATATGCTTTAGCCTCTTTTCAAGTTTGTTTTCGTTTTGGCGAAGTTTAGTGAATTTTGAGAAATTCTAGAGAGGGTTAGGGTTAATTTGAGTAGAGATGGTGTAATTAGGCTTTAGAGATGACCTTAAACCCCTCCCAAATTGATAGAAACCCAGATCAAACCAACTGAAAACTAAAATATGGAATTACAGAACTTTTCATGTCGGTTTATGATGACTTTGAGGGTGCCGGGAAATCTGGAATGAACTGGAACATTTACGAGATAAATAAACAACTCCAGAGACCAATTTGAGACCATGTGAGACCACCCTGACCATACGAGACCCCAATTCCCTAGGAAAACCGAGGAGGCTGGTTTTGCCAAGGGAGTGGCCGGCCACTTGGTGATGGGAGGTGCCCAGGTTGCTTCAGTAGGTCATATGTACCCTGTATATCACCCTAGTGTTGTTTTGGAACCTTGGTTTCACCTGAGACAAAATATGGAGCATGTTTTCTTAGTTGCTGCTTTACGTTTCATGATGATTATGGATTTAAGTTTTGTTATTTGTGTTTAGCATCGATCACTTGTCGTTTGTACGTCTCTATCGGGTGTAATTTGGTTAAGTTGCGAGGGCTAACCATAGGTTCTAACATATAGACTTTTAAGCGTGTCGTTTTGGTTTTCGTGTGTCGTTTCATCTTCGAATTCGATTTTAACGCGATACGATACGTTATATGTGTAGGTACCCCACATGATGTCGAGATGTTGAAGATGAAGATGGCGACATCGGCATCGGCACACAAGAAGCTCCGGTGAGTAGATTATATCTACGGGGGAAGTCGGCTGGATGGCGTATAGCACCCCCGCAGTTCATAGTGATGTATACGAATACGTATACACACATATATATATATTATATGTTGATTTGAGTTTATTGATGATAAAGATGCATTCTAGGTGTTCTTGGATTGGTTTAGTGTTAGTTGCGAAACCCTAGAGTAGTGGTTGCACCCACACACGCACACACATACTTGCATACATTCTTTCTTTTACCTATGCGTATATGGGGATATGTATATATATATATATACACACATGGGTACGGGACTATGTATATATATATATATACATATACATATACACGGATTATGAGGATAGTATTTGGGGATTTGTGATGAGTTGATGAGATTGGGCTTGAGGCCGTGAGATCGGTGATGTGACATGATCGTATTTGAGATACGACATGATGTTTAGCAGGTTCTTTTGGCATGGTGTTTTCATACACACGCATGCATACATAGATGGTATCAGTATTGTACTAGACGTAGATCAGTACCCCGGATCATGATGTTTGATAAAGAGGATACCAGATGAATAATGTGATAGATGTGACATTTGACCCATATCCTGATTTGGGAGGCCGTACGACGGATTTACCGTACGAGCATTATATTGATGATAGATCCGCACTTTTGACTTGAGGATGTCATATTTTGGATATTGTATCGTATGGGATACTTTGAGGCGGGATCACCGACTGTTATATTATATATTATATATATATATGTTGGATATAGTGCCTTCTAAGTCAATTATTGGATCGCAGGTACGTGATTGCAATGATTGAGGGAGGACCTATACCGATAAAACTGTCTTACTCGAGATGATAGTATGCTATCTGGTTTGTCTTTATCATCATGATAGAGCCCATAGGATTCTTGTTTGACTACCAGCAGTGTGATGGCGATCATATATGTGGGAGCTGGGGTCTATAAGCACATCCTTAAAGTGTCCCTAGTCGTGGGAGTTTCGAGACAGGGCATCGATACTCCAGAGTAGACTAGTGTATACAGTCGAGACCCCGACGAGGGGCGGTGGCTGGTCTCACAAGCCACTGGTGTCAGTTGGATCACCTAAGATGTATACAGGTGCTCATTAGGTTATAAGTACACCGGACAGGACTCGCCGGGAACATGCTAGTTGGTATTATACATATCGTCAGATAGCAGTTCCCTGGTGACATGTGTACAGGTTAGTTCATTGACCTGAGGTCGTCATTTGTCTCGTGTGAGTTCCCACTGTGCTTAGATTACTACCCTACCACGCTCAAAGGAGTTGTGCAAATAGGTTTTAGTTGGGTACAGTCCCGAGCCACATTGGAGGCAAGTGAGCGGATCTTCGGGGATTCGTCTCTCCCTGTATTGGGGGTGAGATCGCGCTGTGTTTAGGAGAGCCATTACACGAAATCCCTGGCCAGGGTAATTAAGATATACTGGTAGGTATACCAGTAGTATCTCAGGGTGTTCTGGGCTACTCTCTGACATGACTTATGCAGCTGTTGGAGGTCTGACGTTTACCGGCCCCCTAGGCCGTATATGCGATACTCATAGACGAATGTTCCGGACTGTACGGTTATTGTCACTGTCAGACTCAGTAGGGTTTATAGATGAGTTCGCTCGTCAGCTTCCCTTCCAATCAATATATAGGCAAAACGTTACATACAGCTTGTACCTCTGACGTGCTAGGGTTATACCCAGTGCCAGTATGTTGATGAGTCATTAGAGTCCCCCACCGACACTTTCCCAAGTTCGGGCGAAACGTTGTAGAGGCCGTATGGGTTTATGGCAAGGTTTGGAAAATGCACGTGCGTTTTCGCACGTGTCGTTTTTCGGGCAGATAATACTTGTAGGCTTTGGTTTAAGCCGGAACCCAGTATTATACTGTGTAGATATAATATCTTTGTCTCAGTTGCATTTGTATTCGGTCGTAATACAAATGCAGGTATGTTTATACCAATACGGGGTTTTCCTGAAATTTGTTTCGGGATGATTTTTTGGAAGTTGCCAGTTTCCAGTTTTCTATCAGCCGTATTTGACATTCGGTTAAATACGGATTTTTCTTTTCGTCTTCTGAGTGAGTCATGCTTCTAGAAGGTTCTAGAAGTGATGATTAGGCTTGTGACTCATTAGTGTCATTAATGGTTCATTAATGATGGAGGATGACTAGGTTTAATGTGATTGGTTTGCATTTATTGATTTCTAGTGATTCATGCTTTGTTGTTAGGTTATGATAAGTATGATGGATATGGTCACCACTTGCTACTCCTACACTCACCTCCCTTTTCTATTAATAGTGGCCGGCCCCTCTTTGTGTGTGTGTGTGATTTTTGAATCATTTCAAATTGGCAAAAAGATTATGATACAAGTGCATGGAAATTTCCTAGTTCAATTTCCATTCACCCGATTCCAAATGGCAACCTCTATAACCGTTCGTCCGTGACCTTCGACGTAACGAGACAAAGTATTCTACTCATTCTCTACTTCATCTTGGTCGTCTCTTTTAGCAAACTTGACGATCGAGTTGCCTCGGTTCAGAGGCGGGAGCCCGTTTAAAGATCCGTCGACGTGGTGCCACCTGGACGACGAGACCGGAGATCGAGCAAGTTCGGATCAGTTGCAACATAGCGTGGGATGATGGTTGAAGACCGAAGGACTCGGATCATTCGGTATAAACAATTCTACCCTCTTTACAATTTGTTAGTTTAGCTTTAATGGACGATCCGGGATAAAGTACGCGATAGCGCCAGTCGTAAAAGTTTTGTTCCGCATATCGGCGTCTGTTAGACGGCCGGGGCGCCGCCGCGGACTAACAGTGGTATCAGAGCCTCCCCATTAAGCTATACTAACTTGTGCTAACGCGTTTAAACGATCGATCGAACGGAATTTCCGAAATCACAATTTTCAGTACATGATGTTTCTGTCAATTTTTAAACTGTTCTAAAATTCATTTTGAGCATTTCAGAAAATCATGCAGGGTTTTTTAAGAATACTGGTGAAATTTGGGCACGTGATCCCACAAAATGACCGATGATCCGCGGCCCAAACCATGGTTTGGCCGCTGATCCTCCGCGCTTTTGTGGGAACGGTGCACCAAATTTTTCCAGTGGGTTTCTCATGGGAAATGGTGATTTTTGGTATATGTCTTTTTGGCCAAAGTTTTGTTACTGTACACCAGATGTCTGTGGGGCCCACTTCGGGAAATTTAGTCGATCGAAATTTTAAACTTGTTAGTTTTTCAGTACTTTCATTATATCTCCGACCGGGAATGTCATTTGATCGGTAAACCGCGTCTGATTGCTATAGTTCTTTTAGACGGGTTTGCGAACGTGACATTCGCGTTGATGTTCTGTGTTGTGCTGTAATGTTGCGGATTTGTCTTGGTGGATAGCAGGGTGCAATGATAGTGTTGTTTAAATTTATTTGTACATTTGATATTGCGGGGCGAGCATCCGACTTGTGGACTGCCGTCACTGCCTGTTTGTATAATATTCTTTTGGGGCACGACCAGGTTGCGGTCGATGTACCTATTGTACTATTTTTATTTCTGTACTAGGTTTACCCCGTGGTGGGGTGCACGAATAGCCGGGTTCTGGAGGGCAACGGGTTCGTATCTCATGGCATTGAGAGGCAAAGGGACTACACTCTAGAATTGGCAGACTATTCGCCGCACTCGTAGGGGGTACAGGTTGACCCAAGGAGGGGTGCTCAATTTACCGGATTCCGTGAAGTGCCGGGTGTTCCATTCACTATGTTGTGGGGACCACCTCGCTTCAGGTTTTGGCGGGTAACTTGCCGCACCCAAAGGGGTCTAGGTTTCATTGCACAGGCTATCCACACGACCAGGGGAACGTCGGGTTTCAGTAGCGGCTCTGTGAAACTCGGGGATCCCAGATTATCTGTATTTTTCTGTGATGCTTATTACTTTTCTGTAATGTTGCATTTATCACGCCTGGAGCGATTATTGTATATTAGTATATATACTATTAGATGTTGTATATGTTTTACACCCGCGCTAGTCCAGTCCCCGCTCTGTCGTTAGTTAAGTAACCTAACAGGTGATGACGGGACCCAGTGACGAATGCGGATGGCATATACGTACATTTTATTTTCGTTCTTTTCTGGTGTGATTGATTGATGGGACTGCATTGATTCTTATCAATGCGAGATAAAACAAACCTATATTTGATGGTGTTGGAACAAATTTTAAAATTATTACAAAGACGTTTCCTTTTGTTTTGCATAGCGGTATTCAGTTGGAATATCCTGCACCTCATTCCACGAGGAAAGAGTCGAGACCCCTTCACCGGGAGTGACATCTTTAGCAAAAGGTTTTCGCTACTATATATTTTTATAAAGCTATCAGGTTCCTTCAACGAGATCAAGTTCGTTACGTTAAAGGTTTTTCGCCAAAAACCAGCCATAATCCTCCGTCGTTTCTTATGGATGGTCAGTAGTATTCAAGCTATGTTTGTTGGCCTACGTCAAGACATAGTGTTTGGTAGCTGCTGGGTATTCATTTGTTGCATAGATAGATGCATTAGTTTAAGTCAGACGTACACCTTGTTGGCCTACGTCAAGGGCTTGTACGATGACTTAAGTTGATCAGGACAACGACGGGTAGAACTTGACTTGTTGGCCTATGTCAAGGTCATAAGAGTATGGGATAAAAATTACATCGGGAGTTTCAAACATACAGGAAACTTGCCAGACTTGCGCATACCTTCTGGAGTGTGATGACTTGAGTGGCTTCCATCAAGTTATCATGCGATGATAGTTGGATCCTGATTCTCACTGATGAGTTGGTTTACTCTTCGGGTGACCCCGACTAATTCTTCTTTCAGGTTTGGAGGAGAATTTGAGAAAACAGTGGGAGGTTTCCTAATTAGGTAAAATGATAACCATTCTGATTTAGGCTAGAGTGCACGCAGAGTGTTTCTTCTCTCTCTCTCTCTCTCTTTGGCAGCGACTTTTTGACCGACCCCAGACTATAACTCAGTGACCAAAGTTGACCGAACCTTCTTAACTTACTGGCTTTTGGATTGTCTATAGTTGCATAAGTCATTGCTGCTCTTTCTTTTACCCTTTGAATTTCTCAGAACACCCCGTATTACTACGGACATCCACTTCCATTGGATAGATCCATCGTATGGTTATATACGAACTCGAAGGGACTTCTTCGAGGATGGATCCAGGTTCAGGAGAGATAGAATTGGTTTATTCTGTTGTCTTTTATTATTACCTTCTCTCAGGTTGCGAGGGCTCCTTGGTTTAGGAAAGTACACCTATTACGCTTATTGGATAGTCTTCTTCCAAACCATAGGCTGGTGCCGAACGGTAGGGAATGAAGAAAACCAATTAGCCTAAGTAGGGTGTGCAAAAGGTAATATGTAAAGACAAGATAAAGGAATTAGAAAGAGGGCAAAGTAAATTGCGACTATTTACATTCATGACCAAATCACGTATTTCATCGCCACTCCTACTTCACCTTTGATTTCTCCAGAACAACCCGTATCACTACGAACATCCAATTCCATTGGATAAATCCATCGTATGGTTATATACGAACTCGAAGGACATTTTTTCGAGGATGGATTCTGGTTCAGGAGAAATAAGAATAAGGTATTATTCAGTTGTTTTTATCATCACCTTCTCTCAAGTTGCGAGTACTCCTAGGATTAGGAGGGTACACCTATTATGCTTACTGGATATTCTTCTTCCAAACCATAGGCTGGTGCCGAACGGTAGGGAAGGAAGAAAACAACTTAGCCTAATGATGGTGTACAGAAGGTAACGACTAAAGACAAATAAAGGGAAATGGAAAGATGGCAGGGAAATATACGGTTGAAGTCATGATTTGGATTATGGAAGAGGCATTACTAGGAATACCAGGAAACCCCTACAAAACATATTTATGTTTCATATTCACTGTGCATTGTTAATAGAAAACTGATTTCCCGATTGGATACTTACTCCAGGGTATGTATTTACCAGGAACGATTCTCACATCTGCATGGTTTTACAGATGTTGAGTGGGAGCGTGTTATTGGGAATTAGGTGATCATCCTCATTATATCGGAATTCGTTGTAATTGGTGATATTTGAGGAAATCGCCTGGGAACAGTTTTCAACCTACGACGTACAGGTTATGAGTTATTCAACTCAGAGGACTTATACAGAGTATTGTATGTTGTCCAGTGTCCGTCAGGACAAAGGGGTTGGTCCTCATACTATATTCTATTTACTTGTAACTTCTCTAGTTTTTAGACAAGTGTTTCGTAGAAATACAATGTCTAAGTTCTGAGAAGTTGTGGGTATAGGAATAAAGTAGAGAACCACGTATCGCAAGTATCGGAATTCTTCAAAGAAATCGAAGATGTAGATTCTTGTGATTAGTATTCAGTTAATAGTAATGGTTTTGAGAAACTTGTTTCTCTTTCAGGTTACTCGTAATTGGATGGATTCCTAAGTTGAATAATACTGATTAGCCTCTCTCCATTAAGTTGATATGCACTGGAGACAGCTGCATGATTAGAATTTAGTTCCAAATTAAAATAAGTGCCTATGTTTCTATATTGGATATAGATTGCTTCATATCTTAACGATGTTAAGGTCAAGGGGAGTTGTCCAGCATATGCTTTAAAACAGACACTGGAAAACTCAAGGCACGTTTCTGTAATGACAGTTTGTGGGTTGACCCTAGCTTTGACGAGGGTTGATTTTCTACCATCTGGAAGATCGATAGTGATATTGTTCTTGAATCGCCACAGTTTTATTAAAATGGATTTTTTCAGAAAACAGTAGTGGAAGCATGGTAGAACTGGAAGTGATTCCAGAACCGCAAACGATTACGAAAAGTTTAATAGGACCTTTATATTCAATCAGGTTTGACATTCCAATAGCCACTCCGCAGATGTGGTGGGTAACCTCAGACACCCGAGAGGTACTCCGGTAGCCTCAAGGACGGTGACAGGGAAGTTTTTGTTTACCCAGACTTGACACTACTGTTGTTCCAGACTATGAGACCCGGCAGGAGGAAATGTATAGCATCGTTCTAAACTAGTTTTAGAAGTACACGTATATATTATTCTGCCAGAGGGTTGTTGTAGTCAGTGGGAGCAGCGGAAGCATAGTGGGCAAGTAGCTAGTGTCTATTTATAGACTTGAGCAGAAATAGCAGAGATAGATCATCTATTTTTGATGTGACAGTCATGGGTTTGACTTCATCAGAATAAGGGATGGATCTGTTAAGAAGGTAGTAAGGTGTGATGTCCTGGTATTTGGATGACATGCACAGAATAGGAAGTAAAATTCCTATACTACGATCAGGTTGTACTTTGGTCGTCATACAGTTGTTTCTCCACAAAGGATATGGATATAATATCTGACATTCTGATTACTAGATCTGATGGTTTTTGATCTAGATTTGGGTATTTTCCCAATTTGGGTACTTTGACAATATTCTAATTGTATTTTAGAATAGATGACTCCAAGCATGGTGGTGTAACTGCAGGTGATGGAGTCACCCTCTCTAAAGGTGTCTTACAGACTAAAGGGGAGAGGGATGTGCATGATTGACAGATCACTTGCTTAGGCAATTGAGTCAATCGTGAGATGGCAAGTACCACACCAGATGTTGTTATTGCACTAGATGGAATAAGTTTATATTAATCCAATCTAGGAGAAACATTAGGAAGCAGTTTTAGAACATAAGTGAATGTTCTACGGATAAGATGACGGCGGCCTCCTTTGGGAGACGGTTATCATTCCATGCTTCAAAGGTAACTTGGATTGTCAGAGTTATAGTTTTTCCTCAGACGAGGGGCAGTATTATGGACAGGCGGTCCAAAAAGGATACTGTGGGAGGCATGGTGCGCAACACTGATTATTTTCAGTGATCGATACAGTCTAAGAAGTTTGGATTGGGAGTTCATTTATAAACTAGGTCCCATCAGGTATCCAGACATATTCTAAGACAGCTATTACTCGATTCAGGAGATAGTTTTCTCCGCGAACTTGAGATTAAGAGAGACATAGAAAGAAACATCAGGGCGGATCCACTCACTTAGGCTATTTCTCGAACACATTAGTTTCGCAAACAGCCTTTGTGAAACTGATTAGTAGAGGAGTTGGATGCTCGGTATCACGCGAGTTGTGAGTACACGACATCGCAATAATTAGCCTTAAGTGCAAGTGGGAGATTGTTGGATATAGTGCCCTCTAAGTCAATTATTGGATCGCAGGTACGTGATTGCAATGATTGAGGGAGGACATATACCGATAAAACAGTCTTACTCGAGATGATAGTATGCTATCTGGTTTGTCTTTATCATCATGATAGAGCCCATAGGATTCTTGTTTGACTACCAGCAGTATGATGGCGATCATATATGTGGGAGCTGGGGTCTATAAGCACATCCTTAAAGTGTCCCTAGTCGTGGGAGTTTTGAGACAGGGCATCGATACTCCAGAGTAGACTAGTGTATACAGTCGAGACCCCGACGAGGGGCGGTGGCCGGTCTCACAAGCCACTGGTGTCAGTTGGATCACCTAAGATGTATACAGGTGCTCATTAGGTTATGAGTACACCGGACAGGACTCGCCGGGAATATGCTAGTTGGTATTATACATATCGTCAGATAGCAGTTCCCTGGTGACATGTATACAGGTTAGTTCATTGACCTGAGGTCGTCATTTGTCTCGTGTGAGTTCCCACTGTGCTTAGATTACTACCCTACCACGCTCAAAGGAGTTGTGCAAATAGGTTTTAGTTGGGTACAGTCCCGAGCCACATTGGAGGCAAGTGAGCGGATCTTCGGGGATTCGTCTCTCCCTGTATTGGGGGTGAGATCGCGCTGTGTTTAGGAGAGCCATTACACGAAATCCCTGGCCAGGGTAATTAAGATATACTAGTAGGTATACCAGTAGTATCTCAGGGTGTTCTGGGCTACTCTCTGACACGACTTATGCAGCTGTTGGAGGTCTGACGTTTACCGGCCCCCTAGGCCGTATATGCGATACTCATAGACGAATGTTCCGGACTGTACGGTTATTGTCACTGTCAGACTCAGTAGGGTTTATAGATGAGTTCGCTCGTCAGCTTCCCTTCAAATCAATATATAGGCAAAACGTTACATACAGCTTGTACCTCTGACGTGCTAAGGTTATACCCAGTGCCAGTATGTTGATGAGTCATTAAAGTCCCCCACCGACACTTTCCCAAGTTCGGGCGAAACGTTGTAGAGGCCGTATGGGTTTATGGCAAGGTTCGGAAAGTGCACGTGCGTTTTCGCACGTGTCGTTTTTCGGGCAGATAATACTGGTAGGCTTTGGTTTTAGCCGGAACCCAGTATTATACTGTGTAGATATAATATCTTTGTCTCAGTTGCATTTGTATTCGGTCGTAATACAAATGCGGGTATGTTTATACCAATACGGGGTTATCCTGAAATTCGTTTCGGGATGATTTTTTGGAAGTTGCCAGTTTCCAGTTTTCTATCAGCCGTATTTGATATTCGGTTAAATACGGATTTTTCTTTTCGTCTTCTGAGTGAGTCATGCTTCTAGAAGGTTCTAGAAGTGATGATTAGGCTTGTGACTCATTAGTGTCATTAATGGTTCATTAATGATGGAGGATGACTAGGTTTAATGTGATTGGTTTGCATTTATTGATTTCTAGTGATTCATGCTTTGTTGTTAGGTTATGATAAGTATGATGGATATGGTCACCACTTGCTACTCCTACACTCACCTCCCTTTTCTATTAATAGTGGCCGTCCCCTCTTTGTGTGTGTGTGTGATTTTTGAATCATTTCAAATTGGCAAAAAGATTATGATACAAGTGTATGGAAATTTCCTAGTTCAATTTCCATTCACCCGATTCCAAATGGCAACCTCTATAACCGTTCGTCCGTGACCTTGGACGTAACGAGACAAAGTATTCTACTCATTCTCTACTTCATCTTGGTCGTCTCTTTTAGCAAACTTGACGATCGAGTTGCCTCGGTTCAGAGGCGGGAGCCCGTTTAAAGATCCGTCGACGTGGTGCCACCTGGACGACGAGACCGGAGATCGAGCAAGTTCGGATCAGTTGCAACATAGCGTGGGATGATGGTTGAAGACCGAAGGACTCGGATCATTCGGTATAACAATTCTACCCTCTTTACAATTTGTTAGTTTAGCTTTAATGGACGATTCGGGATAAAGTACGCGATAGCGCCAGTCGTAAAAGTTTTGTTCCGCATATCGGCGTCTGTTAGACGGCCGGGGCGCCGCCGCGGACTTACAATATATATATATATATGTATGTATCGACTCAAATGTTAGGAGGTTTCCTTACCTTTTGATCAGTCTGTATAGTTTGACCCTGTAGTGTACTTGTAAATGATAGATTAGATTCGACTCATACCTATTTCAAAAACTAACGAATCGTGTATCTTTTAAAGACGGGACAAGGGATTCTACGGATTTTGCAAAGGACGTATCTTTTCTTAAAAACACCGTAGCCCTTATTTTCAAAACACCACGATTCGTGTTATTTCAAATGGCATAACTGTATGACTCATATTATATAAATGTAAATTAGTTATCATTGTGTTTATTATTCAGCTCCCGCATATTATTACCGTTCGCATCGCATTTGCATGTTTATATTGTATTTCCATATGCCATTATTGAGATTACGCTGTCAGGACACCAGCACCCTTACCGATGATGCGTATGTTCCATATACACTTACTTGCCGGCTCACAGACATCATCATCGGTAACTGCCATGTCACTTACACTTTAGAGAATATTATTTCATTGATATAGCTTGTTAGCTGATAGTTTTGATATGATATTAGTGTACTTGCTTTATATGCTAGTTTAGACATTGCAGTTATTACTTGCTACTTCATGTAAGTGCACGGCGGCGCCCCGGCCGTCGATACGACGCCAGAATGCGGAAGCGTTGATAAACTAAAATTTTGCGGACTTAGCAAACCGGCACCACCGCACACTAAACACCCGGATCGAACCATTAACTAGTCTAAGCTAACTAGAAGATGGGTTAGAGATATACCGACGATCCAAGTCCTCCGGTCTTCTCGTCATGGTCCCGATCTCCTGCGGAAAAGTCCCGTCTCCTCCTCGTCGCCGGAAGTGCACCACATCGCCTTCTTCGTTTACGGGCTCCCACCTCAATGCCGAGGCAACTCGGGCACGAAGCCGGCTACTCGACGTGCCCAAGATTTGCTGTAGAATGTGTAGTGAGCTATTGTCTCTATTGGGGTTGGAGGAGTTGCCATATGGTGGAGGAAAAGATACAAGAACTATGTGGAGGAACTTGGGGATTTTTCTAACATCAAGAGAGCAAAAAATCCCCACTACAAAAATGGGCAACCCACCCTCATGGTGGCCGGCCATGACAAGAGGAGAAGGAGAGTGAAAATGGAGAGAGAGAGCTCAAAAAATGGGAGCCATTCTCATATCAAAAACAAGAGAGAGAGAGGAATGGTTATCATATGAACCAAATGATAACAAAGCAAAACCAACACTCAACTAACAACCATCTCTCATCATGAACAACCATCATCAAAACCATGATGATAAAGAAAGTCAAGCTATCATGAAGCTAGAAGTCAATGTCAATGAGAGGCTATCATGATACAACAA